>CAXITT010000232.1:872273-932351 GCA_964033795.1 Lymnaea stagnalis | reverse complement strand
CCCCCCCCCCCCAAAAAAAAAATAGTTCACGGTTTGAACTATTTGAAAGGTTCTTAAACCTAAGCAATGGGTACAAATAGGTACGTTAAAAGCGTATAGCCACGGACATAGCTCCTTAAATATTAAAGTTGGCTCAACTTTAATGACACAGTGGATTGTTGCTAAACAGTGTTTGAAACACGGCTGGTTTCCAAGCAATGGCGACGGGGAACCTCACCGTCAATGATTCATTTCAATCCAAAACATTTGTAGGCTTTGTTCAAGAGAATGGTGGGCGATTTAATTTGTTTTTCTGGTACATCTCTCGCTCAAACACGATAAAGTCCAATGACTCGAGTTATAAAGAATCGATACTCGATAGTTTACAGCAGTTCATTGAAAAAAAATCAATCAATCTAATTTAAACAAATTATATAGACCGTGTCCACAGTATTCGGGACAAATGTTTTTAATGGGGAAATGGATTCCTTCAATGGATCCCTTCAATGGACCCCTTCAATGATCCCCTTCAATGACCCCGTTAATGGAACCCTTTAAATTGATCCCTTCAATGGGTCCCTTCAATGGATCCCTTCAATGGACCCCTTCAATGTTTCGACCCCCCCCCCACACCAAAAAAAAAAAACAACAACAAAAAAAACACCACGTCTATTCCTCCAGATTCTGTCACAATAGATTCTACCCCACATCCAGATTCTGTCACAATAGGTTCTACCCAACATCTAGATTCTGTCACAATAGATTCTACCCCACATCCAGATTCTGTCACAATAGATTCTACCCCACATCCAGATTCTGTCACAATAGATTCTACCCCACATCCAGATTCTGTCACAATAGATTCTACCCCACATCCAGATTCTATCACAATAGATTCTACCCCACATCCAGATTCTGTCACAATAGATTCTACCCCACATCCAGATTCTGTCACAATAGATTCTACCCCACATTTTTCATGAACCCATTTCATAGTCATATAAACCTTTTTTGTCTCTGACAAGGACAAGGGACTTTCTCTTACGATTCCAGAACCTTCCATAATAGGCACTAGAAATATAGTAAAAAGATGAGTACGCTCTTCTATAATACAACAATACCTTGGACAGTAACAATGTGTCATACTATCAATGACATCATAACACACCTCCTACCATCAATGACGTCTTAACACGCCCCCTACCATCAATGACATCATAACACACCTCCTACCATCAATGACATCATAACACGCCTCCTACCATCGATGACATCATAACACACCTCCTACCATCAATGACATCATAACACACCTCCTACCATCAATGACATCATAACACACCTCCTACCATCAATGACATCATAACACACCTCCTACCATCAATGGCATCATAACACACCTCCTACCATCAATGACATCATAACACATCTCCTACCATCAATGACTTCATAACACACCTCCTACCATCAATGACATCATAACACACCCCCTACCATCAATGACATCTTAACACACCTCCTACCATCAATGACATCTTAACACACCTCTCACAATTGTTCATCCGTCGAAGATTGACGATGACCATCGAGTCATCTGGTGACTGATGACTTGCACGGGTGACTTTTGTTTAAAGTGAGCAAGAGTTGCGCGGCGTCAACCTCACTCGCTCGTCCGGGCCCACCATATCCAGTGGCAAGACTCTACATCAAGACGACAAGGGATGGGTACGGTTGCAGGAATTGTCATTGTATGCGCCTTACGGGACTCCAATTCCGGGTTTGAATTCAGTTTCCTTTTCTTAGATGAGTTGCCGACCAAGGTTAACGAGTCTCATCCACACGGGGTGATGTTTTTGCTTGACTGGCCTTTGGCTGGAATTGAACTCCAGACCACCAACTGGAATTTTTTCTCAGTTTAGATCATTCAGCCATTCAGCTATCCAGTCACCTCTTACTATCAGCAATGGGTCCTACCATCAACGGCATCCTAACTTACCGCGTACCATCAGCAATGTGTCCTACCATCAATGGCTTCCTAAGACACCTCTTTCTATCAGCAATTGTCTTTTGTATGGCTAATGTCATTTGAACACGTATCTTTTGCATGGCTCATGTTATTTTGGCCACTGGTCTTTTGTATGGCTCATGTCACTTTGGAAACTTGTCTTTCGTACAGCTCTTGTCATTTGCGTCACTTGTCTTTTGTATTGCTCATGTCACTTGGGAAACGTGTCGTTTTTATGGCTCATGACACTTGAGAAACGTGTCTTTTATTTGGCTCATGTCACTTTGGGGCCACTTTTCTTTTAAATGACTCATGTCACTTGGTCCCCTTGTCTTTTTTTTAAGGTTCATGTGACTTGGGCCCCGAGGTCATGTTTGCATCTGTGAGCACGCAATGTTAACATTCATGACTGAAGTTTGGAAAAAAAGACTTAATTGTAAGTGGTCGTCTTGAAAACTATTTGAACATCATTGGAGCGTGACAGTGTTTAAAGGACTCCGATATGTTACTGCGAGTGGCTCAGCGGGTCTGGACCTGGTAATGGCCGCAAAATAAAATAATCACATCGTAGTTACTGAACAAACAAAACAAAAAATCGCTCGAGACCGCTAGTATACAGCCAGAAATCTAGAAGAGGAATGTCTGGTGTCGGCTGGTGGATGCTAATCTAAGATAGGGGATAAGCCTGTTTACTCATGGAAATATAATTTAATTTTTTTTTTAATTTAAATTTTTGATTACACTGTATGTATGCCAACAGAACAGCGCCTGCAGGGCACAAATGACGTGTCAGAAAAGCCCGGATTAACTCAAAACCTGGACAAGTCATTGCCATTCACTGCAGTTACTGAACAATATTATTTTGCACCAGAATCGGTCTCATGAGCCATCTGCGCACCCACAGCCAAGTTCAGAACTAGCACTAAAGCGATGATTAAAATGGTCAAGGACGACTTTGATAGGCGAACTTATATTTAATAGTGTTTTTGAAGGGATGGTGGCTAATGCACACCCATAAATTGGTAACAGATCGAATAAATCAAATTATGAAATTACCTCAGCTTCGTCTGTGAAATCTGAAGAAAGAAAATGTATTTATTTTTCAGCGCTAAAATTCTTCTTTATTTTTTTTTTTTTTTTGCTCAAAGCCATGCATTAAACCAAGCTCTAACCACCAATTGTACAGATTTTTTTTTTATTTTTATTTTTTTTTAAAATGTATAAAAGACATCCAATCTTCAATTTAACTTTTAAAACTAAATTTGTATTTTTTTTATTTTTCAGAGCGAAAATTTTTCTTTATTTTTTTTTTTTTTTTTGCTCAAAGCCATGCATTAAACCAAGCTCTAACCACCAATTGTACAGATTTTTTTTTTATTATTATTTTTTTTTAAAATGTATAAAAGACATCCAATCTTCAATTTAACTTTTAAAACTAAATGTGTATTTTATCGAGTAAGTTGATATACAAGTTGGGAATATTTAGGTGAGTTTAAATAATTATGTTCAGAGACAAAGCCGGATAGAAAGGTTACCACATGACGACTCGTTGACCAAAAGTAATGGAGCCTTAAAATATTGGACATATCTGTTCAAAAAATTATTGGACATATCTGTAGCTAAATATATTGGACGTCTATGTAAGTAAGGACTTATCTGCACCTAAATATATTGGATTTGACAATATTTCAGGAGTATTAGTTACTGAGCCTTATTTTCAGAGTTTGTAGGTTATTACATGTTTCCAGTTTATTCAAACCAATGTTCATTTGAACTTGCTTTTGGGTGTAAAATGTTTGATTTTATTTTACCTTTTTAGGTCTGTATTTTTTTATGTTCATTTTACAAAATATTATTATTAAAATTATGATATTGACATTCTGAGAGAGCTATAAATAATTTCACACATTTATAATGTCTAACAATGTTTCTTACCCCAACTCACAATGTTCATGGATTGGAAAAAGGGACCTTTTAAAAAAATCTATACTTCTCAAATGTTCAATTTTTAAAATTTTAAATTTTCAAAGTTTCAAATGTTCAAATATTCAAATATTCAAATTTTTATAGGTTAAAATAAATTAATTTACTTAATTTTTTTTTAATAGGCAAATTTTTTAACATCCACTGGCTTATCCAAGGTCAGTGCCACGGGGGGGGGGGGGGGATTTTTTTTCTGCCCTCTTTTACGATAAAACTCTGCATTTCGCCGAAAATGCCGCCACTCCATTTGAGGAACAAGAATTCCGCCCGGAGCAGACCGCGCCACTTTTCTACACCACTGCTCAGATAACCTTAAGCCCACAGCCACCAGCACCAATACAATATAATTATAAAGTTCGCACTCTGAGCCCCTGCGGAAAGTCCCGATTACCTGACTGTGAAGGATCCTCATGTGTGTCATACTCTAGCGTCGTGCCCCGTAGCTTCTCACCCTTAGCATCTCGCCTCGTTACAGAAGGGGTCTCTTGGTCAGCTGCAAGCGGCGCGTCATGGGAACTACTGTCTCCCCTGTTCTTCAGGGTCAGATGTATGGAAATAATGGCCGCGGAGAGTTTTTCTCGACAGTGTTCAGTGTCCCCGTGGCCAGCACAAGATCTGTGCGAGCTGTTGGGTTGGACCGCAGACGCCAGTTTGCCGTCAAGGTACATTGTTTTTTTACAAGTGTCATTTGTCACTACGACATGTGAAAAATTCAAATTTTTCCCGGAGTTGCTTCGCTGTAAAGTTTCTACATCTGTATCTAAACGATCGCCGGCGCTCAGAGTTTCTGACTGCAATGGGTGGCCAGCGGCATCTTGGGTTTTTATATTACATCCTTCATCTCTGGTAGGCGAAGCGTTGGTTTTATCCTCGCCGATCTGATGTTCCGCCAAGCATTCGCTCCATTTCATGAAGATCTTTCCGCGAACTCTTTGCTGCAGATTGGGAGCCTTGTTGCGCCTTCCGGTGTCTATCTCCAGAACTCCAGGAGTGGTCTGGTTTGTTGAAGTACTGCCATCTTGCATTTTACAAGGAGATTTGTTCCCCTTGTCTTGACCTAAATTTTGCTCGCTGTCCACAGGCGGGTTGTCTTCAATGCTAGGTTTATCGCAGTGATATTGCCTAGACGAGTTGTCATCAGGTTTATCGCTGCCATATTGCCTCGACGGGTTGCCTTCACTGTTAGGTTTATCGCTGCTATTTTGATTACACGGGCTGCCTTCACTGTTAGGTTTATCGCTGCTATTTTGATTACACGGGCTGCCTTCACTGTTAGGTTTATCGCTGCTATTTTGATCACACGGGTTGCCTTCACTGTTAGGTTTATCGCTGCGATCTTGATTAGACGGGTTGCCTTCACTGTTAGATTTATCGCAGAGATATATCCCAGACGGGTTGTCATCAGGTTTATCGCAGAGATATTGCCTAGACGGGTTGTCATCACTGTTAGGTTTATCACAGCGAAATTGTCTCAAAAAAGATTCATTGAAATCAAGACCGGAAGTAGTACGGGAACGCCGCGTCTTTCTGTAAATTCCCCGGAGCAGATTTGTCTTCCACACATTCTCTTCCTCGGTGAGCTTCTTGGTGACTGGATTGGTCTGTCCAGAGCTTGGGGAATTCCCGGATTCGGGCGGTTGCAGATGACAGGTCCTGTTCTCTTCAACGTCTCGACGTACGTCGCTGCGGTTTGAAAATTCCCGCCCCATGCAGCCTGCGCCATCTTCGCCCGCATTGTTTTTCTGAGCGTTTCCGTTCAGCGGTCGCGAGGTACTGTCGGCATCGGAACGTTGGTCTTCGGTCTCGTCAGTGAACGTGTTGGAATCACCGTCTCCTGCCCGGAGCACGTGGATCGTGCCGCCATCTTGTTTTAAGTTTAGCGTGTCGTGAACCTGCGGGAGAAAACGTTTGAACTTGGAGATCATGACGTCATTTCTAATCGGAGTGAAGAACAGCGCGTGACGTCCGTTATTCTGATGACGCACTCCCGGGGTGTCTCCGTGCGTTGTATCGCAAGTGGCATCGTCCTCGATACTTTTGCCAGCATCGTTTTCGCAGAAATCGCGAGGTTGCTCTCCTCCGTCCAGAACGGAATACGTGTGAATAGTATTCACACTTTGCCCAATGACTAAAGATTGATGATCTTTCATGTTACCCCCCGCTCGGTCTTTCCTCGGGTCTTTCATGGTACCCCCCGCTCGGTCTTTCCTCGAGTCTTTCATGATACCGCCACCTCGATCTATCCACGAGTTTTGCTGCCTTCTCTTCCAGTGACTCACTCGCTCACATGTGTCGACGTGTCCACGGCTCCCTCTGCTCGAATGATCCCCGTGATCAAGAAGTAGGCTCATCCGAGAACCGCGTCGCCTACGGCATCTCTCCGGTGTCTGTGTTCCGGTTAGCTCATCCGCGGTGTTGCTTTCAGACGAATTCGCGAGTTCCACGCTATCCCTCGGGTGAGTAAGCTTTGGGCAGTGCCCCGATTCCCTGAGAGCAGCACGTTGACGGTGATGCTTTCTGTGCGTTGTGACAACCCTTTTCAAATGTTCACCTGCGTCCGTGCCGCAATCCCCTTTAGAGTTATCTAAAGTGGGTAATGTGGACTGTCTTTCTGTTACACGGATTCGGTTCACTCTGGACTTCTTTTGCTTGGAACTCAGACCCTCTCGTTCGGATCCCTTCTTTTCGTTGTCCCGCGCAGCGCAGCAGTGGCCGTCCCTGGATTTTAAACCTTTTGAAAATCGCCTTTTCCCAGAGGCGGAGCCGCTACAACAAACCGGTGCGGTGACTTCTTCTGGCAAGAGTGAGGCAAAGCAACGTTCTCCGCTGCTCATATCAAGTGCGGGGGCTGAACTTTCGTTATTACTAGCTGTGAAATGTGCGTTCTGGCATTGCATGATTTTGTACGCTGGAGATTTAGTAGACTTTTTAACATTTACAAAACGAGGCATTTTTGAGATCTTGGTATTAACATGCTCTGATAATTGACCATCGTCTCTGTTTAGTATTCTGTTATTGACATGCTCTGATGATTGACCACCGTCTCTGTTTAGCGTTCTGGAATTTCCGTTGTGGCCTCCACTTATGACCGGCCCGCTCTTCATATCTGGGGCAGATGTGAACTGCGCGTGGGTCTCTTCTCCAGTTGGCTGCGTGTAGCCTTTGGGGGCATCGTGTTTCATGGAGATTCTCCTCGCCTGGGAAGAATACGCGCCGCCACTGACCCAGGATCGGGTGAGTGATGTTTCGTGCCCACACGGGGCGTCTTCTGAAGATGGATTAGTTTTGCCTCGCCTAGATTTACTGCGCCTTGCTTTACTTTTTCCTTCTTTACGACTCTCTTGACTCGCGTCGACCTCGGGCAACACGTACGAGGCAAACGGATCGGCCGCTTTGAGGCGAACGTTAGAATATGCCTAGGAGAAGAATGAAAAAGATTGTTTATTTATGTGTGGGCCATGTCAGTGGAAACGTGTAACAGTGGCACTAAACGGGCAGACTACTTAGACAAAACTGAAAAAAAAATCTAGTTTTTAAATGGTGTCGTTGTTGTCATTTGAAACCAGTCTGGCCTAACTCGGTGGGTGCTATATCAATCCATTGTAGTATTGTATAAAGATAAGGGGCAATCATCAAATATAGTGCAATCGCTAAGGCCATTATCATAATAAGGCTTTACGATGCGAAGAGAGGACGTCGTAAATCAGAATTGCTACTTAAATAGTTTGCATATTTCAACATCGTAAATCAGAATTGCTACTTAAATAGTTTGCATATTTCAACATCGTAAATCAGAATTGCTACTTAAATAGTTTGCATATTTCAACATCGTAAATCAGAATTGCTACTTAAATAGTTTGAATATTTCAACGTCGTAAATCAGACTTGCTACTTAAATAGTTTGCATATTTCAACATCGTAAATCAGAATTGCTACTTAAACGTTTGCATATTTCAACGTCGTAAATCAGACTTGCTACTTAAATAGTTTGCATATTTCAACATCGTAAATCAGAATTGCTCCTTAAACGTTTGCATATTTTAACGTCGTAAATCAGACTTGCTACTTAAATAGTTTGCATATTTCAACATCGTAAATCAGAATTGCTACTTAAACGTTTGCATATTTTAACGTCGTAAATCAGACTTGGTACTTAAATAGTTTGCATATTTCAACATCGTAAATCAGAATTGCTACTTAAACGTTTGCATATTTTAACGTCGTAAATCAGACTTACTACTTAAATAGTTTGCATATTTCAACATCGTAAATCAGAATTGCTACTTAAATAGTTTGCATATTTCAACGTCGTAAATCAGACTTGCTACTTAAACGTTTGCATATTTTAACGTCGTAAATCAGACTTGCTACTTAAACGTTTGCATATTTCATTTCTAATTGTTGAGGAATTGGAAGACCAAAGAACCCATCGATCCAGAGACAATTGAAACCAGAGACCAAGGGACCCAGAGAGCAAGGTACCCGGAAACCAAGGGACCCAAAGACCAAAGTATCCAAAGACCAAGGGACCAAGGACCCAAACACCAAAGTATCCAAAGACCAAGGGACCAGGACCCAAAGACCAAGGGACCCAGAATCAAGGTACCCAAACCAAGGGAGCCAGAGACCAAGGGATCCAGAGACCAATGAAACCAGAGACCAAGAGATCCAGAGACCAAGGGACCCGCAGACCAAGTGACCCAGAGACCAAAGGATACAGACACCAAGGGACCCAGTCACTAAGGGGCACAATGATAAAGGAACAAGGAACCACAGCCCCCCCCCCTTTTCCTACGCCCCTGGAGCTATGAATCCGCTTTTAGAAAATTCCTCAATTATGGATTGGTCCTAACACAACGAATCAGGTAATGCTCCATAAAACTTCCTATACAAATCTCAAATGTATTTCTTGCGTGATAAATTTTCCGACATTTACCTGGAAACTTTTGAAACGTGCCCCTGCATTGTTGAAGGTTATGAACAGAAATATTAGACTAAGAAGTGTTGTTTCTTTTTCTTCATTTATCACACGCTAAAACAAATTTGTGTTGAATTTTATTTTATTTTTAAAAACGTATAATACATTTTTTTTTTAAAACTTGCGGAAATATCCAATGCGCATGCCAGAGACCGGAGTCGGTGTCAGAAAAGATGTCAGAATCCCCAACCACCTTAGCAGTAACCGGACAAATGAGTAAAAATTGAGGCTCAGAATTAATGGAAACCCTTACCATTTCCTATAATATTGGTGTTTCCTGTTTGCATGGTGTGAAAAATCTCTGAGAATGTTGAATGGTGCACGATGGTTTCAGGATGGTGCAGTGCGTACTTTTTGGTGTCCTAATAATACATTTTAAACGGGGGGGGGGAGGGGGGAGCTCTGACATGAGATAAATCAGTCCCTGATACAGAATTTCTACAACAGGCTGACTTTATCAGCATCCATAATTTAATATAAAAAGGACACGACAGATGAGCGGGACGCGTGCTGTGAGAATGCCAGACGGCAGACTTCCTAAACAACTAATGTTCGGTGAAATGTCCAGAGCGAAACGCTCAGTAAAGACGGTTTAAAGAGTGCCTAAAGGCTTCCCTTAAATCCATGGACATCGACCTAAATTCATGGGGGGAAACACTTGTGAATCGTACAAGCTGGCGTGGCAGACTCAACGCTGGAGCACAACCCTCAGAATAAACGCACCGCTCACGCCAAAAGTATAATAATTCAAGGACTGCATTCAAGCCTAGTAAATGAAATAGCAAAACGAGGTGTGTGGAAGCTTGAATCAGAGACCAGGACGAAAGGCTCAGGACGTTTCGGCATAGAGCCTTCTTCAGCACACAGGGAAAATGATAGCGCACGGCAAGGAAAAGCAGCATTTCATCCAATACACTTAGAACGGGAATGGAACGCGCGGGGGGGGGGGGGTAGGGTTTCAAGGCACAAATATGACTGGCGGGCCCCTTGCATAGCCTTGGTCATCTTTGCGTGCCAGGGTCGAACAACACATACGCTAAGGAGAGAGTCTTATTTTTTACTTATCTACAAAATGACATACACTTCCCCTTTCGCACAAACGTATGTACAGTTGTGTTACAATACAAGATCAATATGTAAATATATATGGTTATAACAAGAGCAGCAATATGTAAAATTATATGTTTGTATGTCCATAAACTATATTTAAATTAGAAAACGAAAACAATTTGATTTCGAATTTATTACCAGACTTTTATATCAAGTTGTGTCCTTTTTCCAATATCCATTTTTTTCATACGTCTTTCTTTCTTATGTACTAAATCATTCATTGCACATAATAGGGCTACCGTTTCGTTCCTAAAATTTTGTTCATCATACACTAGGCCTATAGTTAAGTTACTAAATTTAAAAAAAATATATATATATAAATTTGTAGTGACTGTTTATTTCTTGTGATCCAGAATTATTGGGGGGGGGGAGGAGGAGGAGGAGAAGAAGCCAATGGTTTTTGGAGGTTATAAAATGTCATAAGAAGCAAAGCCAAGGAAAGAAATCTTTACTTCGCTGGACACCGTGATCTTTAGTAACTTATATTTCAAGAGTGGCAAGTCCTGCCTGTGGCATATACCCTTTTTGGGCCCATCTCGTTGAATATTTTTAGTTCACATTTTGTTACTCATTTTGTTTCCCACTCATCAGCTTCACCAAAATGACATCATTTTGATAATAATATAATAAAATAGGGCTGAACCGGGTGCAGTTTTTTTTACACCGGGTCAGGCTATTATGAGAAAAAGGCCTACAAACAGTCCTACACCTTACCTGCCGACCTTTAACAGGTGACCGGACGGGTCTACACCCTACCGGCCAGCCTTTAAACAATAGTCCTACAGACAATCCTACACCATACCATGGGTTCTTAAATTGATTAACATAATAGTCGCCTAACCCTACAGAATTTTTTTTTACCAGAGTTCAAAGTCACGCATGAAAGCCTTTTTTCCCACTCAATACTATTAATATAAAACATGTGGAGTTGGAGCGGACAGTTTCGAACAGGAAGCAGGATATACCAGAAGCAATGTATATATATATATATATATAATTTTTATATAATCACAGTAATTGAGTTTAAGGAATGAAAGTGTATAAAATATGTTTTATAAAAAAAAGAATATATATGAAAAAATATATATATATATATATATATATATATATATATATATATATATATATATATAATTTTTATATAATCACAGTAATTGAGTTTAAGGAATGAAAGTGTATAAAATATGTTTTAGAAAAACTATCTTATTTAATAATGATTAACCCTGGTGTTAAGGTCTCTATATATGTATATGTTATACGATTTTTGATAAATGTTGAATATTATGACCAAATATATGTTGTTTTTAGTAATCTAGTTAAAGGGGGAACAAATTATTTCTAAGCCTTATTTCATTGCTTTTAGGGATTATATTTTATTTTTTTAGTTGGTGGTGAGTTAAGTTTTTTAACAGCTTTAGTTCACGCATGCGCATGTCCTAAATTTGTAAATCATATTTCCTGAACGAATATTTTCTTAGTTTCATAAAGTTGTGATAACTTTTTCATGCTATTTTAGTCTTTTAAGATAACAAACATATTTTAATATTACCAGCATGTATGCTGCCGTTGAAAATAATGCAGGCAATGTCCCTGCATTTTTAATTAAACTTTGGACACTTGTTGAGGACCCTACAACTGATGAATTAATTCACTGGGACTCGGTGAGAACGTTAAGTACGGTTAAGATAGGCTACATAATAAACAAGTTTTCCCAAAATTTATCGTCAGGGGTGGCTTTGTCCCTCTACTGATGGTGGATATACGTGCTAAATAAGTATTCGATCTTTATAATTATAAATATTCCATGTTTTGGGGGTCAGACCAGGCTATATTTACAAAAATAATAGGCGTAAAAGTAGGCTCATTTAGTTTAGCATTCCCAGAAGAACTCTGATGCCAAAGCCAAAAATAAAACCCAAAAGACCAATGATTAAATTTAGTTTATGATTTATCTATTATAAAATATGAGGACAAAACTATAAGCCTGATATAAATATGCTATATATAAACTCTATTCCTAATATAACATATTATTAACATCATTGATAATGATACATCAGTGTTGAGTGTTAAATTTAACTAAATAATGGTTCAACTAGTTAACTAGTATTCAAGAGTTATCTCCTTCCCATATTTTTCTAAACCTTAACTTGATGTAAAACACAGATAGATCATAACTTTTTTGTTAACATTTAGTTTACACTCCCAACTCAGAAAAATTAGGCCCATTTAGAATTAGATTTTTAAAATTTAATGAGGTTCATTTGGTTATTAAATATTAAGAGGAATAAGCAGATATTTTAATATTTTCATTGTGTGTCTTTACTCTTAGTTTTGTTAATTTGTCTATCAATGTCATTCAATATCATGTATAGAGAATTGTCGGTTAAGACTCTTCCAAAAACAAATCCTTAACTGTCACCATAATTTAAACTTTCATTCAAAATGAGGGATGCAATAGTATTTTAGAACATTTTTTAAAAAGCTATATGACTATATGCAGTGTTAATTATGCATTAAAACTATTAAAGTGTAAAACACATTTATAATGTCAGTGAATCAACCCCTGACCTATGCATCACAACACAAATTATACTATTTGTTTGAGATTATAAAATTTATATTGTTATTAAGAATCATAATGTTTGTAAATTACTTTATTTAAAAAAAAAAAAAAACAGTGATGGGACAGAGGAAAATTAATAAACAATTATTTCAAATTTTTCAACACAATCAACTATGTATAATTAGTTTATATTTTATATTTTCCATAAAAGATCATGAAATGATTTCTATTACCCTCACTTTCAATGAAGAAATTTGACATTGTGCTCACTGAAACAATGTATAGATCGTAATCCATCCAAAAACAATGTATATGTTATAATCAAGCCAGAGTTGTCATCCTTTTTTGTCTTCCCCTACAGCTGCTCAGTTGTATGGTCACATAAACAAGATTTTAACAGCATATCCTACACTGATCAGTGTCTATCACTTCTAATTGATTCTATGCTCTTGTATCATTTTGCTGTACTCAATTTTTATAAGCTTGGGTGGGTAATAAGTTTTTCAAGAAGATTTTTTTGTGTTATTGCTGCTACTAACTGGCTTAATCAATTTCTTTTTACAATGAAAAGGTGCAAGTTATACCAGCTTTATAAATCCACTGACATCAAAATTATTAAATCAATACATTTGCAAACTTTTGTTAAATTAAACATTATATTTTATTTTAGAGCGGTACAAGTTTTCATGTGTACGATCAGCAGAGATTCTCTAGGGAAATACTTCCTCTCTACTTCAAACACAACAATATTGCAAGTTTTATTCGGCAGCTTAACATGTGTAAGTATTTATAACTTCAAGGAATGCAATGGCAGTATCATTTTATTTTCTGTTTTGAAATGAGGTAACTTGTTATTGTATTTATCGTTAATATTTTCTTCACCTTACAGTTGATGAATTTTTAGTTAAAACACAATTCGATACTTTAAAATATATTTTTCTATCATTTGTTTATCAGTCAATTATTGCGAATTACATTGCAGATGGATTCAGAAAAGTCACTCACATAGATCAAGGTGGCCTGAAAATTGAAAAGGATGATTTACAATTTCAGCATCAGTTTTTTCAGCGGGGTGAGCAGGACATGCTGCAGTTTATCAAACGGAAGGTTAGTTCAGTTGTTTTAATAATAAATAAAGTGTGGCTCATGGAGTCCAAAAATGACATTGCATTGATTGTTAATTTATTTTATATGGCTTGTGTTGCTTTGATGCATTTGGTTTTTGTTTTATTTTGTCATTGATTGATTTAATAAGTAAGATGTTTTCCATCATAAATAATCAGTGCATTTTTTAATATTTATGATGGATGATATTTTCTTAAATCTTTTATGATTAATTTAATTTTATTTACTTTAAGGCTTTACTGAGATAATTTTGAGTCAATGTTTTGGTGCCTTAGGAAAATAAATAACTTTCACAATACTTAAAATTTAAATCCCCCACAAGATGCTGATTTTTCGTGTTAAAACATGACCTTTTGTTCTAGGTGTCAAACCAAGCTGTCCGCACAACAGATCACTTGGCCCCATCGAAAACAGATGAAGTGTCCCGGGTGTTGTCTGACATGAAGCAAGTCAAGACCAAGCAAGATTCGATGGATCAAAATCTGGAGTATATCAAAAGGTTTCTGTGATCATCTTTGCTGTGGCAGAATGTAAACTGATTTGTGTTTTAAACATTTTTATTCGAGTCAAGGTATAATCTAAAAAAAAAAGAATAATTTATCACTTGGGGCTTTCTCTAAACTCTGTAGTGTGCATTTAAGTTACAGCATATAAATTAAGAGTCAAAAAGCTTCTTTTAAAAACCATATCGCTTCAGTTACTTGTGTCCCATCATTAGGCCTGACATGCTGCAGATCAGGACAGACTTTTGGGTTACCGGAAATTTGTTTGAAAGAAATTTGGTAGATGGCAAATATATTTACGAATGTTGTTTTTTTTTTAATGGAACTTAGGTTGGACAGAAATTTTTGTTCAAGTTTATTTTTAGTGTCGTTTTAGAGGTGGAGTTAGAAATGGTGAGATTTGTGCCAACAGAAGCTTTTTGGTATGGAATTTGGCTCGAATTTTTTTTTTTTTTTTAAACGTTAAGTCTAAAAGTTGCAAGTGAGAATCAGGGAAATTTGTTCAAACAGAATTTAGTTTAGCTGAGTTTTGTTTTAACTTGCAAAATAGAAATACACCCACTAAAATTTTGATTTATTTCAATAAGTTTTGGTACCATTTCGATTTTTTTTACTTTATAGAATGTCAGATAATCTCATTTGTCATGTGGGACCAAACTGATCTCTAACAAAAAAAGCTATTTTCTAAGGTAATAAGTGGTATAAACTTGACGTTTACGCCGTGTTTGGTATATAGGAGGTACTTAAAATGGCCTCCTTGTCTGAAATAACCTTAGATAAAAGCACACAAAATAAATAAAAACTAGTACAGAAGTTGATTGCTTGATGATACATTTATTGGAATTGCAAAAACTTCAAAAAAACTTTCGTGCCCATGTTGATTTTAACTGGCAAAAGTGTTTTAACTAAACAAAGTGAAGAAAAATAATCATGCATCTGATAGTACCAAAAATGAAGTGAATAAAATATGAACAGGATTAAAAGTCATGCTGTAAATACATGTGACTATCCTCATTATTTTTTGTCTAATGATTCGTTGAATTATTTAAACCCGGCAACAGGTCTACTCTCTTCAGGTAAAACTACAGTTTAACATTTTTATTTAAAAATCAAGCAAATATCCGGTAGAAAAACTTTTCTTATCCGACTTGCACCTTTAGTAACTTAGCAAAGCAACAAAATAACAAACAAAAAATTTCTTTTCGACCAAATTTCCATCAATCAATTTTCCATCGCCCAAATTTAGTTCAAATAAATTTCCTGACACAAAATGTTTATTATGGCCATTCTGTTATTTTAATTGTTTGAAACAGTATAATCTATAATAAAATGTTAAATGGCTGAAATCGACTTACTTATTGACTGCATCATATATTACAGAGAAAACAAGCTTCTCTGGAGGGAGGTCGCCATGTTGAGACAAAAACACCACAAGCAGCAACAAATAGTCAACAAGGTCGGTGGCTTTTTAGCAACAGCTCTATATATGGACCTTTCCTAATATTCGGGAATCATGGACAGTTACTATATTTTGTGCTCAGAAATTCAGCCCTATTGTCTATTAGGCATTATTCAAACAAAGGAATAACCAATTCATGGCCTCTGAGATTCTGTGACATAGTTCTCTTGACAGTTGTATATGAAATAAATTTAAATATAATTTTGTATTTTAAGTTCTCTTTTCTTCAATGAATTTTTTTAAGGTTTTTGCTTTGAAAATAAAAAAAATTATTCAACCATTATGCACGTCTTTTAATTTTAGTCCAATGTTTTAATTCATTAATTTAAAAATTTAATTAATGGAATTTTTTTTAAATTCCAACTACCAAAATTGTTTCCTTAATCTTTGAGTTAATTTTAAGAACCTAGTGTTCTAGTTTAAGAACATGTTCTATTTAACTGAATCAATTTTGTTGCCTTTATATTTTTTGTTCTGGCTAGTTTTCTTTAAATTGGTTCATTTGAATTATGCCATCCTTCTCCAGCTCATTCAGTTCCTAGTGTCCCTTGTCAGTAACCGCACAGGTCTGACCATTCCAACGATACGGCGTGTTCCTCTTGCCATTAATGATGTCAGCCAGCTTGCCAAGCAGAGCACTGCTAATTCCCACCAGTCATTTTTGGGTAATGAGGATGCTGTTCCCAAAAATGATATGATGGGTTTTAACGTAAGTTACAGTAGTGTTGTCGAGTAGGATTATTAAAAGAAAATTATTCATAAAAATATAAAAATTATAGTCTTTTATAAAATTTAACTTAAAAATCTGTCCTCCATATATTATTGCCATAGCCATACTCTGGCACACTAAGCTGTCATCCTTATATTATTACGGTAGCACTTATGGCTTTTCTATTTTGCTGATCGGCCTCATAATGTTATTGGAATTATATCTGACTAGTTTTGTATGTTATAAAATAAATAAATCAGTGAACATTTTAAGAAACTGTTCCAACTACTCATTTATTCCTAATGGATTCATTAACATGCACAGAAAAAAAAACTGGTTGTCAAATTATTTATTTATAACTTAGCCTTGGGCACTCATTACTCAAAGCTAGCTCATTTGTTTGTACATATAAACCTGTGTAAGCATCCAGATAATTACATAAAACAGCAAGTGTTTGATAATGCTCTGGATTTATCCTAGTAGCTGTAAGACAGTGGATCTCAACCTTCCTAATGCCACGACCCCTGTAAAACAGTTCCTCATGTTGTGGGGCTACTTTATAAATGTGTGTTTTTCCGATGGTCGTCTGCAACCCCTGTGTAAGGGTTGTTCGAACCCCAAAGGGGTCGGGACCCACAGATTGAGAACCCCTGCTGTAAGATAAATGTTTTTTTTTTGTTTTGTTTTTTTACTAATAGGAACTTTACTTGTTTCACAGTTGATTGGCAAGTTACTATTTTAACATGTTATTTTTATATCACTAGAAAGTATTGTTATTTCAACAATGTCTAATTTGTAACAGAATTCCCACATAGAGTTATCTTCACCAACTCATAGTGTTGATATTACAGATGAGCCTTTTACAGATGAGCAATACACCATTGAATCTGTGAGTATATACTTGCAAAAAGATATCATGATTGATTATGGTGGTCATGTTCAACTGCAACTGACCAACTATATATAGAAAGAGAATATTTATATGTATAATATGTGTAATGTTTATGTTTATATGTATGTATATACATATATATTTATCAATCACTCAAAGTTATATTTGCAATGTCATAGAGAGAGGATAATAATAGAAATGCGCTGCTTGTTTTTATTGTTAATTATATACAACAATTTTTGTAACCGCTTTAGAAAAGCAAGTTTTTAATTTTTGTTATTTAATTTTAAAAATGTTTTACCATGTTTTTTTTAACGTATCAAAACAGGGTAATATTTGCAAATTTTGCTATGCATACATTAAACTGTATTATGTGAACGTATCGCAGCTTAATGATTTCTGGAATCTATGGATAAAGGAAGGGTTTATTTTTTAATATCCTCTCTATTATGATTTATGGGGACTAAACAAAATTATATTAAATATTTGTTGACCTATTTCAGCCAAAAATTGGAGATTTTCTCTTACCACCAACGCCCAACAACAGTGGCCCCATAATTCATGAGCTCACGGAAAACGCCCAGACCATCCTGGTACCAGCGACTCAATTAACTGTGGTAAACATGCTTTCATAGAAATGTTTAGCTGAAAATGGGAAATAACTCCTACACAGAGTCTTAGGGTTTGATTTCCAAAATGCCTATTGTCTGTTCCAGTCTGTCAATCTGTGAACTGTGTTTCTGTCTATCAGTGTGTGAACTATCAGTTTTTATCATTTTGAAAAAACTTTTCTACCATTCAAATTTGACTTTTTAAATCAAAACTTTTTGACGATGGTTACCAAACTTTTGCGACTCTCAGCCCTCTTGCTGAATCTGGGTTTTTTCTCGGCTCTCCATGTCAAATAGTAGCCAGTACACTATAAAAAAAATGCAAATGATATTATAAAAATCAAACACTTTGACTAGACAAAACTATTTATACCTTGACACAAAGTACACGGTAAAAGTGCAAGAAACCAATAATTTAATTATTGTTAAGCACCTTTTAGTTACCATTTGCAAAACATTTACTGCTGAGTTACTGCTTTGCACAAAGACCTATCACGGTGAATTCAAAATGAAATTAAAATACAGGTAATCAAAATTGAGTAATTTGTCGCTGCATCCCTGTGAGATAGCCACTCACCCCATTGTGCCACGATGCACACTTTGGGAACCACTGCTTAAGTGTATTCCTTATTTACCCAGCTCATTTCTCTTGACATTTGAGAGTAGAATAAGAAAAATTCAAAGTCTCTGTAAAATATTCTATTTATTATATTCTAATAAAATATTCTAAAATATATTTTTTGTAATATCTTTCTTTGGTAGCCATTTGAAGTTGAAATGTCTTATCTTAAAGTAAAGAAAATTAAAGGTGAGCTAATGATTTTTTTGTATATTTTTAAAGGTGAACCCTGAAGTGAAAGTCTCAGATGATGATCTGCTTACATCAATTTTAAAGTCCGAACCAGTTAGTACAATTTTATCTTCTATTTAAGTTAAGTGTTGAAATAAATAGTCTCTAGATTAAATTGAAATAGATAGGCTCTGGATCAAATTGATATAGCCTCTGGATCAAATTGAAATATAGTCCTGGATCAAATTGAAATAGTTTCTTGATCAAATTTAAATAGTGTCTGGATCAAGCTCTCTTCAACTGTTTACAGGAGTAAATATTTGGTTCCATCCTGTTGCAGAACAGATTGAGGGGGAAAGGCGCCACACCTTACTTGTCATATACCAGTAAAATATATGTGATTAGTGGCAGATGCATTGCCGCTCCCTTCCTACCTAGGTGATATGATGTATAATATCTAAATGTTGAGGCAAAAAAAAAAGGCACGCACTGTAAAAAGTGCACACAGCCCTTCAACTAAGTTAGAAAAAGAAAAAAATGTTTATTTAACCTCTGTCAATGTCTCTTACTGGGTCTTTCTATTACTCTGTCATCTTCAACTCCACTAAATTGACTTTAGCTGCCTTGTACACATTACTTTCTCTTATACCAGCCAGGCTTTTCTCTGAGCCTCCTGCTACCCCAGCAGAGAATGCTTAATGAGCTTGATGTACACTCACCAGCCTGGCTGCTTGTTTGGCTGGAAACTGAAGAACTTGCCTTGTATACCACAGTTTAATGATCTTCAACCATTTTGCCATTGTGTATTCCAGGAAACACCTCCTCCTGCTCCTCCTGTGGTGCAGAGGAACATCTCGGTGCTGGCGCAGCCTCCCATCATACCTAAAGTCACAGCAACTTTGCCAGATCCTCTGAATTTTTTAATGTCTCCAAAAATAGAGGCTGCTCCTTCTTTAGAAGATGCCCTGAACTATGGCCTCAATGTTCCGTCTAGTTCCGGCAGCTCCGTCTCCACAGCACCTCAGTCAGCCACAGGTTCACAGAAGGTAAGGAATTGATATCTGTTTTGAGAAAGCCCCGAAAGTGTTATGTAAACTAACTAGCAAAATGTTAATATGGATAGGGGTGGTCAAGTGGTCTGAACTGAGTCAATCCCAAGCTTGTGGTCTGAACTGAGTCAATCCCAAGCTTGTGGTCTGAACTGAGTCAATCCCAAGCTTGTGGTCTGAACTGAGTCAATCCCAAGCTTGTTGTCTGAACTGAGTCAATCCCAAGCTTGGGGTCTGAACTGAGTCAATCCCAAGCTTGTGGTCTGAACTGAGTCAATCCCAAGCTTGTGGTCTGGAGTTCAATCCCCACCAAAGACCTAGACATGCAAAAACATCACCAGTGATTTGCTGTCTAGGAAACCAGCTTATAGGCCTATAGAAAAAATCACAGTCCTGTGACTTTTGTGATTTAGTTCTGCCAAGTCCGCACCATTGTCACAATGTGACGGACCGACGCCATTAAAAAAAAATGATTGTAAGACATTTAAGTGTCATGAGTCTTAAGTTGAAAATGTTTATTTCGATTACTAACAAATCTTAGTGAATATATGTGTGTGTATATATATATATAGGTCTGATTCCACTTTGTTGCAGCGCAAGAGAAAAATAGTTACACTGCCACCAACCAACATCAAGAAACTCAACAGTCAGGCCCCAGATCCAATCGGCACAAAAAGGGAAATGTCTAATGCTCAAGCGACCACCTTGAAAAATCTGGTCATGGCCAACTCTGACCTGAACTCTTCAGCCCCTGACGGTGTGGCGGCAACATGTTCTGACGCCAGCCTGGCTGTGACTGCGCCCAAGGATACAGATGATTTTACTCTCAGGTGCCAGATATTTTAAACATTTATGGGTGAAATAGTTTTTGACTGTTACAGAAACAGTGAGTTGTAGTAGTGCTTCAAAATTATGCGATTCATATGTCCTGAGTGAATACAATCTTAACATCTTTAGCATAAATTTACTACTAACCTGAAGAACTAAATGAAGCTATCATTTCAAATTTAACAAATAAAAAAAAAAAATTTCAATGATGCCAAACAATATTTTTTCCCCAAAGTTTTTACAAAATTTTTTAAAGTGTTTCTCATAATCATTTGAATAGACATAGTGTTTGCTTTTGAACGACTTATTGTAAGATGTGTAAGAAAGTGAATCTGTAGTGTCTCAATAATACAAGAAGGCTAAACATTTATGTTTTGATGAATTTTTTCGAAATATGGTCAAACCTAGCATTCAGTGAGCTGTTTTATTTAAGAAAGATGAATAATGGCTCAGAAGATGAATACTGGCTCAGAAAGACCATATTAAAACAGAAGTTTTCATCCATTGTTTATTGATGCCATTGTATCTTCCCAGTTCTGATCAGCTGGACTTATTGTCTTCCGACCTTGATGGACTAAAAGGCATACTTCAAGATCAATACAAGGTGGACCCTTCCTTCCTCATGGAGGTAAGATATTGCTTTATTTTAAAATTTTGGTTATTTCGGTGCACATGATGAGGAAAACCCAAAGTATTCTGATACATTTATCCCATGGGTTAAAATTAGTGGGATTTGAATATACCATCCCTTCATGCTTGGGCTGTGTCTTATTCATTTTCCATCCTAATGAGAGAAGATTCTTTATTAATCCAAATAAATGGAAATCTTTTTTATTTTATTGTTCGTATTCATTTTCAGCACATAAATAAATACATATTTAAACCAAGACAACATTTTATAGTTATAACAATTTAATCACAAGAAATCTAAAGTATTTCTCTAGTGAGAAATCAGCCGTAAATGAACTCCTTTAGTGACAATAATAACTTAACTAGTGATCATTTCGATTTGGTATTATATAATATGAGGCTATCTCTGAGGATATTAATTTGTTTTCTATTAAAATGCCTTATACTTATTTCAGCTCTTTGATTCCTCCAATCCATGGCCCCTCTCTACAGACAAGGTAATCTTTAATTATGGTGATAAAATCATAAAATTGGCATAGTTTTCTGAATTGGAATGTGAAAGCTGATAATGTTTGAAAGGAAACTACTATTTTAAGTAATTTTGAAGAAAAAAAATCTTGATTAAAATTGAGTGAAAATTAACATTACAGTAGTGCTAAGATTGTCCAACACCTGCCACAGCTGTGTAAAGCATAAAAGGGAAAATATCCCAGTTACTCCCCCACCCCCCCCCCCCCCTCTCTCTTTCCCAGAGCTTGTGTCCAGAGGACTTTGAAGAAGATATTTTTAAAGGAATTTGAAAAATTATACACCTTTGAAAATCCTGAACAAGAGGTGGCTGACAATGGAATTCAATTGTTTTTCAGTGGCCTACACAGCAGTGTAAAAATAATACCAAAAACAAGTGAAGAGTTCCATCATAAATCGGTTGAATGCAATCTATTATCAACTCATCATTTTTCTATTATTTATGTATTTTTGCCGCCTTTTATTGCTAGCCTCAACATATAATGGTAGTATTTTTTTCTGCCAGGATTTTGATGATCTTCGAACCGACAATGAGAGAGATGAAGCCGGTACTTCTGGCCATGGCAACATCACAGGTAGAACCATCTTTATGATTCCACAGCATAAAAAAAATTTCTTCTTTGTCACTTTCTCTTAAATAACAGGGTATTGTTCCCTTCTTGGTTTTTTTTCTCTCAAAGCAAATGCACCATTGTTGCTCT
This sequence comes from Lymnaea stagnalis, assembly GCA_964033795.1. Taxonomy (NCBI): domain Eukaryota; kingdom Metazoa; phylum Mollusca; class Gastropoda; family Lymnaeidae; genus Lymnaea; species Lymnaea stagnalis. The sequence continues at coordinate 909,905 of CAXITT010000232.1, read as the reverse complement.
ATTATAATTAAACTACCAATGTGTACAAAACTAAAATTTAAACAGATTCCAGCATAAACTACGCGCCAGGAACCCAGCAAATCTTACAAGTTCAGTAAGGCAAACTGGGACAAGATCAAACTAGATCTCGCCGCCGCTGAACAGATCATCCTAAAAAAATATAACGAGGGAGAGGATGTAGATACAGTTATGGTCGACCTTCAAAAATACCTTAACCAACAGCATAGATCAAAATATCCCATCAGTTACAGCAAAGAATCCATGTCATCTACCATGGCTAAACGCACGGCTCAAGAAGCTGCTGAAGAGAAAGAAAAGACTGTTGAAGAAAGCCCAAACTACCAACAACTGGACCCTGTACCGCCAGGTCCAGAAACATTGTCGTAGGGAACTAAGAAGAGAAGAGTGGCAGTACATAAATGGAGTCAATAAGGCCTCCAAGAAGGCCTCGAAAACAACAACACAAAACCCTTCTGGCGCTACATTAAATCCAGGAAGCAAGACAACATAGGCGTAGCCCCCCTACTAGAAAACGGGCAACTTGTAAGTGATGGCCAATGCAAAGCAGCAATTCTGCTAAAACAGTTTCAATCCGTCTTCACCAAGATCTCCACCACAGTCATACCATCCCTAAAAACCTTCAACTGGTACAATAGGTCCCCTCAACATTACTGAAACCGGAGTAGCAAAACTTCTCAAAAACCTGAAACCCAATAAAGCGCTCGGACCTGACTGTATCCCGAACATTGTCCTGAAGACCCTGGCTGACAACATCGCCCCAACCATGACCCACATTTCCAAAAGTCGCTTGACTCCGGCAAACTCCCTCTAGACTGGCTTGATGCAAACATCACTAGTGCCTACAAGAAAGGTGACCGTCATAACCCAGCAAACTACCGCCCAATATCCCTGACCTCCGTTTCATGCAAAATCCTGGAACACAGCATCTATCGCCACATCATGAGCCACCTTGAACACTACAACATTTTGACCAACCTAAATCACGTTTTCTGCTCCGGATTCTCAACGGAAACTCAGTTACTCATCACCACCAATGACCTCCTAGCCTCCTATGACAAAGGCACCCAGGTTGACATGGCAATTCTCGACTTCTCCAAGGCTTTCGACACAGTTCCACACAGCCTTCTTCTACATAAGCTCCACCACTATGACATTACCCGCAACCTTCACTCCTGGCTCTCAACATTCCTAACACAACGTACCTTGCAAGTAGTGGTAGATGGCGTCAAATCAAGGAAAGCCACCGTAGACTCAGGAGTTCCACAAGGCACACTGCTGGGCCCCCTTCTCTTTCTCTGTCACATAAACGACCTACCTGATACAGTAAATTCTATAGTGCGGCTGTTCGCTGACCCTGTTTGCGGTCTTATCTACAGAGAGATAAACAGCAACAATGACCACAACCACCTCCAAACAGATTTGAAGTGCCTTTTGAATTGGGCGGACAAATGGGGCATGAAATTTAATGAAACCAAATGCTACACTATGACCATCTCAAGAAAAAAAACATCAACTCATATTTACTCAGTAAACGAGACAATCCTCCAACAAGTCAACAGGTATCCAATAGTCCATACCTTGGAATTATCTTCTCAAATAACCTAAAATGGTCACCCCATGTAAACAAAATTTCAAAAAAAGCCAACTCCACCCTAGGTTTCATCCGAAGAAATCTGCGCCACTGCCCAACTACCTGCAAACGGAATGCCTATCTCGCACTCGTCCGTCCACTACTGGAATATGGTGCGATCATCTGGGACCCACACCTTAAGCAAGACGTGGACACGACAGAGCGAATTCAACGTAACGCTGTGCGTTTATGGCTTGCGACAACAAATCCACCACTCCTGGCTTCGTCACTGGCCTCTTAAAAAGATTTGACATCCCTCCCCTTAAAGACAGATGAGAGGGACTCCGCCTGACATTCTTATATAAAGTGATCATGGGATGTACAGCAGGCATGTACACCACCCCACAGAAGCCAAGTAGACTGATAAGAGCAAAACGCTCACTGAACACGGACTTCAGCACTGACATTCCCATAAACAATTACACCAGAAACAATAGCAAATGCTTCAAAGTGCCTCAGTGCAACACAGTGCTGTATCAACAATCTTTCTTCCCATGCACAATAATAACATGGAACAACCTGAACGATGCCACTGTGAACTCGACATCAGTCGAAAGCTTCAAGGCTGCCCTGGCATCAGCTAGGAGCTGTTAGAATAGCAACATCATACCCCCAACCGTTGCAAAGATGCCAGTACATGGATGCGGCAACATAACATAACCAAAACTAGGATATTAGCTAAATCTCTCTGTACGCCATTGGATAACATTTAAAAAGGAGTTGTTTTCTTGGTGTTTAAATTTCCTATGATCAGAAATCTTTTTTAAATGGATTTATTAAATTGTATTCCCTTACTGGAATACAGACTTTATCAGTTAATATGCATGTATGGTTAATTAATGGCAATTTTAAAATGAAATTATTATTTAACATTAGAATTAATCATTCCAGTATCTCTAATGAACTTTATCTTCATTTGAATTATAAATATACATTGGACCCCGCTATAGTACACCCTGGCCCTGCTTTACTGCAAATTGGGATAGATCACAGTTGGGACATGGCTTCTGAAATTTCGTGTGGAAAAAAAATAGCATACAAAAAAAAAATTATCACAATCCCAAATCCACTTAATCAAGCTAGTCCAACTTTCAACACCGCGTAACTCACCAATCACAAGAGATTCAAAAAATCCTTTTTTTTTTTTTTTTAAAAAACCAAATCATCTATTACCCCTCTATACTTTTAATTCTTACTTCTTTCACTTTTTTTTAATTTTAAGTGAATTGGTTCATCCCATTGTCTCATAATAATTCTCTTGACATAAATTTGTTTTCACTTACAAGGATAGATTATTATTTGTAAAATGTATTTTATCACGTCCATATTCCCACTAAACAACTATTGAGTATGACAGAGATGTTTTTATTTTACAGTAATATCTTGAATTTTACGAAATGTACACCGACATGAGGCTAATAGGACCTTGAACATGATAATGTCAAGAGTTTTAAAATAAATGTATTTTGACTTTTTGCTAAAAGGGCTATATAAAAATGTTAAATCGTTTTGTGATTAGTTTTTATTTGACTTACAAATGAATAGTTTTTCAATGACTTACTTACCCATCAAAACTATCAAAATTAGCCTCTGCCGGTGTTCACATTGTCTTTTAAACCTTACAGATCACTGCAGGCATATTTATCTTTAGATAATAATGTGGATTTGTTTCTTTCCATCCTTGATCGCAAACTGCAGGAACCGAACTAGTGGAGTACAACCCGCGAGACGATCTGTTTCCTGAACTGCTGGATGACAACATTATGGGTGACATTGATGACATTGACTAGACAGATGGCAGGGCCCCGTAGTGCTGGCATATGTGAACATGTCCGTATGCCGCTCTACTCGACGATGTATGCTGAGCTGTCATGTAGAGCTTGATGCTGCTCCAATCCTTCCAAGTATTCAAATGTGCTACGAGTTCAGCCATGCTGGGGGGAGCTTCAAGCTGTTACTTGTCCAATGAGCTGGTCACTTCAGTGCCATAGGGATAATGAGCCATAATGTGAGTTGAGTTGGGCCTCTCCACCAAACATTTTTCAAGCATTGTTTGTTCTTTGCTGCTATGACATTCACAGTGTTTTTTGGCCACACACGATGTCGGTTACATATCACACACCTATGCCCCCTGGGAAAGTGCCTGTCAAGTGAGGCGGGGCCGGCTGGAGAAAAGGAGGCATTGGTGTGCACAGGCAGACGCATCAAAATTGTTTATTGTTCTTATACCAAGTTACAGACTGTCTCATGGCTTTCCCTTTTGTGGTTTTTATCCGAGAATACATAATGCAGTGGTATCTAATATCTGTTCTTGCTTCCATGTTAAGTGTATCACACAATAGCTTTTGTAGCCCTTGCCGTAAGATCTAAGCATTGACAGCTAGCTATATTCGATAGAATCATTGTTAATAAAGAGTACTGTACCCTTTAATGCCTTCCCTACTTGTTAATCTGTGCAGTTAATAATTTATGGTGCATTTTTATATGAAAAAGATTGAAAAGAGATTTTTTTTTTTTTTTAATAATTTTTAAAAATTTGCTTTGCATCGGTCAACATATTTTTTATCATTGTTATCAATTAATGGTTTAATTCATATAGATTATTTAGATGTTTTAATTTTATTCACATTGAACAATTTTATCCAAACTGCAAGAACAGCTGAGTAACATTTGTTTAGGGCTGATATTTTGTTTGAATTTTATATTAAAAAAATAAAAAGTACCATCCTTTCTGCTGTTGGCCTACATAATGGCATCATAGTCCCCATTTCAAATGAAGAATGAATTATCTTTTTTCTTCATCATCATTATACTTATTTTAGTATATATTGACAATTTGAAGACCAGGAAATAGAGGAACGAGACTTATCCTTGATTTTATTCAGAAAAATCTTAGCTTTTTCTGTTTAATTTCATTTTACCTCAACCTTTTTTTTACTTCAAAAGTATTTTCTTCCTGCTTTTGATGAACTGGATTTATATTTCACATATCATCATGGGATAAAGAGTTTTTGTATTTATCTAAGTCTAAGCATTCAAGATGTACTTTTATAAGTTGTCAAAGAGTGTAAAACAATTAAAATTTGGCCTCTTGAAATCATGAAATGTTAAAAATCTTGTAGTGTTTTTTTTAAACTGCCATCATGTGGGAAAAATATTTAGCACTACATTACATTAGTACATTGCAGAGTTTAGTAAAATCCTGACACACGCTTGTGAAGTTGTACGGTAATGTTGATCTGACACCCTTAGTATTACGGTCTGTATGAAAATCCAGTTTTAACTTTGTACACATAAGTTTTTGGATAATTTTTTTTAAACAGTTTCTGGAGCATTTAAAAATGTGTCCGTTCTCACCCAAAGATATTTATTGCATAAGCCAGTGATAACTTGTGTCTGTGGCAGAAATAAGACGCATGTCGTGACCTGCAGATTATTTCAACATTTCGTCCCCCTAGAATAACAAGGTTCTATGTGCCTATTTAATCCAACTTAGAACCTTGTTATTCTAAGGGGAAGATTTATTTTTTGTTAAGCAAGCGCAATTTATTAGATGAATGACCCACAGTTTAATTAAACATTTTGCCATAACAAATCGTCTATTATTGTTACATATTTGGAATAAAAAGCTAAAATTCCAATTTGTCTGTCTTGAAATTTTTTTATGCTACTAAGTTTAATTGAATTCTTTTTAAAAGCTTAAAAATATAGAAGAATTTTTCATCTCTTGGTGAATTCAGACCTGTTTTTTTTCCTTCCCCTTCCTATTATTAAATGAGGCTCAATTAATATTTTTATATTTAAAGCCTTTTCAAGTCTATTGATTTTACAATTTCCGTCTTGATTCTGGTACTTGGAACCTGTGTTATTGCCTGCCAACCGTTAACCCAGAAGAATGTTTTTTTAGGTTTTCTTTTCCATTAAAAACAATAAATGTCTTGAGAGATAGGCTGAAAATGATTTCATCAGTGTATATAAACAGCATGGCAAAAGAATGTCTGATATAATGAAGTTCATTTCAATGGTGTGTTTGTTACAAGGGTTGTTAAACTGCATGTTGATTTCTGTCAATAATGAACTGACTTGACTCCTCAGATGCTGTTGGTTATGTATGCAAGGAGATGGAGGTGTCAGGATCATTAGATTTTAAAATCCTTGAGATTAACTTTTCTGTTTTTATTCATGGCTGGCAAAATCTTCAGAAGGCTAAATGACCACTTCCCGTCAACCTATCAAGCTGAAACTTGGCACATAGGTTCATTGTCTATGAAAACACATTCTTTCAAATTTTCAGCATCAACCCCCCCCTGCAATCAGTTTTTCCTGTTTTTCAAGGGCAAGATAAAGGAAATATGATGACGCTGATTTCATGAAATAAAATTCCTGATAACTGAGATCTTTAAAAAAAATTACCCCAAGCTCGTTTGGTGCGTAATATTTTCTTTTGTTTTTTGAAATAGTTGGTGAAATAAATCTGCTGTGTAAAAGCGGGTGGGTCATTAGAATATTATAATATAAAATAATTAAAAAATAGGTAAATAGGATTTATATAAAAAAACTTTGTTCTTAGGAGTTGTTTAATTATTTTTTAGACAGATTCATATGGGGAATTTGTTTCACAGCAGCAGAACCATGCATAAACAAGATTTATCAGCCTTGGCAGTTTGGCATCTTGTTACAATACCAATATTTAACAAATAGCATAAGCTGGCCAGTTTTCTTGATGGCTCCTTGCATGGACACAGCTATTTTATGGTAAACCTTATAAAAGGTTTCAGTTCACTTTAATTTTGCATTGTTTTGGCTAAGAGCAATAATAATCTACTGTAATATCATCTTGCTTTCGTATTTTTAAAAATTCCTTGGGCTAGGAAATGATTGCGTGCATTTTGTAGGAGCCTCAAAAAGAGATTTGCAAATTTGAATTTTAAATAATTTAAGATAAAGAATTGCATTCAATGTTGATTAGGGATGATGAGATGTTGATTTTTTTTTTTTTTTAAACACATTTTGAAAAATAATGTAAATATTTTTAAACATAAAATTTAAAAAACTTATTGGTCAGAGTACTGAATAATTTTTTTTAATATGGATTTCAAATGGCATAAAAAGAATCTTTTTAAAAGAAGGGAGAGATTTTTAGGCTTGAAATTGTAAAACAGATTATTATCCTTATGTAGCAGGCACTTGGACAAGTGCTTGTGGGACTGCGGCCACAATGAAGGTTCAGATACATTCAGCCAGAAGAATCTTAATTTCAGAAGCAACCATGTGCACTTAAGATAAGGCAGCACTACAGAAGACTGCAGCACCTGTTGGTGCACTATAGAGGAGTGCAGCACCTGTTGGTGCACTATAGATGAGGCAGCACCTGTTACATCCAGGTATTATTTTATTGTTCGTCCTTTGCACATGAAGATTACCAAGGTTAAAGTGAGAGAGAGTTGCTCAATTCGTCGGCCTCATTCTCTCGTCCTTGCCTGTTTGATCCAACGGCAAGACTTAGTCAGGACAACTGGAAATAGACCTGGATGCAATGGATGACCAGGAGTGTCTTTTTGCGTGTTTCACAGTGCTCTTTATGCATTCCACATCGCAGGAGTTATCAGAATTTGTGTCGATGTCATACCGCCTACGGAATTCCCATCTCGGGATTTGATTTCCGGGTTAACGAGTCCTATCCACAAGGGGTTCTGGTGGTGTAGGCTTTTGCTGGGGACTGAACACCAATTCACTAGCTTGGGATTGACTCAGCTTAGACTGCTCTGCTACCCAGCACAAGAGGATTCTATTTCCCCATCATCAGCTGTACCTCTGGTAAAGCTGATGATACAGACCAAAAAAATCAGCTTTGGTGTAAAAAATACAAGTTACAAAATGTTGAAGAGCACAATTTACATCTGATTAAATTATAACCATTTGTAAGATACATTTTTTTAATGATAACACAGGTAACACTAAAGTAAAGGAAGCTTTAATATACTCAATATCTTATACCAAAAACGACTTGCAATAAATTAATTATGGGTCAAGTATAACAGTATTAATAGATAAAGAAATGAAACAAAACCATGTTTACTTGGTTCTTAACTACTTGGAACTAAAATAAGAATTTTAAAGAACTCTCATATTCATAATGACCTTTAATATGTTCATGACAATGGGATGAAATAAACACACATCTCATATTTAACTATTGCTCATTTTGGTTTGGGGTTTTGATTTAATGGCATTTTCTAATGGTGAGATTCTATCATTTGTATCTTTCTAATGGAGACAGTCTATCAATTGTAGCCTTGTAAAAATTTTGTTCTTATGTTACCTCTTTTTTTTTACTTCTTCTAATATCAATAGATAACTTTAAAATGAAATCTGAAAGTTGAATTAATCTGGTCTGGCAATGCTTTTGAATTTATTCTAAATTGTAAACTGTCAGTAGAAATATACGGTACTGATAAAATAGCTTGAAGGAATTCAATTTCATATTCAAATTTTTTCTTAAAGTAAAGACACAGTTACTATTGTATTTTTCCCATATTACTTATTTTTACATGCGTTGTTTTATAAGGTGATGTGAAATGTAATTTTATTTAATATAACATATCCCTCTTGAGTCACACAGACCTTGTCCACATATTTATTTGTGTGTTTTAAGTTCCAACCTTTTTTTTTTGGCACTTTCATTGCCATAATGCAGCAAAAAAAAAAAAAAAAAAAAAAAAGAAAAAAAAAAAAAAAAAATAGGTGGTACATTATTTTTCAAAATGGTGGAAGCATTCTATTTTATTTGTTGATGTGGTGCTAATTATTATTGACAACTCAAGTCTTAATAGCATTCTCTATACCAGTATTTTATATGACTTCTGAGATTACAATAAAAAGTTATATGTTGGTTCCAGGAAGCATCATTCAGAAAAAAACAAAAGAGATATTTTTGTAGCAAGTTTTTGTTTTTCTTCCAAGTTAGGGGACTTTAAAAATTTTATCTAACTTAACATTTTTTCATTTTATGTAGGTTGTATTTTTAGGATCCCTTGCTTAGAAAGCTGCTTGGCTCCTGGATAACAAGGTCAAAATCTAATCTCTTTTAGTTTTAGGGCTAAAATCTTTAAATAAGCCAAGTGACTTTTGTTTTTAAAAAAACAAACTCATACAATTATTTACTGACATTGACACTTCCAGTCTGAATGAAAACGTTTCTTACCACCTCTCTGTTGTTTAGTTATGACTGCTGCTGATTTACTGCAGTTTTCATAATTTTAACACAATATTTCTCTACTTCTTTGCATTTTTATGATTAGCTCTAACATTTCCTTTAAATAGAATTTCTAAATAATTGATGTTTCTTCATTTGTTCTAAATTATTTTTTTTCAAGGGTATTTGTTCAATAAGTGTCATCTGTTCAAGTCTGCTTATGATCTAAAATATATTGTATGTATGAAAAAAAAATTATCCATCATTACAACAATTTCATCCATTCTGGTGGGGGGGGGGGGGGAATTTTTTAGTAATGTTTTAATGTAGTTTTAATTTACTGTAGCGTATTTGTATGGTGAACAAACGGACAGGACATCAGCTTAGTTACTTTCTCTTTATTTTCTCTTTACTTTAATAAATTTTTTGTCTAAATAATTTTTTATCCAATCAATCCAGGGGGGGCAAGTGCCCCCCTTGCCCCCCCCCCCTGCGGGCGCCCATGCATCCAACTAACTTGCCTCACTCCTCTAGCCTTTGTGTAAGTATGCATGGTGTATGCATTGTGTATGCATGGTGTAAATGTTGTGGAGGCAGAGGCCTCCTGATACCACCCCGGTACTTAAAATACTTAAGTGATCTGTGAATGTATATTCTTACATCACCTCATGTCAGTTGTTCAGCCTTTCATCCATCTATCTGAACATGATTTTAAACAATAAAGTTTACAAAACAAAATATTTTGTTTTAAATAATCATTTCTTTTAATTGTGGCAAAGGCATCAAATGTTGTCAATAGAAAATATATTTGTCATGATCAACAATGGATTACATTTTAATGTGTGTTTTGATGAAAATCATTATTACTTGAGTCATTAAAGGAAAAAATGTATCAATGAAATAAAAAGCTACCATTACCTGAAGTTATGTAGAATTTCCGCAATCTTAATAGCCTCACTTAATTTTCTGTATTACCCATTATTGGATTTGCTTGTTTTGAGGTCATTTGTACATTCTTATTGGAACTTATTTGAAATTTTCTCTTTTCGATGTAACAGTGCAGTCAAAACATTTCTAAGTTTTAAGATAGGATTTGCATAAAAATAATGACTTTGCCTAGACTATGACTATGCATGATCTGTTTAATACATATATATATTCCCATGTGAGTCACCATATTGGTACACTAATAAGAATCATCACCATTTGTAACATCACGGTCCAAGGTATTAACACAGACACAAAGCAATGACTTTAAACAACATTTAAATAGAGAAATTTAAGATAAAATTTAAATTAAGTTGGAAAATGCTTTGTTCTTGAAATATATTTATGACCATAATTAATTATAACTCATAAAGCATAGGCTTTTTAGTTATAGTTGTGGTCAATAGCAGAATTCTCTCACATTTTTTTCCCATCAAAAGCCATCTTTAGAAAAGAAAGGCACACATATGAGGAATTTCTCAGCTGCATTAGTTACTGACATTTCTCAAATGTCTATTTGGTATGTCTAGTAAAGACCATTCTAACACATTTAAACCATGGCACTTGGGATCTCAAGAACACATTTTATGAAAGATCACTTGAGTGAAACATAAGATTAGCACAGCCATAAATTAACATTTTAAATCCAATATTTAAACAGAGCAATTCATATTTTGTTAAATAATTAAAGTAGAGGATTTTTTTCTCCGCTAAAAAAAACCAAGTCTTATTCAAAGATATTCTTGTTGAATTCAAATTTTTAATTAATCAAATTAATTTGAACTGTTATTAGCACACCATAAAATCCTGACAGAGACTATTTCCAGATATACTCTGGGAGTAGAATGTCTGGTCTCTTAGCTTCATGGAGGATTTCTCGACATACTTTAAACATAAGTTTGAGCTCATTTCCTTCAACATTTATCGAACCTATTACCATAACACATCAAATTCACGGAATTTAGGTTTATGATTTCCTAGAAAAGAAGGCCATGACAGCATTGATACATTCTTTAGATTGCCATCTTTCTTCCAAAAGCTTACATTCCTCTTTGTTGACTTTCTTCAGCAGTTCAAGTTCACTGCTGCGGTTCAGTATCTTAGAAAGTCTCAAACTCTGGAAAAATAAATTTTTAAAAAAATCTTTGTAACTGATAAATCTTTTAATACAATCATACGCTTGTTCAAAGTGAGGAAGAATATTTCTTAAGCATTATTTGTGTTAAGCGTATCTTCAGTCAAATTTAAGAAGACACTTGTTAAAGTCAAACACATTTTGTAAAGAAAAGAAAATATTCTTAAAAATTTGACGATAAAAACTAATTTAATTTTCATAGCTCCGTTCTTCAGTTCATTTCTTATCCGCAATAGAAAGTTCTAAGCATGACACAAATTACAGATAGAATTATTTTAATTTTCTTTAAAAAAAAATTGATTCCATGTTTTTTTTAATAACGATTCAAAGCCTAATGGGTTAACATTTATCTTTTAATTTTTAATCAAATCGTCATTAACCTGCTTGTGAGTTGCATATCAATCAAATTATATTTGTAAAAATGTTATCATACCTTAGAAAAGTGGAGTTTTCCCCAAACTGCTTGCCTCTCTACACATTCACACGACTTACCTGAGGTGGGCACTTGGCAAACTGTTGTATCCTGGTGCTGGTCTCCCTCACAAAACTATCATTGAGGAAAACCTCAGACACTAGATTCACTTGTTTGGCTTCAGCGGCTGTGATTTTTTTGTTAAATAGAAGCATTTCATTGGCCTGAAAAGAAAGTGTTGGACATGTTGGTTGACTCAGATGCCTCCGTATATTTATCTCACATGATGGGAGATAATTTAAAATAAAAATGTAGCACCTCGATTGTTATAGAACTCTCAAGGTTTGAATGTTACCAAAATGATAAATAAGGAGGTGTTACTGTTTGTTATGAAACCAAAAGGTAGGTACACTCAGTAGAAGGTCAAAGTTCACCTTAGAATAGCCCATTATTTTGGGAAAGGTGTATGATGAGCAGGCTTCTGGAGACTGTCCCAGGGCAGAGAATGGTGTATGAAACGTTGCCTGCAGATACAAATTAAAAACAATACTGAAACAGTTGAACAGTCATGAATAAAATAACAGACAGCTGAGCAAATTGAAATAACTCTTTTGAAACCAATGGCATTAATCTAAAAGTGTAAAATTTTGTACCGTGATAAGGACATTTAATTCAAGACTTAAAAAAATGAAACAGACTTCTGCTTCTTATTATCTTTAAAAAAAAATTAAACAGAAATTATATTATTCTTCCATATTAAAAATTATATAATTATGCTTTTAAGACTAAATGAGGTGCTTATTTTTATAAAAGTAAAATAGCTATGGGGCATTAGGGAATAAGGTAACCCACCAGATCTGTGGCATACACAACATCACATAATGGAAGGGGTGTGACACCAATGCCAACAGCTGGTCCATTAACCAAAGCTATCAGAGGTTTGGGGAAATCAATAAATGCATTCACAAACTCTCTGTAACAATAAGTTTTTAAAAATATGTAAAGAATAGATGTACCGTTTTCATAAGCTATCTTAAATCAGGTTCCTTGTAGTCTAGTATTTTTATTTAACAATTATTTTTACTTGTAATCATTGTCATATCCCTAATCATAAAAACATTTTATTATTTAAGTGTTAATATATTCGACCAGGTACATAAAGCTATTTTATATCAAAGTATTAAACGGTACAACAAGCCATTCAGATATTACACAAATAAACTGACAGTAAGGTATAGACACAAATATATCATCATGACGTAACGAACCCACTCCAACACTCAAGTGCTTACTCTAGGACGGCCCTTCCCTCACTTGCCATCTTAGGTATCTGCTCTGGAGTCACATTTGTGAAGTTGGATAAATCATTCCCACTACAGTAGTAATCTCCAGTACCTGAACAAATGAAGAGTTACAGCCTTGGTTATCCCCATGCTCCGAAAATCCTAAATAAACGTACAGTATAATTAATACAGTAACTCGCATCGATTTAAGCTGATGTCAAATAAAAAGGTAACTTTCAAAAGTAGACAACTGCCTAATGTTTATATTTCAATCTGTAGCCACTTTCTTTTGCAGACGTGTTTCTGCTATAGATATCAATGAACATATTGGTGAACATGTAGATCACATTATTAGAGTCTGTCACTGGTAAAATTTGACGCTAACAGCAAACCCCCATCTGCATTGATTTACCACCTTCACTTAATAAAAATATAAGTAGAAAGCTAAATCATAGAGCGTGGGATCTTAGAGAACATTACCTGAGATCACTGCTATACTGTAAGCATCATCCTCTGCAGCCTCTTTAAAAGCTTTGCCAATACCTTTGTACATCTTTAATCGAGCAAACAGAAACAGAAGAAGAAATTAATCATTTGTTTCACAGTGTTCAGTTGCAACAAAAATAGATTTAGGTGAAAAATATCTACTAACATAATTGGTGCCATTTTTGTATAGAGATAGATTTATGCCAAATCTGATGGGTTGTATTCTTTCATGTACCGGTACGTCATTTTTGTAAAAAGATAGATTTATGCCAAATCTGATGGGTTGTATTCTTTCAAGTACCGGTACTTCCTGAGAAAAGCATCATTATGTATCCACAGAAAATAAGAAGTAGTATTTTATTAGCTAGTGTTGGAGTACTCACATAGTGATGATCATAACAATGAAAATATTGAATACTCTTTGCAAATCAATAAAATATAAAACTATGGAGGTACTCGCTCTTAGTCTCATATCTCGTGAGACTTAAATTTAATGGCAACATTTTCACTTATTATATAGCAAAGTGCCGAGTGGATGAATTTGGCATTTACAGGGTTGAATCAGTACCAGCCAGACTTTGCCACAAAGGGATTTAATGGATTTTGGATGTACCCACCTGCCAGGTAATGGCATTTTTTTTGGCTGGTCTGTTGAACTGAATATGAAAGACTTTATTCTCCCTTGTTATTTTTAGACCATCATACTGCTCTCCAGGTCCCAGGTTTTCTGCAGGTGCACTTGACTCTGCACCTGCTAGCTCCTCAACTACTTTGATGTAAGCCTTCTGAGCATCATCCTGTTGAACAATTTCATTGAAGTGTTATTCAGTATGTTTTTGAAGATAATGAACTCCCTTTGTCATGCTGAAGAAGTTATGTTATAGTATTTAAAATGTGAAAAATAAAAACATTGGTAAATAAATAATCAATTTTTAATAAATTATTTTACCTATATATGATGATTCGTCCTTATTGAAATAGCTGGTTTATCCATAAATCCAATTTTAACTCTCCCATTATGAAACATTTAGTCACAACAAAATTTCTTAAGTTAATTTTAAAGGCCTCCAGGGACATTACATGTTGTTGTAGGTCATGTATTAGAATCTTAATGCACCTTCTGTATTATAATTTTCTTTAATGTTCATAAAGTCCATTACGTTTGTATGGAATATAGTTAACAGGATCCAAATTTTAAAAATGATCATATTAATATTTGTCCAAACCTGAGTCATGTCCCCTAGCTCATTCCAAGCATTCCATTTAGCCTTGCCAACAAGGTCCATCATACCAGGCTTGGGAGCATTGCATTTCCCCTGAGTTGCCTAAATAGATATTAGGTGTAGCATTTTTGTCAGTAATGAATTCAATTATAAACTTCAAGAGAAGTTCTATAGATTAAAGTAGTATTGCTTAGCTTAGACATATTAATATAATATGTATATTAAATTGCATCTAATTGCAAAGAAAAAGACATCAATGTATGCAAAAAAATAACAAATAATACAAAAATAAAACTATAAAGAATTATAGGTATCAAATAAAATGTTATTTTCATACTTGCTTAAAGAGCCCATAAATTTTGAGCTTGACATTTGGTCCAGGATCCTCTTTAAGAGAGTTCAGACGTTCCTTTGCTTTCTCAAACTCCTTATCATGAGCCGGATAATTAGCTCTCGCAGAAACATGAATCCATCTAGCACTTGTAGACTTGAGAAGGCTGCAAAGTATAATGGAATGACATAATATTTTACATGTAATAGCATTTTAATATAATATACATTTTTTAGAATAATTCCATTTTTGAGTCCGCTCTCGCTTCATATGTTTGATGATATTTCTTTAGGTGTTAAAGATGAGACAGTAAAAGTTCTTAAATTATAAATGATTTTATTACATGCAAATGTAAATTTTTTAATTTTATAACAATATTTATAAATAAAATATGACTAAATCAAAAAAATAACTAATTAACCACTTTCAAAGTTTGAGAAATCAAAATAAAAGATAAAATAATTATCTTAACAAACTGAGTGTGAATATCACAGTGTGATATCATTAAATTAAATGGTTAAAACATGAAATCAAAGGTGAGTCGCAATTTCATCACAGAAAATTCCACACTTTACACAATGGGTATGCAGATTTCATCTGTCCTGATAAACAAGTATCAGAGTTCATACTTTGAAACTGACATAGCATTAAAACCATTGGAAACTTCTATTTCTAACACCCATAATCAATTTGCCCAACAAATATATGAACAACAATAATTAATGTCCTCAAGGAGGACTTCATCAATAATATTTCTCTTTCTCCATATGGACTTGGTATTGATTTTGGTAATGCCGACAATTTGTTCCATGGTATTTAGGTGTTGGGCGCTCTCTGGGTCAACTTTGTCTATAGATCAGAATTAACATATTATAGATTTTTAGCTTTGTATTTACACTTTATTTGATGCAAGTTTTTTTTCCTCATTTTATAATATTTTTTTTAAATGGCGGAGGGGTTTTCTCCTCCTCAGAGAATTATGCTGAAATGACCTGTGAAATGTCAAAGATATAGCATAATGCGGCATACAGCCACTTCATTTGGTTTTAACCAATCAAAAGACAGCGTGCATCTTTTATTCCATCGATGTTCATCTTGGGATATCAGCAAGGATATGTAACATGTTTCTTTTTTCATTACCTTGGAACACTGTAAGTTACAATTTAATTTTTTTTTAAATTTGGAAAATTTAAACTGTGTCAGATTTAGTTTATGATGTGAGTATAGCTAAAAAAAAAGGAATAGAAAAAGAATACCACCCACGTTCAAAAATCATTGTTATGGTCTAAGTCTAATGCACTCTAAGTCCAGTATTGAGTTTCCCCAAACAGATGTCACTGCAGATGATTGCACTTAGAGCTAACTTAGGGTTAGGAAATTCTTGGCAAAAACCACACCCCCCAAATTTTACTAAAACTAAAAGAGTCCTCCTAGGCCTAGATATTAAGATTATGATTAATTAATAATAATAATAAGTTATAATTATAATTATTTATTATCATAAATTTTCCACATAATGTCAAAGAAATTCAGAAACTCTACCCATGAAATGTATCAATAAAAACAATCAATTGTGGATTTGCACATGGCACGTGAATTTTTTTGTAATTGTAATGACCTGTGATTTGTGGGTGCAAAGTCCAATTGGGCCCTTATACTTATACTTATACTATACAATTTATTTCATTTTTGCATTCTATCGACTTCATCGCTGACACACAATTAGCTTTAAAATTCGTCTTTTTATTTGGATAAAAGTTGCATAACAGGTATTTTATACGTAGTAACTGATAAGAAGAGTAATCCTACATACCATTTTCGAAGGCTTGAATGAGAATAAATGTTCCATATGATTTTGGACTTCGATACAACACAAAGAGCTGCCATCTTTGTTTGACTTCCCTACCACAAAATACATACCTGGTTTGGATTAAAAATATGATTATGTGTTTAATATATACATAAAATTACAATACATTATATATATCTTCATGATTCATAAGAATTTATATTTGTGCAAAATGCACTTGACAGAAGTAGTAAAGTAGAAATATAATTCGAAATCTAAAAAAGATATTTATAATATCATGATATTAAAATATTTTCTTCTTTCCAGTTCATGACTCGAACAGATTCATGATGATTTGTTCTTTCAGTTATTAAAAGGAAACTTGCTAATGCTAAGTAAGTAAAGTTATAGGTAAAAATTTATCGTAATTTACGGCGGGATCAGGGTTTCTTTCAGCTACATCTCTAGGGGGCACTTGCCCCCCCCCCCCCCGGAAGAGCCAAGTGCCCCCCCCCCCCGAGCAAAATATGTCCAACAATAAATCAACTGGCACTGTCCCAACCCCCGAAAAATCTGAAGGTCCCCCCTCCCCGGGGGGGAGGGGGGGATTTCTGAAATAATCATTGTTGCCAAGGAGTAGCCAGGTTTGCTCTATCGTAACAATGGGCATCAGGGACATCATTTGGGTAGGGCAGGGGGGCATTTGTCCCCACAATTTTAATTTAATCTTAATTTGCAGGTTTTATTTAAATTGCTATGTACTGTGGGGCCTCCAGTAATAAACAACATAACACGCCGACCAAGTTTTGCTTTTGCCCCCCCCCCCTGAAAAACCTGAAATGACGCCCCTGATGGGAAAAATCTATAGTAGCTGATTGATCATTTTCAACTTGCGGCACTGATATACCAGATAAGTCAACATCATCTTCATCTAACCAGTCAGCACTTAAAATAGAAGCATTGTCAGTGTGAGCAATATTGCCAATAGCTCTCTCTATCTCATGCAGCTACTCGCATCGGTCGATTCCTTTTTTGTTGAGGAGCAAGTGGTAATTTCTTCTGCCCAAGAGGGCATTGTCGGTGCCGTTGAACATGCTTTTTCAACATGACTTGTGATGCAAAATAGATGTTACTGAATTTGCTAATCCGCTCAAGCAGGGATATTATTACTGTTACTCACTTTACATTCACCTAATTCTCAAAATATCGTATTGCTACTCCATAAATATCATTTATCTTGACTGTACATGACACTTTAACCTTGTCCTTGTTCCATACATTCAACAGAATCTACAGGTGAAGAGAGGCCAACTTTTGGATTTTCTTGCATCAGCAAAATGTGCTAACATTCTGACCAGCCATCTGCAGTGAAACGAAACACATTAAATAAATCTTATATTGTTGAAAGCCTAAAAATTATATGACTATTTACACTAATTTAAACGTAAACATTTTTTAAAAATAATGTAATAACCAGTCAATTTTTAAGTTCAATATTAAAATTTTAATAGAGAAAACATGATTGTTGACGTCAACTAACCTAAACCCCCCTCCCTCCCCCTTGTCAACAACTGTCAAACATTTCCACCCCCACCCCCCCTATTTTGTTGACGTTATTATAAGACGCACCCTTATATTTATATGGTGTGTTTTGTTTGGGTATTTTGTTCATGTTTTTTTCAGTGCCTTGAAACACTTTTTATTGTAACAACCGTGTTAATAATAAAATTTATACGGAAACTTATTGTGCGTTGGTGACATTTAAGAAGTGTATAATGAATAGCCAGCGACGAGGCCATAACAGGCAATTCCGGCTCATACCAGCAAGAAGCCAGTATAGGAACTGCTCCTTCCTGCCAGAGACAATTTGGGACTGGAACAAGCTTTCAAAAGGAACAGTTGAGGCGACAACAATAGACTCATTTGTGTCTATTGCCTCAAGCCTTCAAACCCCCCAGTGCATGATTCCCTCACAAAGTGGCACTTGCAATCAGTGAAATATCCTCGTCAACACCAGGCACAGAAACATTGCAAATCCCCTCTACGTGCATAGGAGCCAAAATGATCAATAAATTGATCGTGGGCCCTTAAGATATAGAAGAAGAAGAAGAAATGTACATAATTATGTGCGTTACGCAAATAAACACATTTTAAAGCGCACCGTTCTGAAAAAGAAAAAAAAAACGGCTGATCAAAATGTGAACGCCTAAAAAAACTTATCTTGAACGAACCTCGTGTAGATCAGAAAGTGTGACTCATAATATAGAAGGGGCGGCAATTTTCGGCCAGGGTAAGTTTTCACCAGTAGGGTCAAAGCTATATTTTTGCCGCCCATTCCAAAAAAAAAATATCATGAAGTTGGCAGAAAATGCAATCCCTCCATACGATATAAGGAAACAAAGTGCCCCAAGGGTGGTCTGCCCCTTCAAACGCCACCCAGGCCACTGGCACTGTCGTCACATGTTTAATTTATGTATATCTCTTTACTTGTTATAGTTTCCATTCACGCCAGCATCTTCGTGAATAAAAAAAAAAACCCTAAAAGTTTATTGACTTTATTGTTGAATTTAATTTGAATGTTATTTAAAAGTAAAATGCGTAATCATCTGTCAGTGCTAACTCCAAAAAAAAAAAAAAAAACAACAACAACAAAAAAACAACAACAAAAAAACAACGATTAGACATGGATTAGCTTTAGGCATAGGCTATTGGCACTATTGCCAGATCTTCAGATCTCAATGAAATCAGTTTATATTTGGCCGGAGACTTTGCTAATCCTATTAATATCCAGATGAGTTTTAAACTCAACTTCCATTTTCATATCAGTTCTTAATAAGCTGATTAGCGACTTGGCCAATATCCAAGCTCGTCTAACCTAAAAGAGAAGAGGGAGGGGGTGGGCTTTACAACATGTGGCATCAATAAGGTTTGTGTTACCATGACCCATTAGAGTTCTCGTAGGTCGTGGTGTTACCCAGTGCAGTATCAGTGTAGTATGCTCAATGTGCCAGACCCTTTTCCAATGACTTCCCCAAGTACGTCTCTGAATGTGCCTGCTCTGGAATCAGTTTTTCTTTCAGGCTTCTCTCGGGGGGAGGGGGTGTCCAAAGTTTGCTAGTTTGCTTACACCCCCCCCCCGGAAAATTCCTGTGTGCGCCCATGCAAGCATACTCTGGCCGGTACTACGTACATCGTGGCGGTGTACCGAGCGAAACCATGGAATTTGGCTGCGTATACGGCAGCGGTGTGCCTAGCAAAAAACCATTGGCATTGGCCTGCGTACACAGCAGCGGTTATACGCAGAACAACCATGGTCTTTGAGCCTTTGCCATTCTTTATTTTTAACTCTTTGGCTTGACCGGTACTTATAAAATTAATGTTACAAGTTATACTCTTCTTCTTAATTAATTTGTTTAAATATTTCTTTAATCTGTAAGATTAAACAAAAGTAGTACTTGTATTTTTATTTTGCGCAGGACTCGAGTCCTGCATTTAGGAACGCAGCGGCATCGGCATGGTCATCATCATTAACCATCAATCCATCATTAATGAATATAAATAATGCTATTCTACGAAATATAAATATTTTTCTTATTATTGCGAGGGGGTTAATGGGTAAGTTCCTTTACATTTGTGGCAAGGTATATGTAATAGTGTAATAAGCATTACAAGTATTTTTCTGGTTGTATCAGAGTCAGAGGGCCGCTTACGCCCGCATGTTATTGTTATATTCTAATAAATTGTGGTGTACCCCACAAGGAGGCGATTTTAGATTAGGCCTATAGGAGGGCATATAAATTATTATTTGTAAAAAAATATATTGTAATACAAATATATTATCAATTACCCTAAAAACAATTTTTTTCTATAAATTAAAATCCTTTAGAATAATGAATGTAATATCTAGCAATTATGGGCAATATGGGGGGTGGGGGATGAAATTTGACAAAATATGCATTCAAGAAATGATCTTTTAAGACTCCCCTGAATCCTAATTAGTGCTCTCCCCCTCAAGGCTCGCAACTGCACATTTTTTTTTCACGCCCCTGAACTATACAGCAGATTAATTTCACTGTTTCAGAAAAAACAAAAGAAAATATTACTCACCAAATGCACTTGCAACTTAAATAGGAAAAAGAATCTCATTTAGCGCAGTTATTGAGAATTTCAATTTATCTTCCCCTTGAAAAACAGGACAGATGGATTTTAGGGGGTTGGGGCTGATAGAATGTTTTGTTTTCGGCAACAAGTCTATATGCCAAGTTTCACCTCGATAGCTTGACAGGAAGTGGGCCAATTAGCTGTCCAAAGATTTTGCCAGTCAGCCAGCCACCCATTCACAAACAAAAGTGAAGTTAATATAACGGATTTAAAAAAGGCAGCTAATTTGAAATTAAACCTTCTTTACAGCAGCATGAAGACCTCTTTTTTGTGTGTTTTGGGGGTTGGTACATTTATAACAGATCAGGTGTGGCGTGGGGTAAAAATATTGCTTGGAGCACTGCCGTGATTGTGTTAAAATTTGTGGTGTAGGTTCCGACACCTCTTTTTTTTTTGCAAGTGTATCTGTTTAAGATCTTTATGCTGGCTGAATATTGAACATGGGATCGGAATAGGCACATCACTGAAAATATCAGCATGTATGATCAGTGGGATATCAAAATTACTTGGTTATATGATGCTAAATAGTTTATACTGTGACTGTGGGGCTACATTTACTGAAGTAATAAGTGGGCAACGTAGAATACTATTTGTTAGTTCAAAATGATCTTTGGCCTCATGTTTGGATCAGTTGGCCATCTAAGTCTAAAGCAATGCTGTAAACATAGAATCTGAGTGAAGTTCGGTCAGTATCTAGGTAATATACCGGTAGCTAATACAGGAATCCTTATGGTAGGAGCTACTTTGATTAGTAAACCATAGCTAGAAATCCATTTGTGTAATAGTTTTAGCAAAAATGCAATGTCATTCATTATTTCACAATGTTTTAACTTTTACTAAATAATGAAATAAATTTAATATCACTAAAATGAACAGCTTTATTAGTACAATATGCAGGTGGGCTATCAAAATCAACAAATACTTTACAATCTCTTTGATAATTATGCTGTTAAAAAGGATGTTTGGAAAATTATCTAGTCTTCCTGTAAAACTCGAGCTAAACTTATGGTCCTGACACTAAAAATTTTAAAAATATAATTTTTTTATCTTCGACTTCTACACATCTTGAGACATTTTCATTGATGCTTATGTTGGTAGAAACCGATGTTTTAAGGCTGGGATTGGAATTTTTTTTTTTCTTTGTAAAGTGAAGCACCATGAAAAAATATTTTGAATTGTTACTAAAGCTATCCCTGGGAAATGGGAACATTGCGAGGGTTTCTGTGAGATGACATGTTCTTCCCTGTGAATAACACCTCATTTTGCACTTGAAACGAATTACGTCATGAACAGGATTATGCGATGTGTGTTTTTGAAATCATGATGAACCAGCTTGTTTTCATATGATTTGTTAGGTGACAGAGAGTTATGAACATTCAAGTACAGTTATACATTTATTTTGTTTGGATGTTCATAACAGATCAACTGCACGAAGAATGTTTAAATGTGTACACAGGCCTAAGTCCATGGTTTTCTCTAGGTACACCATCGCTGTGTAATGAGCTACTTCATTGAAATGTTCATTTTTATTTATTTTAGTCCCTAAATTTTTATTAAAAAATTCAAATTGGCCTAATATAACTTAGTAAACTTACATTTTCAATTTTTCCCTTCCAGTTGAGTTGGAATCATTATGAAAGAGTATGATGAGTAATATCAATATTCTCAAAATCTGATGTTCTTATTTATAGGTCTATACATACTATTACTCTAAACTATCCATTTATACCGATTAGGCCCAGGCTAGCCGCCAGAACCGTAGTGTGGGCCTTGCAACTCCTGCAAATATCCAAACCCACCTGCAGCTGCAGGATGTGCAAAGAATTTTAACTGTGGCTGCAGATGGCCTTGGATATTTGATTAAATAAAGGGCAAGTAAAGGGCCTAAAGTTTTGACATGAAAAGAATTCAACCATCAGCTTTGAATTCACTATACAGTGGTGGGCACTAAACCTGTAAGTTGTAAGTGCCTCTAAAAGTCATGTGGCCCGGCGAGCTGTCCTATCTATATTGTCTAGGGCTAGGCTCATGTTATTAAAATAAATTATATACGAGTGGTGTCATTTCCTGAAAGTGCCTGAGGTCATTGACATCATCATCATTTTGTTTGAGGCCAGACAATTCAGGCAAGTGCTAGAAAAATACCATTTGCAGAATCATGAAAAAATGTCTGCCATTTCTTCATTAATTGTGTCAACCTGAACAAAATCCAAAGTCTTGGACACTGTAACTGTAAGCTGATAGTTTTTTGGATGACCAAGTTAAGTATATCCATGGCCATGGTGCAGTGATTCCATGAATGATGGAACTGAACCACTCCTAGTTACAGATGTGCTTAAGCGAGGTTCTATTCTGACATCCATCATTATTCAGACTCATGATCTCCCTGATGCTGACTGATAGCAGTAATGCCTTCAGGGGGGGAGAGAGACATCGGGATCCACATGAGTGGTAAAATATTTAAAGCCAGAATGTTTAGCAAAATGCAAAGTCTCAGCTTTTATCATCAGAAATTTTCTGTTTGACAATACTGTACTTTATTTCCAGGTCACAATCCAACTTGCGAAACAGTGAGCGTTGTAAGTTTCTCCAATACCTGGCCAAATTTTTGTCACACTATTGATTTGAAAAGACAAGTCCTGCAGCAATAAGCTCATGGAAAGCCTTACGTTGAGGCCATCATTAAACATCACTTTTCCTTAAGCCTCCTCTTGGTAAACTATGGCTGTTAGATTTTCAATCTCAAATATTCCATCATTTTATTCCAAAGTTTCTTGTTGCTTTGATTGATTTGAAGACTATGTTTAATTGATAGTGAGTTTATTCTAGTATCTATTCTTAAAATAGCATTCACAATATGTGCAGGGTGAACTTCCCCAACAAATGGCGTGGTAATGTCAATGGCACTTAAATGTTTGGGCTTTTGTTGGTAACATATCATTGTATTTTAACACTATTTCACTGTGGTGAAACCTGGCTATAAGGCGCTAATTGTTTGCCATAAAATTTTATTGCGTTGATTATGGGTAGTGAAAAAGTTAATGTAGTGTTTTACAATATTGTATAAAGGAATAAAAAAAGTAATAATCTATGTGATTCAGTGTTGAAGTTTTACTAGTTTTCGTGGATTTTTTTGTTTATTCTTGTACCTGTACTTTTCTTGACAAATTTTTTTTCTTGTCCGAATGAAAATAACACATTTCTGGAACCCTACCATGATTGATTACTTGCCATAACCAAATCATATCCCAATCATCGAATAAAAAGGTCCCACTGTATTAAATAATTTAAAAAATTTTTTTTTTGAGCTACTATTTTGTAAACTTTTAAATTTAAAGTGTTGAAATAGTTGAAATATACGTCTCTGGGGCCTGATCTCATTTGTTTCAATTGTAAAATGTTGTTTTGGTTAAAATAAGTATATATTTATGTGATGAAAATGCATATGTACAATATAATTTTAAAAATTTCTATTTATCTGTATCAATAAAAGAATCTTATCTTAAGTAACGCTTTTGACGCTATGT
The DNA here is from genome assembly GCA_964033795.1 of Lymnaea stagnalis. Lineage (NCBI taxonomy): Eukaryota > Metazoa > Mollusca > Gastropoda > Lymnaeidae > Lymnaea > Lymnaea stagnalis. Next base: position 885,725 of record CAXITT010000232.1, on the reverse strand, counting down.
AAAGAATCTTAGTTTGATAATTAAAATTTTCTTTTAAATATTTTGGTTCGTTACAATCTGAATGCTTCTCATGTAGTATAAATTATAAACATGAAATCATATTTTTCCAGTTTTATAGAGTCCCAAAGCAAGCTTGATAGCAAGACATTTGTTCTTACACTATCAGAGGGGAGTGAAAAAGTGCTGACTGAGATTTATTTAAGGTAATACCATTTATTTTAATTTCAATTTGTATGAATGTTTATTTAGCATGTTATATTTGCTTGACTACCCAATCATTTAAATATTAGAAATATTTACACTAGTAGGGAGGTTTATTCTAAAACAGTAGACTTTTGGTACTTGTTTATCCAAATTTGAAGGTGAAAAAGGTACATGAAAACAATTCAAAAGTACGCAAGATATTTTACTTTTTAATAACCGTATTCCATTATACAATTAGTTCTTTTATATACTCACTTCAATATCTTATTTCCCTTGGAACAGAGTGATACATTCAATAGCACTGATTTATTCAGTTTCCTGTTGCACCTTAATTAATGCTGTTACCGTATATTTAGTCATCAAGAATACATTTTACAACAGAAAATCAATTGCACATTTTGCCATTCAACCAATCTTTAGGTTGAGTGTGCTTTCCATTGATGGTGCGTTAAGTTTATTTCAAAGAGCAAGTCCACACCCCAAAGTTAAACATGTTTTTATAAATAAGAATATGGCTTCGAAACAGAACTTATTAGCTACCATAAATAATCTCTCCCCCCCCCCCCCCCCCAATTTGTTTATGATCAAGACTGGCATTGTTTTACTGTTGAAATGAAATGAGAAATTGCTGATATTCAAATAAACAACAGCTTAGATGAATTACTGATTACAGTCAGTGTTTATTAACATTTTGTTGAATTTATAAACACAAAAACAGTATAGCACTGAATAATCACACTAGGAAAATGAAATGAATTTTATATTATTTATTTAGTTATTAATTTATTAGTTATTACATCATTATTTTTAAAAGATAAATAATACATATATTACATCATTGTTCAAAGGTGTAACTTAGTGTATTTTTACTATCTATTGCTCTCAGTAAAGATAATCATTTTACAAATTATCATTTGAATATGGAAACTACAGTCCATTGCTCTAAGCTAGTGACTTTTTAAATAATTTAATGGCAAGCACACACACACACACATTATGTGTTAGCTAAATGACGGCTATATGACAACTTCAAAGCTTATGATGTTCACTTGTAAAGTCATGCAACCTCTATTCCTATTTACTGACCCAATTACGCTGAACTAAACAGTTGGTAACACATGCCTTTCAGTTTTGTTTGAGAGAAAAAATCTCTATTTCTTAATGCAAAATTTGAAAAACGTTTATGTTACCGCTATTGAGAATCTGTTTAAAACAAACAATATCATCCTGGGCTTAAATCAGACACTGTCACCTACATGATGCTGCATGAATTATTTCTCCAAAGGGTTTTCACAAAATCTTTGTTTTAAGGTGTTGTTTAATTTATGACAATGTTTTCATTTCCAAGCACTTTGCTACTGCCAAACACAAACGTGTAACACATCAATAAATATGAGTGGCGGCCGTGAGCCGCTGGTCAGCATTCAGACATTTTTTTTTTTCTGTAACAGAAATATCAGGAATAAAAAAGCTGTGTATCTTGTTGGCAGCTAAAACATAGGAGCTGTGCCCTCAATGGTTATACATTGTTTTGTAATGCTCTACATTGATATAAACGCTATAAATAAAGGCTGGCCATGGCAATGCATTCATGCTTCCATTGTGTGTCTCCTAATGCCTTGACAATTTTATTTTTAAAAATAATACGACAGGTCACACACACCGCCAGGTCACACACACTGACAGGTCACACACACCGTGTTTTAAAAAATATTTAAAAAAAAAAAAAAAAATTTGTGTGTGAAAGAGAGAAAGTGGGGTGGGGACTTCTCGTGATTAAAAAATATATTTTTTTACCATTATTTCATTTCATTATATAATTTTGACATAAATATAAAATTGACTTCCAAATAATTGTGTAGATCTTGTGATCTAGATTTTTTGATGATCTATATATGTTGGTAATCCCAAAGATCATGTATATAGCTGTCCACCCCATATCATGCATATGGAAATATGGTGTAGGGAAGCATTCATTTTCTTGAACTTGTAGAAATGAGCAGTTTACACAATTGTCAAAAGTACAGAAACTTAAGCTACCCATTATTGCACTTTTATTTCCCCATTCTTGTACTTTTATTATTTCCCCATTACTGCACTTTTATTTCCCAATTCTTCACTATTATTTCCCCATTCGTGTACTTTTATTTTCTCCATTCTTGAACTTTATTTCCCAATTCTTGCACTTTTATTTCCCCATTCTTGCACTTTTATTTCCCTATTTTTCCACATTTTCAAGAAGTGAGTTTCTTTGATTAACTTTAACCGTGTGCTCAAGTAAGCAACAGTTTAAAAGATAGAATTCGGTAATTGCTTTATTTTATGCTATTTTCTTGCCCTCTCAGCGCCCGCTTTTGTTTTCTCTTCTCAACATCAAACGGTGCTTGAAACATAATTCACTAACCGCTGGGAGTGAATGATATCTTGCTTGAAACATAATTCACTAACCGCTGGGAGTGAATGATATCTTGCTTGAAACATAATTCACTAACCGCTGGGAGTGAATGATATCTTGCTTGAAACATAATTCACTAACCACTGGGAGTGAATGATATCTTGCTTGAAACATAATTCACTAACCGCTGGGAGTGAATGATATCTTTTTGAAAAAATGTGACAGTTGGCAAATGAAAGCAGGCAGATAGTTCATTAAATCAGAGAAATTCAAAACTGATGTTCTTTGTTCTCTTCCCTTTGGTTGTTTATTTTATATTTCTATTTCTATTAGAGAGATTGCACCAGATAACAATTATAATATTTATACAACAGTTGTAGTAAGATCTGCACAATTATTTGACGGAAACTTCTCAAAAATGTCAATGTTTAATCTATATTTCCTCAAAATAAATTACCAGTTTTAACTGTTGATCATCTTCTAAATAAGGCACGATAAACTTTGGAATTACCCCAGCTTTCAAGTTTGCGATGGTTACTTCAGTCCCGTGATCCAGTGTCTGGTCAGTGTCCAGGACACCCCTTGTGGTGGTGGCGTTGGTGTATATGGCAGAGAATCTGAATTTTCCTTCCACGTCGTATGAGTTGAGGTAGGACAGGTAAAGCTTGGCCTTGCCATGATCGACTGTTAATTTGGCCAGGCGTTTTGACGTGAGGTCGTAATAGTGCTTGAAATCGATCCTCTCGTCCCCGAAGTCCTTGACGAAGATAAATGAAAACTCTTCATCTTCATTTTCATAGACCACCGTCTGGGAGATGGGATAAAATTGTTTCTCGTAATACATCTGCACCAGCTTTTCATAGGGCTCTGGGAGGTGATTGGTGCCGTACTTCATCTGCTTATCAACAGAGAACGCCTCATAGCGGAAAACAGCTGCAAATACCACTGTGTCCGAGTGGGAGCCACTTTTGTAGCTGTGGAGCTGTGTCATGTTGTAGCCGACCTCCTCCAGCTGCAGCTTGCGTTTGAGCAGATGCCTGTGGTCCATGCCGTGCTCGAATATGTCTTGGTGCTGGCTTCGCACCGGCTGACTGATGAGCTTGCCAACGATGAGAAACTGCGTGTGGTCTCTGAGAGAAAAGGAAGTGAACCATTGGATGCCGAATCCCTCTTCTTGCAGGGCATTCATGTAAGCACTGAGGTGATGCTCGTCCACTTTGTACTGAACCGTAAACTGCGGAATGTTGTAGCTGTCTTGGGGTTCATGCAAGGGATGCCTGTGCAGTTCTGAGAGGTCATAAAGGAACTGGTTCTCCGGAGGTGTGCTTTGTTCCAGGTACGCCATAAGTTCCCTGCTCTGGTGTCTCAGGTGGTTGACTTTGCTGTCACAGAACATGATGATCCAAGAGTCTGGGAGAGGATCACCCTTTCCCTCCGACCTTGGGCCCAGATCATGATACAGAATCAGGTCATCGGCAGAGGGATCAGAATCTTGCCATACAACGTTTTTACTGCTGACCCTGAAGCCTGCTCCATGCCATGTGTCATTGGATGTATCACCACCGTAGTCTGGCCTGCCCAAGAGCAGCTTTAGGTGTTTGCCATCAAGGATCTGTTGAGTCTCAAACGTGCACCTAGGAATGGCAAAGTGTACTATATGTTAAAAAATACAGTATAACATTTTTTTTGAGGGAATATTAAAAGTTTAATCCACTTCAGTTGAATTTATGTTTAAAAAACTGTTGTAAAGTACTGGTATCATCAAGTATGGTATGTTTTCCTGAGCTCAACTTTAAGACTTTAACATTGTGAGGTTTTTAAGTTATTTGACTTATCGCCACATAAACCCAGTCCTTGATCATTGGTCTGTTAGTTATTCTCTTGCCTCAGTAAGTTGTTCAGCGGTTTATATCATTCAGTATAAATTTGTGCAATAGGTTTATATCATTAGTATAAATTTGTGGAATAGGTTTATAACATTCAGTATAAATTTGTAGAATAGTTTTGTATCATTCAGTATAAATTTATGGAATAGGTTTGTAACATTCAGTATAAATTTTTGGAATCTGTATTATTTAGAATAAATTTGTGGAATAGGTATGTATCATTCAGTTTAAATTTGTGGAATAGGTTTATATCATTCAATATAACTTTGTGGAATAAAGCTAGCCACACAGCATAAATTTTAATATCTTTCCCCATCTACACTCACCGTAGGAATCTGATCATGTCATAGACGTTAGAATACCATCCTAAAGTTGAGTCCACGGTGGAGAGATCCATCGCTTGGTAGATTGATTTTTCTGTGGTGTCATCCTTTTGGTACTCCTCTTGCGTCTGATCAAGTCGTGTGTTCCACATGCCGCAGGGATTCAAGATAAATCTGGTCGACATATAGGATAGTGATATAAAGTGTAGGAACGATATGCACAAATAATCTAGAATGGAGAAGATAAGATAGAAATCTAAAACGGGAGTAAATAGATTAATCTAAAACCACTAGTACACTTTTAAAAATGGGTCTTGATGAGCCTGAATCGATGCAATCAATTTAATTATCATATGTAAAAATGTATTGTTTTTTTAATTCACCTCGGAAGGCTTTTAATATTTCCAATTTGTAACAATTACTTTCTTTCTGAACTGTATTGTATGATATCATTTAATAAGCATAGATTTGATTGATTTTGTGCTGGTGATCTCCTCCCCCCCCCCCAACCCTCGGGGGTCCTCTTTAGGTCATTACTTTAGAGAAATATTTATCTTTTAATTTTACTTTAATATTTCCAATTTGTAACAATTACTTTCTTTCTGAACTGTATTGTATGATATCATTTAATAAGCATAGATTTGATTGATTTTGTGCTGGTGATCTCCTCCCCCACCCCCCCAACCCTCGGGGGTCCTCTTTAGGTCATTACTGTAGAGAAATCTTTATCATTTAATTTTACTCTGTTCTTCTTCCCTTCTTAAAATGTTCTATTTGATTAAGTCATTTCATTTTTCATGACTTCATTCTTATGTTTTATTGAATCTCTACTAAGTCACCAGGGTTTTGACACGTTTACCGGCACTTGAAGTCAAAAGTCGCTCCCCCCAACAGTATCGGCTTTTAACCATTGCAAATAGATTACCTAATGTTATTCCAATATCAGAATTCTGCTCTTTCACTTTCACAGTAGTAACTAAGAAAGTATGCAAAGCTGAGTCTTAAAAAAAAACAATCGACATTTAGGCCAGTATCCCAACCTCTTGACATATTCCTTGTATGCCATGTCTGCCGCCATCTCCAGCACTCTGCCCAGGACCAGGTACACCAGGTTGGAGTAGGCCACTCTGGAGCCAGGCTCAAACGAGAGTGGCTGCGACATCATATAGCTGATGAGTGCCTTGGGCTCCAGGGGATACGCCTGGCCCATTTCTCTGGCAATATTGGGGACTCGGTGCTGCAGAGTAGAATAACTTGGTATGTTGTTGTTGTTGTTTTGGCAACCAAACAGGAGCACGCGCTCACAATGGGTTCTATATCAAGTCTGGTTATTTTATTTATAATTATATCTTGTTGACAACACCATATTTTCTGTGTCACATTGAAGAGTCGCCTTTTCGTGAATATTTTTTGTCCTCATGTCCGTGCCTCTACATAAGTCAACAAACCTAAAATTGGGTTGGCAATACTATGTTTGTAGGACAACACTATGTTTTTATTAAAAAAATGTCTTGTAACCATCTCGTGACAATACACGTCAAGTGTGAAAGAAAGAGAATGGCCACATTTTTATGTGGATATCAGTATCTCAAAACCCACTCCATTTTACACACTTGAAAATGTATTCTTTAGAAATAAAGCCACGTCAATGTTTCATTTACCGAAAAGGCAGTCCGCATGCGTGAAAAAGGATTAGAAAAGATTTTCCTAAAGTTAAATTTAAAGGGCGTGGAAAATTGTCTAATTGTATTTATTTATTTTTTTTTAACATTTTGAGCATAAAATACATCAAAACCAGATTAATTTACATAAGTATAAATATAACTTTTAAATGCTGAGGCTTTACAGTATAAGGTAGAAAGTAGCACAATAGGCCTACCATTTTTACCCAGGTAACACCCGGGTCATATGTTCTTGTGTGTATTATTTGAATTGGATTTATCTGTAAATCATTACTACATTGATTTTAAAAATTCTGAAATTATTCCATTATTGATTAATCGGGTGGAAGAGTTTGAAAAACAAATAAATGAACAGCTGACTTACGGCGCGGTTCTGATAATATCTGTTGAGGACGGCGTCGTAGAGCGGTCCTTGGCTGTCGTCCCAGCCCGCGCTGTCCCGTAGGAGATGCTCCACATTGATGTCGTACAGCCTGGGATCCACTGACGCCTTCCTCCATGGCTGGAGGTCACTCAATATTCCTAGGTCACCAAACACCTGTAAAATTAGTGGTTTGGGGGGTGGGGGGGGGTCGGGGGGTTAATAGACCAACATTTATAAGGTGCTACGTTTGAAGCACGATTTGAAGAATTTAAGACGCCAGGATTATCAGCTCCTATAGATGATAACAAAAATATAACTGGTAAAAAATGAAAACGATTGTCTTTTTCAATCTGGTCGTCTGTTGGTCACAAAAAAATACAATTTAGCCTCAGTTCTCTTTGAAAGTCAATCTGTCTCCAGTTATTTTGTTACAAATGGTCTTGGAAAGTCAATCCGCCTCTGGTTATTTTGTTACTATCTTGTCTAAAAAGTCAATCCGCCTCTGGTTATTTTGTTACTATCTGGTCTAAAAAGTCAATCCGCCTCTGGTTATTTTGTTACTATCTTGGTCTAAAATGTCAATCCGCCTCTGGTTATTTTGTTACTATCTGGTCTAAAAAGTCAATCCGCCTCTGGTTATTTTGTTACTATCTTGGTCTAAAAAGTCAATCCGCCACTGGTTATTTTGTTACTATCTTGGTCTAAAAAGTCAATCCGCCTCTGGTTATTTTGTTACTATCTTGGTCTAAAAAGTCATCCGCCTCTGGTTATTTTGTTACTATCTTGGTCTAAAAAGTCAATCCGCCTCTGGTTATTTTGTTACTATCTTGGTCTAAAAAGTCAATCTGTCTCCGGGTATTTCGTTGCTATCCATTTCTCTATCGGCCAAGGGTAGAAGCGACGCCCCCTTCCCCACCCACATCGTTGATTCAACAAAATCATCCTAACCTTGTCTTTGAGCGATAGTTTCCCATCTTTCACCAGCTGCATCACGGCCACAGCTGTGAGAGATTTGGCCAGGCTGGAAACGGGGAAGCTCGTGCTGCTCGTCACCTGGACAAAGTAATGCAAGACTCGCACGTTTATTGGCTCACGCTTGTAAGCTACAAAGTCAAGCACATATTATTATAATATTATGGTATGGAGGGGGAGGGGGACTTCGGCACGTACAGCCAAGATTTGAAGATTGTTTTGGTTTCAACTGTGGGATATGTGAAGAGAATGGGATGTTATTGTATCATTTGTCAACTCTGGGATATTTGAAGAGAATGGGATGTTATTGTATCATTTGTCAACTGTGGGATATTTGAAGAGAATGGGATGTTATTGTATCATTTGTCAACTCTGGGATATTTGAAGAGAATGGGATGTTATTGTATCATTTGGAGAGGGCTGGATGTTGTTATAATCAAAGCATAAGTGACGGTTGATCGTGGACGTGTTGTCATGGAAAACATGGATGTCAGGTGGTGGGAGACATTGATGGATGTGCCATCGTCCTATAGTTGAGATTTGTTCTACCCTACACATATACATGCACAGTGCTCGTCACCTCTCTACCTTTTCTTCCGTTATCCCTGTCGGGAAGGTGGTCTCTGAAAAGAATTGAATGTATTTATGTTGTATTAAAGATATTTAGTGTATGTAGATGTTGAGCAGTGCCCGACTGTTCCAGTGTATGTAGATGTGGAGTATTGGTCGGAGGCCCGACTGTTCCAGTGTATATGTGTATGTGGAGCAGTGGTCGGAGGCCCGACCGTTCAAGTGTATATGTGTATGTGGAGCAGTGGTCGGAGGCCCGACCGTTTCAGTTCTCCGTCTGTCTTACCTTATCCCCGGCCCTGTCTACGCCGTATCCTCTAGCGAGAAGCAGTCGACCATCTTTCATTGCCGCGACTGCTCCCCCCGTGTAGCCATTCTCCTTCAGAAAGTGTTCAAACGCGCGGTCGAACACGTGATGCTGTAACGAGGTCGCTGTGGGACGGAGTAAACGACACATCATTGTTTAAGGCGTGAATGCAAATTGTGTTGATAGTTGCGCACTCATTATGGACACGGTCAAAATCATCTACAACGAAAAATGCTACAAATTCAAAGCATAATTATTATTTTGGATGGAAAGCAGCAGCCTGCCTAAGATGGACATCAGCTGACCACCAAGTTGCTGTTTGGGGGGGGGTGTATTTATAAAATGATTTGTCATAAAGGGGAACTCTTGGTCCCTGTAACCGTTGTAATAGTAACGTTGTTCCTTGTCATTATTGCTGTGGTATAAAGGGGAACTCTTGGTCCCTGTAACCGTTGTAATAGTAACGTTGTTCCTTGTCATTATTGCTGTGGTATAAAGGGGAACTCTTTGTCCCTGTAACCGTTGTAATAGTAACGTTGTTCCTTGTCATTATTGCTGTGGTATAAAGGGGAACTCTTCGTCCCTGTAACCGTTGTAATAGTAACGTTGTTACTTGTCATTATTGCTGTGGTATAAAGGGGAACTCTTCGTCCCTGTAACCGTTGTAATAGTAACGTTGTTACTTGTCATTATTGCTGTGGTATAAAGGGGAACTCTTCGTCCCTGTAACCGTTGTAATAGTAACGTTGTTACTTGTCATTATTGCTGTGGTATAAAGGGGAACTCTTCGTCCCTGTAACCGTTGTAATAGTAACGTTGTTACTTGTCATTATTGCTGTGGTATAAAGGGGAACTCTTCGTCCCTGTAACCGTTGTAATAGTAACGTTGTTACTTGTCATTATTGCTGTGGTATAAAGGGGAACTCTTCGTCCCTGTAACCGTTGTAATAGTAACGTTGTTACTTGTCATTATTGCTGTGGTATAAAGGGGAACTCTTCGTCCCTGTAACCGTTGTAATAGTAACGTTGTTACTTGTCATTATTGCTGTGGTATAAAGGGGAACTCTTCGTCCCTGTAACCGTTGTAATAGTAACGTTGTTACTTGTCATTATTGCTGTGGTATAAAGGGGAACTCTTCGTCCCTGTAACCGTTGTAATAGTAACGTTGTTACTTGTCATTATTGCTGTGGTATAAAGGGGAACTCTTCGTCCCTGTAACCGTTGTAATAGTAACGTTGTTACTTGTCATTATTGCTGTGGTATAAAGGGGAACTCTTCGTCCCTGTAACCGTTGTAATAGTAACGTTGTTACTTGTCATTATTGCTGTGGTATAAAGGGGAACTCTTCGTCCCTGTAACCGTTGTAATAGTAACGTTGTTACTTGTCATTATTGCTGTGGTATAAAGGGGAACTCTTGGTCCCTGTAACCGTTGTAATAGTAACGTTGTTCCTTGTCATTATTGCTGTGGTATAAAGGGGAACTCTTCGTCCCTGTAACCGTTGTAATAGTAACGTTGTTACTTGTCATTATTGCTGTGGTATAAAGGGGAACTCTTCGTCCCTGTAACCGTTGTAATAGTAACGTTGTTCCTTGTCATTATTGCTGTGGTATAAAGGGGAACTCTTGGTTCCTGTAACCGTTGTAATAGTAACGTTGTTCCTTGTCATTATTGCTGTGGTATAAAGGGGAACTCTTCGTCCCTGTAACTGTTGTAATAGTAACGTTGTTACTTGTCATTATTGCTGTGGGTATAAAGGGGAAGTATTCGTCCCTGTAACCGTTGTAATAGTAACGTTGTTACTTGTCATTATTGCTGTGGTATAAAGGGGAACTCTTCGTCCCTGTAACTGTTGTAATAGTAACGTTGTTCCTTGTCATTATTGCTGTGGGTATAAAGGGGAACTCTTCGTCCCTGTAATTGTTGTAATAGTAATGTTGTTACTTGTCATTATTGCTGTGGGTATAAAGGGGAACTCTTCGTCCCTGTAACCGTTGTAATAGTAACGTTGTTACTTGTCATTATTGCTGTGGTATAAAGGGGAACTCTTCGTCCCTGTAACCGTTGTAATAGTAACGTTGTTACTTGTCATTATTGCTGTGGTATAAAGGGGAACTCTTCGTCCCTGTAACCGTTGTAATAGTAACGTTGTTACTTGTCATTATTGCTGTGGTATAAAGGGGAACTCTTGGTCCCTGTAACCGTTGTAATAGTAACGTTGTTCCTTGTCATTATTGCTGTGGTATAGTGCTGTAGCATTTAATTATCCCCATTCACAAACGTTCATGACTACAGTTAAAAGCACACGGCTAGAATTTCATGAATTTCGCATCACACAAGTTTATTAACTTAATATACACACATCATGAAATAATATCTCTAAGAAATAGAGCAGACGTAGTTGTCATGTAACTTCTTCCACTCAGATCAGTTGAGTCCACATTAAGATGGTGTTTGATAGACAAGCCGATCATAAATACACAGATTCCCAATTCAAAGTCGTCCGTTTGCCTCCATTCGCATGGCATACCATCCCCAATAAACTTCCTGTTTATACTCACTCACCAAAAACAATAATTTATCCGGAACAAAATTATTACTTCAATATTTGGTCTGTGACAGTCCCGAAAGTCCGCGTGTTAGAGCAATGAATTCCACGCTGACACTGAATGATGCAGATGTGCGGTGTCTAAACTTTACCCAAATTGGTCTCATCTAGTCCAGATGCAACCGGTTCATGCCGCGTGGAAACTGTCGTAACATAAAGGGTTCTGGACACTACGGGATACCAGAGGTCACGCCAAAAGGGATCGATCGCATTGAACGATCCGTACTTCTTAAATTTTCTGTGTGTGAGATTTCTATGTGTGAGATTTCTATGTGTGAGATTTCTAAGTTCACTTAGAGTCTTGGACCCAGTTAAAAGTTTGGACAAGTCCCCTTTTCGGGTCTATGACTTAAGTCACGAGATGAAACTTCGCTGTGGTTTGAAAGTAACGAATACAGACTGTAATTTATGAAGAAATGTGTTCACCTGGGAGCAGATGTAACCGGCGGCATGACATTTGACCACACGGAGGGGGTGATGAAATCAGACATGACTACACGGACGGGGGAAATCAGACATGACATTCGACCACACGGACTGGATGTAATCAGGCATAACATCTGTCTACACGGACTGAATGAAATCAGACATGACATTCGACCACACGGACTGGATGTAATCAGGCATAACATCTGTCTACACGGACTGGATGAAATCAGACATGATATTCGACCACACGGACTGGATGTAATCAGGCATAACATCTGTCTACATGGACTGGATGAAATCAGACATGATATTCGACCACACGGACTGGATGAAATCAGACATCTGACTGCACGGACTGAAGGAAATCAGGTAATCCATCCAACTGGGGCCCTGTGGTAACATGTACACCTGCGTACCCGTGAGGTTGTGCACTCTCTAGTTCCCATCATATTTTTTGAGTGGCCATGGAGAGAGATGAAATGTTACGTTAATGGTGGCTGACATAATCCCAGCACGATGCTGAAAACTTGAACCTTAAACACATGTTTGAGATGTAGCCATAGGTGCATATGCTGTAATGAAAAGTGTTTCTTTCTTTATTTTTGAACGTGCCTGAGTCATCTGAACCCTGTATTGACTGTTATTTGCAATATTTTATGGTAAAAATTAGGACTGTGTGTTCTGATGTAGTATAGATAATGTAACTTGCCCCCTTCCATTACTTTCGTGAGAACTAAGAGGTGGGTGGGGTGGGGTGGAGAAAGGGGCTGGGGGACGACTGTTGTCAGCAGTTTCAAAGAATGGAATTAGAGAGGGTTGTGTAACCTGTCAAGGGCAGGTAACTGAAAGTTAACAGCTGTGAAAAGTAATTTGAAAAGACTGGTTCACTTTTCGCGGTTGTTGGTTTTTTTTCTTATTGGCCGGTGATGTACCGGCAGCTGGTTGTCATGTGCGGTAGATTGATTCTTTTTAAGAGTTGTTTTGAAAACTTGGCTTCGGCTAGCTGTTTAAAAAGAGCCATCTTTGTATTGTGCCAGATGGTTTATAGAGTCATCTTTGTATTGTGCCAGATGGTTTATAGAGTCATCTTTGTATTGTGCCTGATGGTTTATAGAGTCATCTTTGTATTGTGCCAGATGGTTTATAGAGTCATCTTTGTATTGTGCCTGATGGTTTATAGAGTCATCTTTGTATTGTGCCAGATGGTTTATAGAGTCATCTTTGTATTGTACCAGATGGTTTATAGAGTCATCTTTGTATTGTGCCAGATGGTTTATAGAGTCATCTTTGTATTGTGCCAGATGATTTATAGAGTCATCTTTGTATTGTGCCAGATGGTTTATAGAGTCATCTTTGTATTGTGCCAGATGATTTATAGAGTCATCTTTGTATTGTGCCAGATGGTTTATAGAGTCATCTTTGTATTGTACCAGATGGTTTATAGAGTCATCTTTGTATTGTGCCAGATGGTTTATAGAGTCATCTTTGTATTGTGCCAGATGATTTATAGAGTCATCTTTGTATTGTGCCAGATGGTTTATAGAGTCATCTTTGTATTGTGCCAGATGATTTATAGAGTCATCTTTGTATTGTGCCAGATGGTTTATAGAGTCATCTTTGTATTGTACCAGATGGTTTATAGAGTCATCTTTGTATTGTGCCAGATGGTTTATAGAGTCATCTTTGTATTGTGCCAGATGGTTTATAGAGT
>CAXITT010000232.1:851120-866320 GCA_964033795.1 Lymnaea stagnalis | reverse complement strand
TTTTTCTTTTTTTTTTTTTTTTTTTTTTTTTTAAAGATGATCTCCGTTTTTCCCTACGCTAGTAACATGTGAATTGAAAAAAAAAAATGTATATATATGATGGGACCATAGCGCATACTACAATACATTAAATAACAAAAAAAAAACGAGTTTAGCTTGGTCACAGAAAGTTGAGAATCCATGCAGTGAATCCACAATGTGAAAGTACCTTTCGACATTTACCTTTCACGCATGGGTGCGCACAGACACACAACATGGACTCGCACCGGTGCTTCGGGCGTTACAAGGGCCTTGCGTCGCGGGATTAGCGCCCCCCCCCCTCCTCCCCCCACACACCTTGTTTTCTTCACCAGACGCCAGCCAAATCCGTCAGCGATATGATTAGATATACTTAAGAATCATTCATAACTAAATCTTTGCGAGATTTAAGAAGGGTTGGGGTGGGGGGGGGGGCTTGTTGGCGAGACGGATACTATTATTTGGCTCAGTCACTCTCAAATACCAGAGCGGAAAAGGGGGGGGGGGGGGGGGGAAGGGGTCCTGCCAAAAAAAACCACACAAAAAACTTGACTAATCCGGGTTAAGAAGACGTAGACGTAAAGATAGATTAGACCAAATGGGCATAGATCGATGCATACAACTACAAGCAAAGAATTCGGTGGCTAGTAATACTGTGGCTAGAGATGCTTGTTTGTATGCGTTGGTAAGCAATTTAAAATTACTATAAGTCAAGCAACTTAATTTCTTCCTTTTATGAACTGTGGCATAGAAATAGAATGAGACGCACGCACCCACCCACCCATGCACTCACGCACCCACCCACACACGCACCCACCCACACACGCACCCACCCACACACGCACCCACCTACGTACGCACCCACCTACGCACGCACCCACCCACGCACACCCGCACAATTCAAATTCACCATCGCGTGATGCATTGGCCGGGGGGGAGGGGGGTGTCGCATAATTTTCAAGGAATCCAGAGGTCTAGTCAATACATTGAACTAATTGTTAACAACTTACAAAAATAAAATGTAAGGGAGATGATTGGAAACAAATGATTGGAGGCGATAAACTGAACACGTTTTGATAGAACGCTTGGCAACAGCTGTTTGTTCATGGTTGACCTTTCTCTCCACGTCAGTCTGTCGCTTTAATGCCTTCCCAAATTGCCTTATTGCTATGTTTTCAAAATGTCGTGTGAGCAGTAGAGCAGTGTTTCTCCAAACGGTGGTCCGCGGACCGGCGTCGGCCCGCCAGCCTTGTGTTGCCCGTCCGCACAATATGTACCGTTATTGTCGCCCTCCTCCCAACTCACTCCATCTTCAGCTGTTTTTCACACCTTCTTCCCATCGTTCATGTTGAATGTTGTTTTGTTTACGTGGGTTGCCTAGATGGGGGCTCGGGTACTCAGCGTTATTTCCCCTCCCACGCCCAGACAACAAGCACACACATCAACAGAGCTTCGTAAATCAACACAGGTAAACACATCAACACAGGCACACGAATCAACACAGGTATACAAATCAACACAGGTATACAAATCAACGCATGTACGCGAATCAAGTTGAGCTGACAGACCTGAATTGATCAATGGCTCGCTGGGCTTTATGCTAATATATGGAAATATACCGCAGTTGTTGGACAATAGGGGCTTTTGTTGGACAATAGGGGTTTTTGTTGGACAATAGGGGCTTTTGTTGGACAATAGGGGCTTTTGTTGGACAATAGGGGCTTTTGTTGGAGATAAAGGCTGTTGAAGTCACAGTTTCTCGGGACAAGTGTGAGTCTAATGGGAAAGTATTACTCCCCACCTTTTCCCGAAAAAAAAAGACCCAGCTGATACAATGATGGGGTGGGCAAGAACCCACAGATGTTCCTTGATATAAGGTCCATCTACACGAGATGTCAACTTATCTACTTCAAAGTGATACCGAAGAAATGTTTTGGAAATGGAATAGTGTTACCCCTCCCCGTGACCCTTGACTTCTTTTAATCCCGACTGGCTTCTTATGTCTCCCAGATATGGATTCGAAATGCTGAACTGTGTTAGTCTATGCCGCTGTGATCAACTCAGTCTATCCGGGAAGACATGCTTGTATATTTCAAGCTCCGCGATCCCACAATTCAGTTTAATGTTTCCGTTGCTGCAGGAGAGATTTTTTTTTTTTTTTTACAGGGTGTTTTGTTTTGTCGTTTTTTTATTTTTACGTTTAAACAGTAATGTTACAGAACATGGGCTTGGGTCAAACAAAAATTCTTCCCCTCCCCNTGTTAGTCTATGCCGCTGTGATCAACTCAGTCTATCCGGGAAGACATGTTTTTATATTTCAAGCTCCGCGATCCCACAATTCAGTTTAATGTTTCCGTTGCTGCAGGAGAGATTTTTTTTTTTTTTTTACAGAGTGTGTTGTTTTGTCGTTTTATTATTTTTACGTTTAAACAGTAATGTTACAGAACATCGGCTTGGGTCAAACAAAAATTCTTGCCCTCCCCCTCTCCCCCATATGACCCATGTACACCTTATGTACTGCTTACACTGTGTGTACAACTCTTGTTGTCTTCGCCTTACCCTACGCCCGAGTGTTCCCCGGAAACTTCAGGGAACTATTTCCGCTCTCTTGCTTTGATGTGTAGTTCCTCATGTGTTTAGACCAGTGTTGGGACTGCGATGTTTGTAGGTGCCAGGTACATGCTGGGGTTAGTGCGATGGCTGAATTCTCAATCCCTGTGGGGTTCGAACCCTTTACTAAACATTTGCTTGTTGTGCTTCATCCACAAAACTAAGCTGTGAGTTTTAGATCACCGCTACATAATTTAAAAATAACACTCGAAGATACCCCAATAAATCACATAAGACGATACCCCAATAAATCACATGAGACGATACCCCAATAAATCACATAAGACGATACCCCAATAAATCACATAAGACGATACCCCAATAAATCACATGAGACGATACCCCAATAAATCACATGAGACGATATCCCAATAAATCACATAAGACGATACCCCAATAAATCACATAAGACGATACCCCAATAAATCACATAAGACGATACCCCAATAAATCACATAAGACGATACCCCAATAAATCACATAAGACGATACCCCAATAAATCACATAAGACGATTCCTTAATGTGGGCAATAGAAGATTTAAGAAAATACGCGGTTGGCATTATTTCTCATACAAATCCACCAAAATATTTATAATTTCCAACAAGTGTTTGAGAAATTATTTACATCTCCGACATCAGCCAAAGAGTTCCGCCCCTTTAACTCTGCGCTTCGAAATTTAAATAAGGATCCACGGGGGGGGCGGGGGGGGGGTAGTCATCGACTTGATATATTGTTTCCAGAAACCATTCGATCTGAGTATTCTTCCAAGTAAGGTAAAAGATTGCTTGCTTGACCAAATGTTGCCAGGCGTCCACAGGTTAGTAGATAATCCACATAAGTTTACCCCTGGTTGTCTCGCAGGCGTTAGTACTGGGTTGTCTCGTAGACTTTGGTGTGGAGCTTTCTCGTAGACTTTAGTATTGGGTTGTCTCGCAGACTTTAGTATTGGGTTGTCTCGTAGCTGTCTCGACAGCTACTGAACATTTCGTGTGTGAACGCAGAGCATATACCTCAACACTTAGTGTGTGGACATGTATCATAGATAGTGTCTGGTAATATGGCATAGACCCTAACACTTGGTTTTTGACTTAGCATAGACCTTAACACTTAGTGTGTTGACATAGAGCATAGACCTTAACACTTAGTTTGTGGACATGTAGCATAGACATTAAGACTTAGTATGTTGACATAGAGCATAGACCTTAAGACTTAGTGTGTAGACATGGAGCATAGACCTTAAGACTTAGTGTGTTGACATAGAGCATATACCTTAAGACTTAGTGTGTTGACATAGAGCATAGACCTTAACACTTAGTGTGTGGACATGGAGCATAGACTTTAAGACTTAGTATGTGGACACGGAGCACAGACCTTAAGACTTAGTGTGTGGACATAGAGCACAGACCTTAAGACTTAGTATGTGGACATAGAGCTTAGACCTTAAGACTTAGTATGTGGACATAGAGCATAGACCTTAAGACTTAGAATGTGGACATAGAGCTTAGACCTTAAGACTTAGTATGTGGACATAGAGCATAGGCCTTAAGACTTAGTATGTGGACATAGAGCATAAACCTTAAGACTTAGTATGTGGACATAGAGCTTAGACCTTAAGACTTAGTATGTGGACATAGAGCATAGACCTTAAGACTTAGTATGTGGACACGGAGCATAGACCTTAAGACTTAGTGTGTGGACATAGAGCACAGACCTTAAGACTTAGTATGTGGACATAGAGCTTAGACCTTAAGACTTAGTATGTGGACATAGAGCATAGACCTTAAGACTTAGTATGTGGACATAGGGCATAGACCTTAAGACTTAGTATGTGGACATAGAGCACATACCTTAACACTCGTGTCCCGGTTTGGTTTCAAATCGAAACTGACTGGTACGTGTAGTACTTTTGAGCTTCTTTCAAACCTGTCCACTTTGCTCAAATTAATGCCACCGTTTGCTGAGTATTGGTCCCATTACACGTGGACCATTGTATAACTTATAAGCGAGTTGGAACACAATTTTGATGGCGCGATACCATGGAAGGAGAACCGTTCTATAGGATCTTTGACATTTGATAGCATCACCCTCCTGAGAAGTATTTTTGGCTCAGCTCACCTTTAAACGAAACAACCTTGTTTTTCTCATTTTTTTCATTGATTTGGTGTTAGGTGGAGGGTGGGGTTAGAGGGGGGTGTTTGGTTGTGCTGGAGGGTGGTGTTGGAGGTGGCGGTTGGTTGTGCTGGAGGGGGTGATAGGTGGCGTGGAAGTCGGTGTGAGGTGGTGGATGAGGTTTGGGGTGGAAGATGGTGTTAGGTGGGAGTGGAAGATGTGATGTTAGGTGGTGGTTGAAAAGGTTACAAGTTGTATGGAAAGGAAATATGGTTAAATAGTCTTGTAAATGGAAATATCATTAAGATCAGGTTGTTAGTCGTTGTGAAGCTGAAAGATCAGGTTGTTAGTCGCTGTGAAGCTGAATGACATATTCAGGAACGTTCTTACTTCTGCCATTATGTTTACATTGCCTCGATTCATGGCGTCATTCAAGAGAAGAACTTGTCAGTGACGGCACGCGTTGCTGCTAAAAATATCTCTGTCAGAATGTCAAACTCTTTCCTCTGTTATGATGTTAGGGGGACTGGAATGAGCGTCTATCGAATTGTGCACTAAAGGATGGAGGTCCAAAAAAAAATAAGGTGGAGAAATAGCCTGGGAACGCCTATCAATAATAATAACTCCTCGTGTTGAATGTCCGCTCCGCTTTCATTGCGCACCATCCTGCGCTCTCATTCGCCGCCCCCCCCCTCGTGCGTTTGATCACATACGCACCAAATGCACACAAAATAACATCTAGAACACCGGTCCGCGAGTGTTATTGGAAAAAAAAAAGATACAATTAATAAATCCGGCACCGGTCCTTTGTGCAATTTCGAAACTTGTCCACCGGTCCGACGAACTTAGCAGTTTGGGAAACTCTGAACTGCACGATCAACTTTGATGCATTGCGTGATTGTCCTTTTCAGGGACCTGGCAGTGATATTTGAATCGGAGCTCCAACTCCAAGCGTGAAATGCAAAGTACTTACAACGTGGCACGTGGCTGTTTGTGGCCCCAGCTAGTTATTAAATACTTAAAGATACTCTTTTAGCAATGTCTGTGAAGTCAAATCTCAGACTTGATACTTTATGGTTGTACTTTAAAAAAAAAACAACAACAAAAAAAAACAACATTTGCTTGTTATCAATGTATTGCGAGCAGGGCCGTCTTAACAACATCCGGGACCTGGGCAAATTAATGCACTGAGGCTCCCTATTCAGTGGCGTAGGAAGGGTTGGGCGGACGGGGCGGTGCACCCCGGGCGGCACTTTTTTTTCTCTACATTGAGTGGCGGCATATGCGGACAACTACAGAGTCGTCGGTTCCCCCCCCCACCAGGGATTGGGGTGGCAAAATCTTGGTCAGCCCTTCGCGACACAAACTCTAGTTATACCACTGCACCCTCTTCCCTAAGCTATTCAAGTAATGTTAGTAAAGCATTTGGGGCATATGTTGGCCGTGAACTTTCACCGTTCAGACAATGTCATCAGCCCGGGGGGGGGGGTAGTGCTTTTCAGACATTCGTGAAGAGGGGGAAGGGCATCTATCATCACCAAAATGAGGCAAAATGTGGTCCAGGGCCAGCTCTGACGCCATCCATAAACATACAATAATTCCGGTTCAGCCGGGGGGGGGGGGGTAGTGCTTTTCAGACATTCGTGAAGAGGGGGAAGGGCATCTATCATCACCAAAATGAGGCAAAATGTGGTCCAGGGCCAGCTCTGACGCCATACATAAACATACATTAATTCCGGTTGTGGCACCCCCTGAGGGTAGGCTTTTGTTTTCTGTGCAGAAAAGACAAAATTGATGACGAATAACACCACCGGCATCTCCACTGAAATTAAGGTCGGGGGGGGGAAGACTAGAGACAGTAGGCAGCTTCAAATACCTAGGAGCAATAGTCTCAGACGAAGGCTCCAAGCCCGAATTCATGTCCAGGATTGCCTAGACCACAACAACACTACAGAGGCTTAAAAAAATATGGAATGACAAAAATATAGCCCTCTGCAAGAAAATCAGGCTGATGCGCTCATTAGTCCTCTCCATTTTCTTGTAGGCCTGTGAGTCCTAGACATTAAAAGCAGAAATTGAAAGAAAAATAAAGGCGATGGAGATGACATTTTTTAAAAACATTCTTGGAACCTGCTATAAGGACCATATCTCAAACGAACAAGTCGAGGAAAAAATTCGTCAAGCAATGGGGCAGTATGATGACCTCCTGGGTACCGTAAAAAATAGCGCAAACTGGAATGGCACAGTCACGTGACAATAAAACACGAGCTAGGCAAAGAAATCATGCTGGGCACAACGAGAGGAGGGAGAAGAAGAGGAAGACTGAGAAAAAGATGGGAAGATAACATCAAAGAGTGGACGGGACTAAAGCTAGGCGATGCTATTCGAAGTGAAGAAAACAGAGAGGAATGGAGGAGGATAGTTTTCCTGTCATCTGTGGCGCCCCAACGGTCCAAGGGCTAAGGGACATGTAGACGTATGCAGGAGATGTGTATATATGTATATATATATAATATATAGATATAGATAAATAGATAATGTTTGGTGGATGACAAGGTAGCGGTAGAGTCACTTTGATCGGGGAGTAAGCAGAAATCGAAGACCCCCTGTAGGAAACGTGAGATGGTGAGATGGCGTTTGGCCTACCACTGAATCCCCTCTTTCGAAATTAGAGAAAATTGTTAATAAATTGGGGGGGGGGGGTAACCCGTGACACCCACTTTGTAGTGCACTTTGAAAGCAAATTAAATTCCCTAAAGATCTCTCTCAGTATTCACGAATGATGCGGCCATCTTGATGGCATAGAAGCGTGAGGCCCCTAGAAGTGTGAGGCCCCTATAAGTGTGCCCATGCCTAAATATTCCACCTTAATATTGCGAAATGAAAAACGGAGATTGATCCAGCAAGCCGTTATCATTCATGTATTTTGTACATGTACATATATTGTTATGGACTCCGCTAGCACGAGTAGTGGGCAATCGGGAGATAGCCATAACATGTAGTCTACTGAGAACCACTGTAATAATATATATATATTTAAAATAACATTGTGTCAACTTTTTTTTTCTTGACACACACCAAGTGTCCACAGGACACCGTCCGCCGCCACTTGACAAGTTACTGACACACGTGCGCCGTCAGCACTTCACCTCGCGTCGTGCTGCCCCCCCCCCCCCCTTGTTCAAATATTGGCACATTTTAACGGCAGAACCACGCCAAATTTTATCATTCGTTTTGGGAATGTTCGTGTTTTTGTGGCCGAGATAGCGCCAGTGCCTTCAAACATTGTTCAATTGTTCCCTGCGGTTAAGGGATGCCACTGATTTGACCAGCCAGTTCAAACATTCACGTCATTATTTTGACCAGCCAGTTCAAACATTCACGTCATTATTTTGACCAGCCAGTTCAAACATTCACGTCATTGGGTTGACCAGGCAGTTCAAACATTCACGTCATTGATTTGACCAGCCAGTTCAAACATTCACGTCACTGACGTTTCTCTTCAGTGATCATATTTTGTGTTCAAAAAGCTGAACGTCTAGCTCAAGCTCTCACGGCCGTGCACAGTGTAATTAGAGCCGTTCTTAGGATTTTTTTTTTGGGGGGGGGGGGGGGGTTTGGGGGGGGGGGGGGACTCTAGGCATGGAGCGTAGTTAGGGGGCCCCGGAAGGGGGAGGTCCGGGTGGCGGAGCTCCCCCGGTGCTGAGGAGAAAACAGAATTGTGAAATTTGCAAAATAGACATTGGACGAGAGATTTAGATCCCACTACCTCCTTTTCTGGACACTGTCTTCCCGACACATTTTCCCCCCAAACATGTTTTCTCATGACAACACTTCGTTGACGTGTAACGTTCTGTCTTCGTCACTGGTTCCTCTTTGCCCGCGTGTAACCACTGACCATACTGATGATCCCATCACTAGGAAAAAAATGTGTACTACTGAAATATATGGACTTGCAAGTGGTAGGCTAAAAAAAAAGTTTCCGGCAGGGCCGTAGGCGGTCGACTAGTTTGCCTATGCCTAAGAACGGCTCTGACGGTGTGTACAACATAAGCTGTGTACTATTACCACAGTGTGGCTCGAGTACTAAGTGCACATCCTGCATCCTGAACCTTACACCACTTTTTTAGTATCGTTTCCACCATCTGGTATCATGAACCGTGCACCACTAGTGAGTATCGTACACGCCATGTTGTATCATGAACCGTACGCCACTAGTGTGTATCGTACACACCATGTTGTATCATGAACCGTGCGCCACTATCGGTGCACTGCATCTCTGACGTCATCCAACCCTGTAATTATCACTTATGACCCACCCAGGACAGATGGCAGTTCTTGACCTGAGATTTTGTATGGAACACAGAATCCAGTCAAACGCATTGGCGAAATGCTCTGGTGGCCCTGACG
Source organism: Lymnaea stagnalis (assembly GCA_964033795.1). Classification (NCBI taxonomy): domain Eukaryota; kingdom Metazoa; phylum Mollusca; class Gastropoda; family Lymnaeidae; genus Lymnaea; species Lymnaea stagnalis. The sequence continues at coordinate 857,171 of CAXITT010000232.1, read as the reverse complement.
CATGGCATTCGTTCTCCTTAGGTATTATGCGCAATCCCTCATGAATCTTGTAGACGGAACTTATGTTGATGAATGATGCTCGATGTGTCAATGTTGGGCAAAACTTTACTCAATTGTAGCAGTAAAGTTTAACCAAGATTTAAAATAACACAAAGTGTGGACAGACTCCCCCTCCCCCCCACCCCGCTTTGGTTATCATGTATTTAGGTAGTTCAATTGATAAACTCCCTACTCAGAAATAAAGTTACTCTTTAGTAGAAGCAGGAGCAATTTTTATATTTTTAAAACGGATTGTACTGGCGGACAAAGTCTTCCTAAAGAATGGTCCAGGTGTCTGATCGAAGGTCTCAAATAGTCTGATCGAAGGTCTCAAATAGTCTGATCGAAGGTCTCAAATAGTCTGATCGAAGGTCTCAAACAGTCTGATCGAAGGCCTCAAAATAGTCTGATCGAAGGTCTCAAATAGTCTGTTCGAAGGTCTCAAATAGTCTGATCGAAGGTCTCAAATAGTCTGATCGAAGGTCTCAAAACAGTCTGATTGAAGGTCTCAAACAGTCTGATCGAAGGTCTCAAATAGTCTGGTCGAAGGTCTCAAACTGTCTGTTGGTAGTTTTGTCTCGTACGAGTCAAGCTGGAGGTTCTCGCCAGTTGATCTGTTGGGACACTTGTGGGCGCCAATCGTGTCTATGCTTACTTGAGTCTAGCTTGGAATGGCTTCTAAGTATGCTGGATTTAATCAGCTCGCTGGTACACACACTGGGCCTTTCGTTCGCTGGCCCCGGGGTTGGTTAATGATGTCGAGATCGTATAGTGTGCTTCGTGGGACCATTTAGTTGTAACTTGTAACATTGTCCGCTTAGTAGCGGCTGAAAGAAATCAAGTATGTAACTTCAACACACGTTTTAGGTCCCGGTACTAGTGACTTCACGCCGTTGTCGAATCTGTTCATGTCTTCAGATATGATGCTGCATTATTGATACATTATCATACCAGTAGACGCAAGCAATTTAGGTTATGGCCTCTTGTAGTCAAAACCGCTGCCCCCTTATGAGTTGGGGAAAAAATTCCTTTTCACATCAGGTGTCCTAATATTGAATCCGGCCGTTAGCTTTGAAAGTCCCTAAACTATGCTATGGACGATTAAACTTAAGTTGTTGGACCTGGTATAAGAGTTTTGGGGGTGGGGGAGGTAGGGACGAGTCGTGTGGAGATATAGCACCGTGTCATCACATCCACACACCGGAGGGGGAGGTAGGGACAAGTCGTGTGGACATATAGCACCGTGTCATCACATCCACACACTAACGTGTGTCACATGGTGACAAAAGTCTTTTGGCAGCAGTCTTTGGAAGTAATTATTTTTGGTGTGTGTAGGAGGGGGGTCGGTGTGAAAGGGAGGGCCGCTGAAGGTCAAAAAGGGGGGGGGGGATATAGCTGAAATGGAAAGATTTAACGGCGATGCTGTGGCGAGGTTCTGTGGTGATGAATGATGTCAGTCACGTAGGTAAGTCCACGGCCCGTCAAGTTCTGATGGTGTTAGCGACCCCATTACTTTTGTACTGATGTCTCACGCCGCCCCCCTCCCCGGGCGTGGGGAGGGGGGTGGGTGTGAAGTACCTGGCAACACCACGGGCGTCAAAGGAAGAAGTGGTTAAGTTGTTGAAATGGCATCCCGCGGGGTTGGGAGTTAGAGTGGAAGGGATTCAAAGGAAATCCGTGCCGGGGTAAAAAATGTATTTTTCTATTTCAGGCCCCGGGGGGGGGGGGGGGCTGCCGAGTCTGTGGTACAATCCTATGTAGGTTTTAGGGATGTTTCTATTTTAGTAAATGGCTGTCTTTGTGTATGTTTCTTATATCGACAGGCCGTAGGGGAAAGTATTGTATCTTGTTAGGAAGAGTTCTTAACCTATTTTAATCCATGGAGCCAGACAGATGAAGGCCACGGACTTATTCTTATAATCCATTTTAATGCACACAAGGACGAAGGAAATGCAAGTTTCAACTCACGGACCAGGAGGGGGCCGCGAGTCATAGGTAAAGAACCCCTGTGTTAGTGGTAACATCAAGTTAGAATATTAGAAATGATTGTTCTATATTTGAATGTATCGGTGCGTATCGTGTCTTTGAAAATGTTGGCATCGTACCGTGTCTTTGAAATGTTGGTATCGTATCGCGTCTTTGAAATGTTGGTATCGTATCGTGTCTTTGAAAATGTTGGCACCGTACCGTGTCTTTGAAATGTTGGTATCGTATCGTGTCTTTGAAATGTTGGTATCGTATCGCGTTTTTTAAATGTTTGTATCGTATCGTGTATTTGAAATGTTTGTATCGTATCGTGTCTTTGAAATGTTGGCATCGTATCGTGTCTTTGAAATGTTGGTATCGTATCGCGTTTTTGAAATGTTTGTATCGTATATTTGAAATGTTTGTATCGTATCGTGTCTTTGAAATGTTGGCATCGTATCGTGTCTTTGAAGTGTTGTTATCCGTCCTCATTCTCTAAATGTTTAGTAAGCATGCGGTGAAATAAATAAACAAAACTATTTAAATAGTTCAGTTGTTCTTTTCGGAGAACGAGTTAGAAATTATTTTTCCCTCATGGCTGCTTAGAGATAATGATTTCTCTATAATTTCCAGTATAATTGTGTCATGTTATCTGAGGCCAAATAACACAGTTGACACACATCACACACATAACATTAATTCCCAAATGATATACTCCTGTACACATGTTGGTACTCACCACTGGAGAGAGATAAAATAAAGCACATGACACTCAGTGAAGTTAATCCCATTTCTGAACTTTGTCCTTGAACCTGGCCTGTTACTGAATTACTGTCGTTTTGAGGATCTGTCTATCTAGACTATCCGAGAGCTGTCCGGCCTGTCAATATGTCCGAGAGCTGTCCGTCCTGTCAATGGGTTTTCAAAATTCTGATTGGACGATATGTCAATGAGTCAAGCTGCTCTGGCGATAAGGCAAATGGATTCTGTTTCCTGCATGGGTGGTCAGTTTGTGCTAATCGTCCTGTCCTTCCTACAGGAGTTCATCATTTGGTTACATCCTCCTTCCTCGGACCGGACCTCCAAGCAGAAGGAAGAGCTTCTCCATGGTCCAACCATTTAACTTGAGGGAATAAGCTTATAGTCACCACGGCCAGACCTGAAACCAAAGACAAAACCCTTACATTACTGCTACATCGTAAGCTTCATGAGACATTTTAATACTATACAATGTCAACCCTGCCACCAAACATGGATATAAGACAGTGGTTCGATCGAACCCCAGGGGTTCGGTGAGTCCGTCTCAGGGGTTCAGTGGAGGTCGAGAAAAAAAATCATATTTTATTTTTCCCATTATGAAGAGTTCGGTGAATGCGCATGTGAAACTGGTGGGGTTCGGGACCTCCAAAAAGTTAAGAACCACTGATATAAAGGAACTGTAGACCGGGTGCAGATGAAGCATCAACACTGCATTTGCTGTGTACCTGTCTGGTCGTCTTCCACGACGAGGCCCTGTCGAGGGCTCAGTCTCAGATTTCATGAGAGCGTCAACCACCGGGGGGGACACCCGCGTTTTGAATGCGGGGGTCTGGGGTGGTAACAAAGGAAAATCGTCTGCATCATTTAAGGGGGGGGGGGAGTGGTAAAAGTCGCGCTTGTGTGGTAGATAGACATCATTTCAAGGGGAGGGGGGTGGGATTTAGAAATAATATGACATGAGAACTCAATACGACAGATGGTGGACCGACCAGGCAACGACACAGTGGGTATATTACGACATAAGGGACACCTTCAGATGGTGGACCGACCAGGCAACGACGCAGTGGGTATATTACGACATAAGGGACACCTTCAGATGGTGGACCGACCAGGCAACGACACAGTGGGTATATTACGACATAAGGGACACCTTGATAGATAACCAGCTACCCCTACTCTAATTTTTTTTTTTTCAAATCTATCTTTTTACAATGTCTGTAGATGGAGGTACCGTAGCAAGATAAATGTTCCAATGTATCACCTATCAGTGCGTAACTGATTATTTTATCATGTAGATGGTTGCATCGTGTGGGTTTGTTCGAAGGTTTTGGGGGAGTGGGTGGGGTTTATATGGCCTACATTTATTTTTATGTGCTGCTTTGTTACAGTTCTAGATTGGGTTACAAATGGGTGGCTGCTGCACGCCACTCTGTTCTCGTCTCATCCAAGTATCTTATAGCTGGGTTAGTTTCAAAGACATGATGAGTTTGTTAGCCGCCTCCGTTCGCTTAACAGCTAGAAGTTCGCTTAACAGCTAGAAGTTGGCTTAAAAGCGAGAAGTTCGCTTAGCGAGAAGTTCGCTTAACAGCTAAAAGTTTCAATATGTGACTGATATAAAGATTGTTAACTTCTTCTTCTTCTTATATTTGAGGGGCCCACGATCAATTTGTTGATCACTCTGGCTCCAGGTTTAAATTCAGAGTTTGCCTTCTCTTAGATGGGTTGCTAGCGAGACCCATCCCATCCACCCGGGGTGCTTGGGATGTTGGCTTTGGTCGGTGGGAATTGAACTCCAGACCACCAGCTATTTGGTTTGAGGCAGTTTAGACCGCAACAAAACCTTCACTTGACTTACAATGCTACCGAGCAGACTGTATCATTTTGCCAAGTGGAATTTACAAATTTTCCCGACAGTCATTATGCATCTGCCCAACAGACTTTATACATCTGCCCAACAGACTTTATATATCTGCCCAACAGACTTGTAAATCTGCCCAACATACTTTATAAATCTGCCCAACAGACTTTATAAATCTGCCCAACAGACTTTATAAATCTGCCTAACAGACTTTATAAATCTGCCCAACAGACTTTATAAATATGCCCAAATAACTTTATAAATCTGCCCAACAGACTTTATAAATCTGGCCAACAGACTTGTAAATCTGCTCAACAGACTTTATAAATATGTCCAACAGACTTTATAAATATGCCCAACAGAATTTATAAATATGCCCAACAGACTTGTAAATCTGCTCAACAGACTTTATAAATATGCCCAACAGACTTTATAAATCTGCCCAACAGACTTTATAAATCTGGCCAACAGACTTGTAAATCTGCTCAACAGACTTTATAAATATGCCCAACAGACTTTATAAATCTGCCCAACAGACTTGTAAATCTGCCCAACAGACTTTATAAATCTGGCCAACAGACTTCATAAATCTGCCCAACAGACTTGTAAATCTGCCCAACAGACTTTATAAATCTGCCCAACAGACTTTATAAATCTGCCCAACAGACTTGTAATTCTGCCCAACAGACTTTATAAATCTGCCAAACAGACTTTATTAATTCTGTTCAGAATTCGGTGTCATCCGTAGGGGGACTGTACCCAGCAGACTTTACTATAAGGATACCCAGCAAACTAAGCTATAACTGTACCCAGCAGACTAGACTATAAGACTGTACCCAACAGACTAAACAATGACTGTACCCAGCAGACTAAACTATCATTGTGCTCAGCAGTAACTTATGTTTTAACGAAATAACTTAAATTGAAATGTTAGAATTCAGGAGTTTATTATTTTTTTTTAAATACATATATTAAATCCATTCGTCTATACAACACATGCACTGACGTCACAATTGCCTTTCAATTTGCCCAGCTTGTTTTCGTTTTTCCAGTTAACGGTTTAACTAACAGAGACACTAAGCAGACATGCATGCAAATCAAATTAACTAGTAAAGTCAAGACTTGCCTTGGGGGGCTCGTAGCAGGTCGTCTGCTAAAAAACTAAAGCACTACCTCGTCGACTCCACCGTCACGGAAGAACTGGAAATGAAGGGAGAGAACAAAAATCAAAACGTGGGTTTTTGTATCTCCCTTACCTATGCGAACAGGCGTGGTGGGGTGGGGTGGGGGGGGGGGTCACGTAGACAACCCTGAGAAAACTTACAGGAAGAAGCGCTGGCTGTGAATGAGGGGCGGTACTACTACCGTTAACAGTCGAGCGTGGTTCTCAATGCGCACTTTTTTTCTTTGGGCCAAGCCCCCCCCCCCCC
>CAXITT010000232.1:812321-851020 GCA_964033795.1 Lymnaea stagnalis | reverse complement strand
TTAGTGTGATCAGGGTCCTAAGAGATAGACTCTCGACCCTAAGAGTATTAACCTTTAGAAGTTTAGTGTGATCAGGGTCCTAAGAGATAGACTCTCGACCCTAAGAGTATTAACCTTTAGAAGTTTAGTGTGATCAGGGTCCTAAGAGATAGACTCTCGACCCTAAGAGTATTAACCTTTAGAAGTTTAGTGTGATCAGGGTCCTAAGAGATAGACTCTCGACCCTAAGAGTATTAACCTTTAGAAGTTTAGTGTGATCAGGGTCCTAAGAGATAGACTCTCGACCCTAAGAGTATTAACCTTTAGAAGTTTAGTGTGATCAGGGTCCTAAGAGATAGACTCTCGACCATAAGAGTATTAACCTTTAGAGGTTTAGTGTGATCAGGGTCCTAAGAGATAGACTCTCGACCCTAAGAGTATTAACCTTTAGAAGTTTAGTGTGATCGCATCGAAATTCAGATTTTATTGGTAACACAATTTAAAAGAAGTGCATTAATTTGTTCACTACATGCTCAAACGTATAAGTTCCAGATAAACGTACGCTATGCGTCTTGCTGTGCGTCTTATCAAAGAAGGAAAAGCTTCATTAAAACAACTTTAACATGAGACATCATAGAGGACACATCTTTAACACGAGACATCATAGACGACACATCTTTAACACGAGACATCATAGAGGACACATCTTTAACATGAGACATCATAGAGAACACATCTTTAACATGAGACATCATAGAGGACACATCTTTAACATGAGACCGCATAGATGACACAGCTTTAACACGATACATCATAGATGACACATCTTTAACACAAGACATTATAGATGACACAGCTTTAACACGAGACATCATAGATGACACATCTTTAACACAAGACATCATAGATGACACATCTTTAACACGAGACATCATAGAGGACACATCTTTAACATGAGACATTATAGATGACACAGATTTAACACGATACATCAACATCATAGAGGACACAGCTTTAACATGTGACATCATAGATGACACATCTTTAACATGAGACATTATAGATGACACAGCTTTAACACGAGACATCATAGAGGAAACATCTTTAACACGAGACACCATAGAGGACACAGCTTTAACATGAGACATCATAGAGGACACATCTTTAACAAGAGACATTATAGATGACACATCTTTAACAAGAGACATTTTAGAGGACACATCTTTAACACGAGACATCTTAGAGGACACATCTTTAACATGAGACATCATAGAGGACACAGCTTTAACATGAGACATCATAGAGGACACATCTTTAACATGAGACATCATAGAGGACACATCTTTAACATGAGACATCATAGAGGACACATCTTTAACATGAGACAACATAGAGGATACAGTTTTAACATGAGACATCATAGAGGACACATCTTTAACAAGAGACATTATAGATGACACATCTTTAACATGAGACATCATAGAGGGCACATCTTTAACATGAGACATCATAGAGGACACAGCTTTAACATGAGACATCATAGAGGACCCATCTTTAACATGAGACATTATAGATGACACATCTTTAACAAGAGACATTATGGAGGACACTTCTTTAACACGAGACATCTTAGAGGACACATCTTTAACATGAGACATCATAGAGGACACATCTTTAACATGAGACATCATAGAGGACACATCTTTAACATGAGACAACATAGAGGATACAGTTTTAACATGAGACATCATAGAGGACACATCTTTAACAAGAGACATTATAGATGACACATCTTTAACACGAGACATCTTAGAGGACACATCTTTAACATGAGACATCATAGAGGACACATCTTTAACATGAGACATCATAGAGGACACATCTTTAACAAGAGACATTATAGATGACACATCTTTAACATGAGACATTATAGATGACACAGCTTTAACACGAGACATAGACAGATGACACGGATGTGATATGATAGACGATACACGTGATATAACACATATGACACATATGTTATAGGCGATACACATGTGATATAACACAGATGACACAGATGTGATAGACGATACACATGTGATTTGGCACACCACAGACGCTTCACTAACATATAAGAAGCTCACCAAGTACAACACCGAGATGCACCATCGGTTACACTAGTACAATTTTCAGTCTCCATTCTGTCCTTGCGGCCTTATCTCTCCCGCATATATCAGACATGGATAATCCTTTTTTATTCCGTGCACTGACAAGGCCCGATACTGCGTACCTTACATTGTCATAACGGCCTCTTTCCCTTTGTTCCGCTCGACGTAGGTTCTTCCTCCCCCCCCCCACCCCCACCCCCGCGCCCCGCTTTCTCACGCCCAGCCGTCCGCTTCTTTTGTCAAAACTGAATTTATGCAAATCGGTTGTATTTCATTTCAGCTTGTAGGTTGCGTTACCCGGTGATTCATTCAATGAATCATCATTCAAGGACTCGGGGTTAAAATGTTCTTCCAAGTTATTTCATTTCAGCTTGTAGGTTGCGTTACCCGGTGATTCATTCAATGAATCATCATTCAAGGACTCGGGGTTAAAATGTTCTTCCAAGCGTAGAACCCCCCCCCCCCTAACCGCATTTACCCTCCCCCATCCCCATAACATTACCGTTCCAGAGACCACCACCCTGGTGCATGGAACTCTGGTCATTAAGTAACATTCAAAGAAGGCTAACCCCCTACGTCTGTTGTAGGATTAATTAGAAGTGCAGAGTGTGTCTGGTCTTATGATCATTCCTTGTGTAGAAGAACTCTGAATTATGCGATCGTTGTAGGTCAAACATCCCTAGACACTTAGAGCTGATTCCGGCCATGGCTCGGTCATGTAAACATCCTGTTACATAACTATTGCAGTTGCAGTCTCGTCGCCATGGGAAAGAAGAAAGGACGTATCGGCCAGAAAAAGGTGCAGGGCCCCAAAGCCAAGGCCGCACAGAAGGCGAAGAAAGTCAAGATAGCCAAGACCAAGGCCAAGAACAGAAAGACTCAGAACAAGGCGATCAAGTCAAATCTAAAAAAGGTTCCTGTCATTTTATATTCATTTCAGTGTTAACAAAAAAATTTAAAAAATGAGGAATTCAGGTCAAAGTTAAAAATACTTGTATCTCTTTCCAGTTTTATCTGGACAAAATCTAAACTTTGATTACGCCAGAGTATATCATATAGCTAAGATTTAATCATATTTGCTTACAGCCAGAGCTTTTTCCATGTCTGCGTATTAATAAACATATATATATATATATATATATATATATATATATATATATATACACATTGAGCTGTCTCCATGTCTTTATTTTTATATATATATATTGTTACTATTTTTTCATGTGCAATTTATTTCTTTTGTTATATAATATATATAAGATTTAATCATATATGCTTACAGACAGAGATTTTTCTATGTGTGTGTATAAATAAACATATATATATATATATATATATATATATATATATATATATATACACATTGAGCTGCCTCCATGTCTTTAGTATTACATATATATATTGTTACTATTGTTTCATGTGCAATTAATTGCTTTTGAATGAACTAATAACCAGCACTGCTATTGCTATCATACAGCTGTTTTTTTTTTTTTAATAAATTTTTGTGTGGATGTGAATAAAAATGATAATTTAATTGGACTCCCACCAGATGACATTTGACAACACCAAGAAGATAGATCTCCTCAATGCTGACATCACAAAGGTGTTGCTGGCCCCAGCCAAGCTCAAAGTACCAAGTGCGGGTCACAGCTCACAGGTAATCTATGTGTGTCATTTGACAAGGGTGCTCTGTTTTATTGAATGTGAATGTCTTGGCCTTAACATGTCCTACTGCTTTGGTTAATTCTATTTTGTTCTCAGTCATATAACAAGTCATACTGCTGTGGTAAATTCTATTTTGTTCTCAGTCATATAACATGTCATACTGCTGTGGTAAATTCTATTTTGTTCTCAGTCATATAACATTTTTGCAGTCCACTAACATTTTGTCAGTCATATAATATGTCCTACTGATGTGGTTAATTCTATTTTGTTCTCAGTCATATAAGATGATCATTGAAAACTTCTAAGTGCTTGTGTCCATGCTATTTTAGCATACTCACAGAGCTCATGATGTCATAAAATATTTAAAGAAAAAAGTCTTTAAATGGTTCTTAAATGATTTTTTTATCATTTTTGATTTCCCTCAAAGTTTGAGGCAAACTGTTCCATGATTTAGGCGCAATAGCTTCAAAAGAGCGCACTCATACTCATGTGGTTAATTCTACTGTTCTGTCCTCAGTCATATAACTTGTCATACTCCTATGATACTAACCTTTTGTAATGTGCCAAACTTCCTTTGATAGATTTTTTTCTCCATCAAACTTTTTTACCTGTCATAACTATCATCTAAGTTTGTCAGTCTGTGTTTTTTTTTTTTGTTGCTGTTGAAGGCTTCTTAGCTAAAACATCCGCTTTTGCCATACTTTCTTTCTTCAGGCTTTTCCCTGCCCTGTGTACATTTCTTGATATTGAAAGTTCCAGCTTATGGGTTATTTCCTGGGGATATTTTCCTTCATTATCTCTATCCATTTTTTCTTCTTTGTACACTATAGTAATTGTAGATGATGATGATTGTTATTCTTGTCTTCACAGAATGCAGCTGATGCTGACCTTGAGATGCCAGACGTTGAACCTGTTGCCCAGAAATTAGACCAGGCAGCCATTTCCACATAAGCATTCTACTGTTAGCATGTGTCTGTGAGCTTGAAGGGAGACAGTGCCAGTGTAAATAAATCCATGTTCTCTGTTACAAACCTGTGTTCAGGCTTGTCAGTCAGTGTTAACATCAATCAAAAAATTGATTGATTTATTTATTTAGGCATTTTTATTAAGCGCTTATCATAAAGCTCTAAGCGCTTTACAATTATTAAAACATGTAAACTAAGTAAATACAAATGAGACACTAGGATAGTAACTACTATTCTATAGAAACAATGAAAATGGCTATAAAAAGAGGACACTTTGACACTTCAGGATCAAACCGAAACAGAAAATGAGGTAGGGCAAGGAGGGTGCATCACAGGTCATAGGCGGGCCTAAACAGATGAGTTTTAAGGCATTTAAAGCATTATGGTCGATCATCAGTGATGGTAACAATTGTTCTTCCATGTTTTTAATCATCTCATAAATCAATTAATACCCAAGCTCTTAAGCTGAAAAATAAAATATTTACAACTTTTAATTGCTTTTTTACTAAGGCAATGTGTTCTTTTGATAAACATTCATCTAGATCTGTGGCTCTCAAACCTTCCTAATGCTGCAACCCTTTAATACAATTTCTCATGTTGTGGTGACCCCCAACCATAAATTTATTCAAACCTTCCCAATGCTGCAACCCTTTAATACAATTTCTCATGTTGTGGTGACCCCCAACCATAAATTTATTCAAACCTTCCTAATGCTGCAACCCTTTAATACAATTTCTCATGTTGTGGTGACCCCCAACCATAAATTTATTTTCCTTGCTACTTCATAAATATGTGTTTTCCTGATGGTCCTAGGCGACCGCTGTGAAAGGGTCGTTTGAGCCCCAAGGGGGTCGCGACCCACAAGTTGAGAACTGCTGATCTAGAGTTTTCTAGTGATGAATGGAGACAAGTTATTAAATTCACACTCCCTATTGTCATTTTTGGCCTTCTTATTTTCTGTGGATCTCGATATTTCATGTCCATTATTACTTCTTGTGTTTTCCCCCTTTTACACGGAATCACAAATGTTTTTCTAATAATAATAATAATAAAGTTCATTTCAAAAACACGCTTCATCCCCAAAGGCTCGAAGCGCGGTACAAAGTAAACAAAAAACAAATCTATAATTTACCACATTTAAAACAAACGCAACACTACAAAAACTAATTACAAGCATACAAAGTCTTTCTAGCCATTTCACCCTAAGCAACACAGCCATTATGCATTAACTGGAAAATAAGGTAGACAATCATCCCAGAAGTTATGCCTTTGGGAGAGAGATTTCAAAACTAATGATGTGCTAAACTGGGTGCTGGGTGGCCGAACACTCTATAATGATGCAATCCAAAAGCCTGGTGGTCTGTAGTTCAATCCCCACCAAAGCCAAGACAAGCAAAAACATGTCCAGCACCATGGGAGGATGGGACTCGCTATCCTTGGATTGCAACTTGTTAAGGAGAAGTCAAACTCTGAATTCAAAGCATGAGCCAGAATGATCAATAAATTGATGTGGGCCCCCGAACATAGAAAAAAAAAAAAAAATTTTTAATAGTTGAATCAGGCCAGCCATTTTTATTGGCATTAAAACTCAAAAAAGAAACCAAAGCAAAATGCATGAAAAAACATAAATGAATGGGACTAACTGGAATAGTCTCCAGGTTTAGCTGGACAGACTGACAGAAGTAAGAAATTAGCAGCGTTGGCATCGAAGTAATTAAGCATGTCGTCTTAATTTATTTTTCACATTTTAAAAAAGCAACGACATAAATTATAGCCTCTCTGCCCACATGGCGCCATGTTATGAATAGCCGTTTGTAATTTAGTTCTCCCTTCATGACCATTTTAAACTGAATCTGGGGCAGAATCTGTCTGTTGGTGCAGATCAGATGGCTGATCAGGTCGATTTTGGCACAAAATATTCTGGTGCAGGAGAAGGATGGGATAACTCCAGGTAAAGAGTTAACTCGGGCTTGTCTTAGGTGTCCTGCGGCAGCTGTTCTGTTTGCCTCATGTTGCATGGAACCTTTTTTTTAAGCGCCACCAGTCTCAATCCTTCATAAATTGTTTCTTCTTTCCCGTCCTTGATTTTGTCATAAAATATTCTTTTGGGCAAGTGTTGGTCTGGCATTCTCACAACATGTCCGGCCAAGCAAAGCCCGGACTTCAGTAAAAAGCTATACATACAGAGAGATCTGCTTGTGCTAGTACCTCTGTGTCTGGAACCTTGACCTGGCAATTAACGTTCATTTTTATGAGGCCGTGAAAGTGGTTTAGCTTCCTAGCATGGCGTTGATAGACTGTCCCTGTTTCACATGCATAAAGTAGCGACGAGAGCACTGCTCTCTTGTAAAATTTTATTTTGCTTTCGGTGCTGATGCTCTTGTCCATACTTAGACATTTTTTCAGGAGATTGATTGGGCTCTTGCAGTTTGAATGTTCACCTTGTCATTGATGTATAAATATCTACGGTGCTTGTGTAGCACAAAGAAAGTTGGAATAAATGGCAACACTTTTCGGTCTGCAAGAGGAGGATGCTGATAAAAAAAATCAATATAATTAAAGTTAAAGATGGGTGCTGTCTTCCGGCCTACTGGTTGAGCTTTTTTAACTCAGGGATTGACTCAGGAGTCCATTCACCCATAGGAGAGATTTGAACCCTCTACGTCTTGGTCAAGAGGCAGCCAACACATGGCGCCATATGACTTAAATTATGTTTTAGATTTGATCTTAATTTGGAAATCAGTTTAGTAACACCTTTGCATGAAACAACTTTAACTGGTTTGTCAAATAACAACAAGAGTCAAGTGACAGGTTGAACATGTTATTTTTATTGTTTCTGGGTGGGGAGGGGGGTGGAGGTGGGGAGGAATGCACCATTGTATTGGTAACCGCTGACCAGTTATTTTAACTTTCACCAACTATGCCAACATGTGCAGTATTCATCACCATTTTGAAGCAGATTTTGAGAGTTTGGGCAGTGGGTTAAAACAAGAGTCAATGGAGGGATGACATTGTTTCAACGTGCACGTGTTTTGCTTGATGCAGCAAGGTGGCCACAGGCTTCAGCAAATTATTGCGTAACTTATATTATTATTAATATATTTAGAAATAGAAATGAATATTTATCTTTTTTTTTTTTTAACCCTCAAATTGCTACCCCAAGAATTGCTACCCCAAGAATTGCTACCCCAAGAATTGCTATCCCGGTATCTCAAGAACTGCTGTCTCAAGAATTGCTATCAAAATAAAAGATATATACAAACATTTTCTAGTAATGTCGGTTAGTTTGCTCCTATATTTTGAAGATTCTCACTGTCACCTTAATGATGTCAAATAGTATATCCTTAAGCAGTGCAGGCTTTAGGTATAAGCTGTCTATACTATAACGAAACTTTTCAAAGGGCAGAAAATTCCAGTGAGAGGAAAAGAAAAATTTTGGAAAACAATGAAAACTAAAAAACTAAAGATGAAAAAAAAATTTAAGCTGGTATAACTGCAATCCGCCGAAAATGCAACCCCTTAAATGTATATCTCAAATAAATTCAACTTTATTAAAAAAAAAAATTATAATGGAAAAAAAAGTATTTCTTTCAAAAAATAGTCCCCTCAAATTGTGTAGCAATGGCAATGATGTTTCCTTTTGTTATATGACTTCAACATTTTGGCTTTTTTAAAATCAGAGCACAGAAATAGCTATCGCTGTCAATCACTGTTGCCAACACTCCCCATGACTTTTGCCAACACTCCCCATGACTGTTGCCAACACTCCCAATCACTGTTGCCAACACTCCCCATGACTTGCCAGTGGTGAGACTGAGAGAAACTCATAAAAAAATTTCTTCTTCAACTATTATACTACCGGGTAGGTCTCAAGATCGTTTGATTGGGCTTAGCTACAATATAAACAGAACGAACAATTGCAGAAGAGTTGGCTGTGTTAGATGGTTAAATTGTTGGATATGTCTGAGATAATTCAGTCTTTTTCTTCTGTGAGAACAAGAAAAGCATTTTTTTTTAAAAATATGATAATATGATAGAAAGTTTTCATCAATCGGTTTTACCGGTAGGCCTATACAAATTACCCAAACCGGGTAATACAAAATGTAGTTTCTTTAAAAACTAAAAATTTAAAAACAGAGCAACATGATTTTAATTTTAAGGGCTGCAGTTTTTGTTCTGCCTATAGCAAAAACCTTACCAAGGCAGGCACTGTCCCTAAGCAGGTCTGCACTTAATATGGGTACTGGATTAATATAACAGTAACAGCGTACCCAACTGAGTTTAAGTTAAAGTATGGGGCCCAATTAAATTCTTTAGGTAATGGGCCCAATTAAATTCTTAAAGTAATGAGCCCAATGAAATGATTAACTTAAAGTAAGTTAAAGTTATTTTAATTTATTATACGAAGATCGCCTTATCAATTATTAAAAGTCAAATAAATCTAATCTTAAATATTGTATGATCAATCATGATTAATGAAATATTAATAATTAATAGAGAAATGCTTATTTTTAATTTTCTGCACAACTTTTTCAGTCCAACTCCAAACAAGTAAATCTGAAGTTTAAGAGAATAAAGGGAGGCTATAACTATAATAGAAATAGCATATTTGTTTCAGTTACCTCTGCTGCCAAAGTGGGTCACATGACTGTACAAAATGGCTGACCCAATAACAAATCCAGTTGATTTAACACTACAGTCCCAGTCAAGTGTATCGTCATCTGTGACTGATGAAAATGAAAGAAAGAGTAACAAAGAAATCACAAATGAAATGGCTACCAATTTCTTTAAATTTCTAAATTTCAGCGTTGCTAAAGAGGTGTGCATTTGTAAATAGAATAAGAGTACGTTATTCAACTTCAAGATTAGCCAGCAGTGCCCGAGCAGTGCAGACCTTTTTTCATTGACCTTATTAATTTATTAATAAGCCCTTAATTTAAATATCACTATACTCACAAGTACTAGTTAGTATAGTCTTACCCACCCTATCTGAGATGAGCCTATAAGCTACGTAAAGTTATTAATAGCATGCAAACTTTTTGGTGGATTAAACTGGGATGAACATGGACGTCATGGACTCGATTTTGGCCTCTTGTAATTAGGTACTTTAATACAAAATTAAACAAAATTTAAATAATTTGTTTAATACCACAGTTAGTTAGAGCAAATTTCATATAAAAAAATGAAACCAGAATCAACTTTTTAGCTTAAGTACTTTTTGAGCTACGAATTTTTAAAGTGTGAGTTTGTTTGGTATTTTTTACGCTGGACGAAACCTCCACATCTTGTGACCTCATTCCGCTGATCGTGTCATGCGCAATGACTATAAACTTTATATAAGGCAACGCATCGCCTTATCACTAAAATACTGTTTTGGGTCGACTTAGTTAAAACTTTCAACTTTGGCACATGAATAATTAATTAAAGCTTTCCCTGACCAATGGTATAATAGTTTTTGCACACGGCAAACTCTTAAGAATGAAACTCTGAAGTAGTACCACAATACAGCCATTATGCAAGTGGCTGTGAATGGTTGCCAATGACAACTTGTTGCACACCGTAAATTCTGATCACTTATAATATGGACTCTACCAGGTTTTTGAAGCTCAAATTAAAACATTCCAGTTTAAATGTCTTCAAAATGCATTCTGAAACACAAGTTATCAAATATTTTGATGTAAATAGTGGTAATAAATTAATATTTCCTAAGTATCTGCAACTTCTACCATTAAAAACGGGGCGTGGCCCACCCCATGGCGAAATTAGGTTGAGCGAGCTGCATGACTGCTGTGAACCCGTAGAAACATGGCGTCTTTTGTAAATGACATATCGCTGTGGAAATTGGCATACATGTAGATCAATACATTCCCCAGATACAAAAAAAATTTGGTAGTGACAAATCTTTTACTTCGACTTAATTTTAATGATAATGTTGCCTTATATTTACCAAGGATTTTCTCAAAGCTGACTGATTGTAAATGAAAAAGAAATTGATTAAAATGTAAGCCAAGATGTCTAACAAAATATAAGGCTGGAAATGGAACTCAAATATATGTCAAAAACACTCATTTAATAATAAATAGACACACACATCGGAAAAATAAAAACTTGGATTTTTCAGCGCCGATTGCCACTTACGATACACAAAAAGTACTAGTCTCCCTTGATTTACCGAAGTATCTACTTGTATTACTTGTAATTTTAATTAGTAAATAATTTATATTTTTGAGTTGGGTGTTGGGCTGATTCTTAGTTTTCACCCTGTGACGTCATTTGTGTGTTTTTTAAAGTTGCAGTGAATTAGTGTTCAGGTTAGGCATAGGGATCGATTTAGCGATACATTAGCGACAAAATTAACTGGTTGTGTCAACGAAGATGGCGGCCATCGCGGGACGTTTTCTAATAATTTACCAGAAGAGTAGGGGGAAAATTCTTAATAGAAGCGTGGGGCCAACTTTGCTGGTAGAAGAATAGAAATAGTATATAGGGCATCAAATTTGAGAATTTTTTTTAAAATTAAAAAGTGCAAGTTCAAATGATATTTTTTTAAAATTTAATTTTTGAGCTCAGACTTAAAGCAGTAAGACATTTACCATCTCCAGGCAAAAAGACCCTGGCCCAGAGCTCTGAGCTCCCTCCAAATCCCTGCTGAAAAATTATTTTTGACACTGCCAGAGTATTTGCTTATTCGAAAGGTAACACTTGTCACAGTACAAAATAATAATAATAAAGTTTTTTTGGGAGCTACAATTTAGGAGTTCCTGGGGTAGCCAGATGGTTCGCCACTGGGGCAAAACACCCATTAAAGGTCCCGCAAGATAGGGTCCCTGGAGGGTCCATAAGGGCTTTGGCTCAGGTCACAGATATAATTCCATTTATTGTAAGAATTTCAGACTCTACTATTTTCTTTTCAGGAAAACAAATTCAATGACAGTGTAGAAATGATGCTGACTAAGCTTGATGAATTTTTTTCTCTTGTGGACATGGTAAAGTATTGATAATTAGGAAATTAGTTTGTGAAAAAATGCGCAGACATTAACTTTATGGGGAACATCAGTCATGTCATCACTAACAAATTAAATAAAAATTTATGACAACAAAATTAGCAACAGCGATGACTGATAATGGGGGTTCTGGTACAGCCTTAAAGAAATCTATGGTATTTTGCGTATTAAAAATATAAACACTAACAAGTTAGATGGAATGAGCCAAACAAATATCATCCAACCAGTATCATCCAACCTATATCATCCAACCAATGTCTGACATTGTCGCCAGAAGAAACATGAAATAAACTGGACTGCTGACCATACTGTAGCTTGGAGAAAAGAATTCCATAATAAAATCATGGAGGTCTTCCCTCATCTGGAGACGGTCAACATTTGTGGCCAGATGACAGGTTGTGTCCACCAAGCTCTGTGGACCTAACCAATGCAATCAAAATGATGCAATCTGTCTCTTATTTTACCACATCTTATAACTTCTAATTAAATTTTATTTGGTCCATTTAGATCTTAAATAGGAAACAGAAATATAAATAACAGTTAACTGACGGTTCATTTTGACAGAGGGTAATACGCTATGTGTTTCAAATTTAGATAAGGAGTGACACGTCACTGTGTTTAACCACAACACTGCCACAGATTCAGGACAAATGTGCCCAGATGGAGGCCATCTTTGACAAAATAGATAAACTGGAGGTTAGTACTGACTTTTAACTCCTTTGTACCCGGTGCAAGAAAAGCTTTTTTAATTGACTTAACTTGCTAAAGTATTTCTTAAATGTCTTTAAAAGAAACTGGAAAAAAAGTCAATGTTATTGATTTCACTAAAGTTATTTAAGTTTAAGATTCAGGTTTTTGTTTTTTTACAGTTCACTGGGTCTTCATTTAATAATTATCTTTAATTTTAAATGATGAATTTTTGTGCGTGAATTTTAGGAGTTTGTTGGCATCGTGAGGGAATGTGTAGCATTGACAGAAGAGAAAGTAGCAAAAGCGGAGACCGACCTGGGGACTGTTGGAGGTCTAGTCAAGAAATTAACATCTTTAGTCTCCATGGTAGGACTCCGAATGAAATAGATTTAAAAATTGAAATAATAATTCATTGAGGCATACATCAGCTGGCATGAGACAATCAAGTGGACACTGGTTAAGGCCAACTGGTTATCACTCTCTCATTCAATTCTAACCGGTCAAGCCAGACTGGTTCTCACTCTCTAATTTAACTCTAACTGGTAAAAACAGACTGGTTCTGTTCTCACCCTTATTCAGCTCTAAGCGGTCGAGCCAGAGAGATTCTCTCTCTCAAAATTGTTCTGTCAGCTCCCTACCTCTCACCCGCATGGAGATTTTACAAATTAAATAATACTACTTTCTACCTTTCAGGTTTTTCTAAGCATACTTTTCATTCTCACAAGATTTTCCCCACAGTGTCTCAATATATATTTCGCTTCTGGTGCGCCGGCTTCCTTTTCACAACCGCCCCCCCCCCCCCCCCCCCCCCCCCCCCTCTTTCTACCTTTCTGGTTTTTCTAAGCATACTTTTCATTCTCACAAGATTTTCCCCACAGTGTCTCAATATATATTTCGCTTCTGGTGCGCCCGGCTTCCTTTTCACAACCCCCCCCCCCCCCCACCCCCCAACCTGCTCCACATTTTTATATTAATACGACTGAGAAGAAAAAAAGGTTGTCAATTGGTGAGCTTTCATGAACTCCAGTAAAAAAAATTAGAATTTTTTTCTTAAGTGGGAGGCGACTGTTATATTAATCAATAAAGAGCCATGGGTATGGTGTAGGACTGACTGTCTGGGACTGTCTGTAGGACTATTCTTTAAAAGCCTGCATATGTTATAGAAAATGAGAAGTTAACTCTTTTTTTGTAACACTTGGACCCACCAGGTTTTTTTAAAAATACCCCGACGCGGTGTTAAAAAACTGCACCCAGTTAAGCCCTAGTTTTAATTATTGTACTGGAGGTTTGAATAATCCTAATGAATAGTTCTTTAAAGTTATTTTTAAAAATAAAGCTATACATTATTGTTTTTAAACCAATTTGAACACAGGAAAAACATGCTAATTTGATGGTTGTTAAAGACTCGTTAATTTTTTAATAAAAATCAATATTTATTTAAAATTTATTGAATAAAGATCGCTAGAATTGTATCCACTAATTGGGTCACATATTTCAATGAAAAATGTTTTCATCTATTATTCTTTTGGCTTTTTGACATTCCTGCTGCAAACTTTCATGGCACAATTTTATTAAAAATATATTGTCCTACTGTCACTGTTATATTTTGTTTTAAATAATACCAGAGACAATGTAGTTCAAACAGTGAGTGATTTTAATAGCAACATTCACTCACAATAATTCCTATGTTTCACAAAAATATGAAGATACTTGGAATTATTTAACACAATTTCAATTCCTCTTAAACTTCTTTAATGTAATCTTCTTTTGCTTGATAATGTTGTCAACAAATCTTGATGCAGTGTAAACGGCTTCTGTTCATTCCACCATCATTCTCTCTATTATTCAAAGAAAACTCTGATTGGCCATTTCCTCTCAAGTCCCAACACTCTGTGTATTATATTTATATATAAGAAATATTAAGCATATTACTTGTCTCCCATTAGTGGCTCACATATTCTTATCTGTGACACGTAGGGGTTCCATTATGTAATGACATCTCATTAGAAGTGATATCATCATCTAATGGCCTCTATTATTTCTCCATGCCCCATCAGAAGAAGACGCCAGTCCTGGCCAGTTCCAAACCCAAGAGACCAGACTTCATCCCACCGAAGATCTACTCGACGCAGGACTTTTTCTCACACTCCCAAGATGATGTGCCAACAGCAGCAGCTGCAGATTTCTCAGCTGAGTCTACGCTTGACCCCAGTTGACCATAACATGAATCTTGATGTTTTTGTTCAGTTCGTGATGTATTGTGTGTGTGTTGCTGGGGTGGCATGTCTCAGAGTAACGGTTGTTAAAAGATTTCAGAATTTTCATAGCCGTAAAATTTCAAAAGAAAAAAGAAAATGACATGAAAAAAAACCAAGACATTTATTCATAATTAATTTTTTTTATTACTTAAACTTTTGACTGGACTGTGGGAAAAACTCAGTGGCTTTGAACAGTGTTAAGCGCTTGAAATACTTGCCATTGGTCTTGGCAACCCATGCAATGCCTCTGTATTCAGTTCTCATTTGTTCATCCACAGTTTGTTCATTAAAGCTCATTAGTTTTTTGTTCTCCATTAGTGTAAGTCACTATCACATCAGTGTAAGTAAATATTACATCAGTGTAAGTCACTATCACATTAGTGTTACTATCACATTACTTTTCAAATTTTTCTTTCCATCTCTGATCACAGTTGTAAAATGTTCTGTTATAGAGGAGTAGACACGGGCCAGGATATTAAACACCATGCTAGTCAAATAATATGATATCTGGCTGAATGTCAAAATATTTTCAAACTTTGATATATCGGTGCCTCTCTCTGAGTTAATAACATTAAATAAAATGTGTTAAGTTATACGATTGCTGGGAAAATGGGTTTTTAAAATTATGTAAATGTTTTTAGTATTTTTTTAAATGATTATTTTGTTATCAGTTCTTTATGGGTTTTTTTTGTGTGTTTTTTTTTGTGTTGTCTCATAACTTGACTCATGACTAAAATTTAATAAAAATAAATTCAGATTCTAAGGTCGCTGCGAGTGACAGGAGTGAAACTTCTCTAAGGGGGAAAATGCTAGCCTCACACTAAGAGCAGCAGGCACGGCCATCTTAACAGCATCAGGGCCCTGCACAAACTAATGCACAGATGCCCCCCAATTCCTCGCTAATCTGTTCAAGTAATGTTAGCTAAGGCATGTTAGGCACAGGTGTTATAGCTAAGGCATGTCAGGCACAGGTGTTAAAGCTAAGGCATGTCAGGCACAAATAGTGTGTTTTTTCAGACAATTTCATGGGGGAAGGGGGTGGGGGTGCAGCTTTTCATGGGTTCAGGAAAGGGGGAGGTCATCTATCTGCACCAAAGTTAGGCATGATGTAAACAAGGGCCAACTCTGACTTAGTCATCTGAAAGTGGCACTCATCAATCTATAAGTGCCACCCAGGGTGGACCAGTGTTGAGACCACTTTAACATCCCTTGTCTTTGTGAAGTACTTGGAATTGTATAGTTTAATTCACGATTAAGGTCCCCATGTTTTGACAAATGGCACCCCCATAATGTTGGCACCCAGGGCAAAACCCACTTCATGAGGATCTGATGGTGATGAGAATCGATGTAAATCACTGGCTTTGGCCTAGGGAGTGTAAATGTGTAAATCCTGATTTTACCCCTTTGTATCATGACCAGCAGAAAACCATGTCTTATGTTCAGAATGTGTGTTTTTTCCTCAACTTTCACCCCATTACCAAAAAATTAACTCAGACTTCCATGCTTTAAGAAGTATCTCCTCAAAATTTCCTTTTAAATATTTGAACTGGGCTTAGTTTATTTGTTTTCCTTAATTTCAAATTCGTTTCGGATTATTAAAATGACAATTACTTTTTTTTACTTATCTTTTTTTAATTATTAATCTTTACCATAACCTTTTAGTTGGTTATCTGCATTAGAAAATTTAAACAGAATATTTTAAATATTTTTTTCTAACTTCGTTGCAATACAAATTTATGACAGTTGTTAATAATAAGTTGTTGATAGTAAATTGTTGACGGTAAAGACCCATATAAATATGTAATATTGTTGATTAAATGTTAATGTTTGAATTTTATAAATTGATGATTGGCTTGAAGGAATTTCTATAATAAAATGACTTAATAATTATGGCTGATTCTTTAAGTGTTATATTTTTCTAATTAAAAAATGTCTTTGTTCACAATGATTTTTTACTGAACTGTGTCGGTGATTTTAAGTTAAATAAATTATCCATTTAATTGGCTCATATCTTAGAACGGACTTTGAAATAATATCAACTTTGAGAAGATGTTTCATTATTATTGGGTTGTTGTAGGTTTTTTTAAGAGGAGGGGGGGGGGTATAAAAGTTGTTTGTTTTTTTTTTGCATTTGAGCAAAGCTATGTATAATGGTCTTGAGATTTCTTAAAAAGGAAGCAAATTTACAATAAAATGCTTTACTTTATACGAAGTCCGGCGCGCCGGACGTGTAGTGCGCAAGATACACGTCCGGCGACTTGTCACGTGACCGCCAGACATGGCCGGACGGCTAGTAGTTTTTATAATTCCAAACGAAGTACGATTTAGTACATCTTGTCTGGTCTTGGGGTAGAGTGGTTGCTTGACGATAGGAATGTTTGAGGATCTATACCGGGGATAAGGTCGCTTTTTTTTCTTCCCATTTTAATTAAAATATTTTGTATATATTTATATTATCATGTTCCTCAGCAACAGTAGTTTCATGAGAAGTTTTTAAATATTTTGTAGCAATTGAAATAATTTAAAATGAAATCTTTTTATGGATTACTGGTACACAAAAAATAACAAACTAAACAAAAATGTTTACAAGCCACTTTCACTTAAGTTTCTTTTTCTATTATTTGCATTCAAGATACTCAGTACATTACTTGGTAGAGAAATAGATTTTAAAATTAACAATAGTTGTGAATTATTCGCAGTCACGTGACAAGGCTGACCGACACGATATCTCTCGCCACTTTGTTACGGCGGGCATGTGACTTGGTCGCCGGACACATAGTGCGGGAGATAGACGTCCGGCGCGCCGGACGTGTAGACACTGCCTACTTTATATGTTAAAAGTGTGGGTTAAAATATAATATGAGCTTTATTTTTTTAATGTACATTGCATATTCTAGCAAGAGTTAACTGATGAAAAAAAAGGCATTGACAAGAATGTGAA
Source organism: Lymnaea stagnalis (assembly GCA_964033795.1). NCBI lineage: Eukaryota > Metazoa > Mollusca > Gastropoda > Lymnaeidae > Lymnaea > Lymnaea stagnalis. The sequence goes on along the minus strand of CAXITT010000232.1, from coordinate 833,365 downwards.
GTTTAATGAAGGGAAGCTATACTTTACAATGGCCTCCTAGATTTGTGTAAGTGATTATTTTCCCTATTTAAAAAATATTTAAAAACAAACAATTCAATCGGTCTAGCAAGGCGATCGTTTTGTCTAACCCGGGAACGCTTCTTGTGATAGCTTTCAGCGGGCGTATACTCTCAAAACCATAAAATATCGGAGTGGCTGTAAGTACCCGGGTACCTATAGTATAGTAGCAAATTGCTCTTCGGACCCGGCTGGTCACGTGAGGTTCTATATAAATTCGGTTGGTCAAGTGACGGTTATGGCGGACACCTCCTGTTGGTTTGCGATCTTAGAACCATGATTATTAGTAACGTACAGCTAAAAGCAAGTAAGAATACGTTTATGTTTATAATTTTATTGTCTTTTTAAATTCGATTTAAATATAGTTCTATAATATTTAACATGACATCAATCAAGATTCAAGATCGAAGTTGCTTTTTTTTTTTTTTTTGGCGGCAAATCGGCTACTGTCTTATCTGTAATTGTAATGAAAAGTTTTGCTTCGGCTATTCGGACCCGGTATCAGAATTGGATACTTCAATTTTAATTCACCGCAAAAATTATTATAATTCAAACTTTCCATAAAGCAAATGTTCNGAATTGGATACTTCAATTGTAATTCACCGCAAAAATTATTATAATTCACACTTCCCATAAAGCAAATGTTCTTTAGAATAAAAAAAAAGGGGTAAATTCGGAGAGATCAGCCCGCGGCCGCCATCTTGGTTATCGTGACCCACGAACTTATGTCGCTAAATGTATCCCTAAACCTAACCTGAACCCTAAATGTATCCCTAAACCTAACATGAACCCTAAATTAAAAAAAAATTATTATACATTATTTCACATTTCCATTAAAACACTTCACACTTCCAATAAAACAAAGTTATTTTGAATAAAAACATACTTTCTTTAAAGGTCCTCCGCTGCTGTAGTGGCCAAAATAGAACAAATATCGTCTAGAATGGCGTTGAAGACATAAAAACCATTTACTTTAAAACGTTGACGCCACATGAACTCACACATATACAAATCGAGCATATGTCTGTATGTGCCATTGTGGCGCTTGTTTCTCTCTTTTGCAGATTTCCACAAACGTTTGATGCTTTGGCAATTGGCACCTGAGTTTGGATCCAAAAAGTTAACAGAATGAATGACCGTTTGATGAGTCAATCCCGGAGTGGTGCCAATTGCATTATATGCTCTCCATTGATCTGACATGACTCTTGTGCCCAGAAGGATGTACGCTGTGATTATCGGCATAAGTGTAATGTGTAGCTGCTGATCTATCTTGTACACAAAACATGAAACCCTCACTAATCTCCTGACAAATGCCTCCAGAGACCCATTGTTGTGGCAAAACTGGCCCGACATGATTTTTTCTGCATGTAAACAGAATCATCGATTTCAACTGAGAATAAACAATACTTACCGTGTAAATTATGTGAATTTTTTGATGGATGAAGCATGAATGGATCCTAACACATGTGTTTTGGGAAATAAGGCCCATGGAGGCCCTTCAGACACCCCTGGCACAGAGTTCTACTCCTTTTCCTGCCCTCGGGGTACTTTTTGGTTGCTTCAGACAGAGCGGTTCTTTTCACCATTTGTGCATTCAATTATGGTTTATTTGAGCTGGGTGTTACTGAGAAAGTTGTCTGCATACTTATTAGTTATTATTATTATTCTCTCTCACAATCATTTCAATGATATATTGTGTAAAAATTAGCATAAGTACTCAAACGGGATGCTTATCCCATGAGGCATATTTAAAGGCTCTATTTTTCTAAAAATTCATAAGGGTCATCTCTATCCAATTCAGAATCCCTAATCCTAATCCAAGGATTCACAACATTATTGTAAACTTAATCATTTTGATTGTCTTCATTACTTTCCTGATTATTTTCGTCAGTGTCAGATTCACTGCTAGACAGCGAGAAATCAAGAGGGTTACGTCCCAAGAGGGTTAACGAAAAAGCTTTCGGGTGACCAGCTCTCCTACCAGCAATGCTGCTAGTACATGAATTTCAAATATCCTAGTCCAGAGTTTCCCGCGTTTTGGAGTCACAGCACCGTTGCTTCACCCACGTCTTTTCAATTTTGCTCTGTGCCACATTCTTTGTGCACTGTAAAATAGCACTTTTTAAACAATCTAATCCATTATTGAAACCTTATACTTATACAAGAAGAAATACCTCAATAACTTCACTTGACTCTATCAAAACAATATTTAATTGATACAGCATAGACACTGCACAAAACCAACTGCTACTTTAATAAGTACAGAGTACCAAGTAGGTTGGAGAACTAGTGAAACATACCAACTTAATTATAAATGGCTTGCATTAAGTCCATTCATTTTTTAACACTTCAGGTTGCAGCAGGATACAGTCTGGGAGCCTCTGCCCTAGTCAATTACATGCCATAATAAACACATTCAACATATCTTTACATTTTTTCTAAACACCTAACATCATCCTAACCCCCCTTCCAATAATAAACATTAGTATCTTGATCCTTTGAATGCACTTTATATAAAGATAAATCCCGCTAGTGCATGTAAGAAATATCAAAAGACAGTATTGGAATGGTTAGTTTCACTGATTAGGTTAGGGTAAAGTCTTGCACATTCCTAATTTAGTTAAAATTAGATAAAAATCCCTAAAAAATCTAAATTTCCTTCTGACAAATTGAGTGTATTTTTGCTGTAAAAGAAATAATTACAAAAATGAAAAAAAGCTATTTAGATGGATTGCTTCTTATATTTAGATTCATCTGTCGCTATAGCATACATTTTTTTGGTTAAAATCATAGTAATAATAATCAAGAGTTACATCTTGCAGGTTAGAATTATATTACCATTGGTCTGTCTGTGACAAAAAATCTTATTTAAATTTTTAAAGATTCACTACTGTAATGCAGTGAGTTTGACTTGACCATTTTGAAGGTTTTCTTTTGTTCATTTAACACCACCTCCCTAAATAAAGAGCGTGAATACTCACTAATTCCAATAGTGGTTGGACTTTAACTATTTAATAGATTAAACAAAGCTATTCAACTTTACCTTTGAGAACCAGGAATTTTTTGTCGAAACACCCATGCAAACATGGCTGGTGTAAAAGCAATGATTACTCCAAGTGTGTGATTAATGTTTTTTTGGGTACTTATTATGATGGTAACTTTCAGGTTAAAATTGTTCATAGGATATCGTCTTCATATTAATTCAAGCTTGCACTCTAATATAGTAAAGTTTCTGTCTTCTCCTAATTCATGTATTATTTTACTTCCAGGTTAAAGTTGTTTTCACAGAGATCACTTGAAGACCCCCGTCACTGCCAGAATTCACAGCTGCTCTTATGATGAATGTGCAGGAGGCATCATGACATGCCAGGACAATGACTGGTCAACATTTTACTTCATGTAAATACAGTCCTTTTTATTCTATTTATTTTTCATTACCTATGCCACTAATTTTAAAAAAAAATTTTTTGTTTTATTTTTTTTACATTTTAACTTGATGCTTGATTTATCCCACTGGGTATTAATCTTAAGGTAACTTGCCATGATTGGGATCTTGGAAATTTATTCCCAATGGATCATAAGCCGACCACAATCTTAGTTTTGGCTAGGAAAACCCTGAAAAGTGTGTAATCTGCTTATTAGTGTACTCTTTCAGTTTTGGCTGGGAAATTATTTTAAAGGTTTTCATCGAAACCTTAAAAATAATTGCTTATTAAAAAGACTTAAAACTATTAAACATTCAGTATTATGTATAACAGCGACTCACTTCACTTTTCTACATATATATACCGTAACCACACTGAACAGAATCAGTCATATGCGCACACACAGACACAATCTTATTGTTTTCTATAATAGAATCAATGTACCTGGTGAAAACCTCCTGTGACCGACTCAAAAGCCCACTTAAACCATTGAAATATTTTTTGTGTAAATAGGCCTTTGAATAGGGATCTACAGTACATGCTGAATTATGATTTATAGCCATGTCTAGACTTAATTATGTGTTGATCATTCTTCAACAACATCCAGAAATTCAAATTAAATAATTGTAAGTATGCCGCTACATGGGAGAAATAGAGATAGATAAACTGATCAATTTGTTAATGCTGATCGTTAGTAGGGCCCTGGCCTGTTTCACCACATCCTTCCATTCAGACATCATCATCATAGGTGCTACAGCCCATCTTAGGGGCCTGGTCTGCTCGTCTGCTCTACAACATCTTCCCTTTTGAGCTGATCCATGACTTTACATCTTCCAGGTGATTTTAGTCCTTTACAACTCAATCCATATCAGTCTTGGTCGACGGATGAGCCATTAACCCCTAGGCTTCTGTCTGTAGATCACTTTTGCTGCTCTACAATCTAATATCCTCTCAAGGTTTCTTGTCCAAAGCAGCCTGCACCTTTAAATTGCAGCAACTACGGATGGTTCCGGTACTGAAAATGTACATTAGGAAATTGCATCAGCGGGCTGTCGAACTAGTACATTAGCTCTTTATGCCCTCCCCAAAGCACACACACACCCTCACTCCCCAAGCCTGAGTTATCGGGCTGGGAAGCGGAACGTTGAAGATTTCCCTTTGCCAGGACAGCCCCAGCCCGCACTCACTCCATCGAGTACCAATGGAGGTCACCCCAGCACAAGGACATCCGGTAGGCCGGTGAAGCTTCTCTCACAGCATCAGGAGTCGGGATGGTGTATTTACATCCTAAAATCGTACCCTGCCCATCCCTGGGAACACTCGGCGCCGTTGGATACAGATTTCTACAGTGGGTTTCTACCTTGAAATTAATTTACAAAGCAACTGGGACGAAACGGTTGCCTAGGTACAACTACTTTAACTGCTATATAAATAAAACCATCGGCATGAGTTGCCACTACCCACCTCATGCATCGTGTCCTTAAAGGGCAACATGTAATCATGCTCCCTACCCTATTTCTGCCGTTTTATTTCCAGCTGCAGATTTTCCACAGCTGGTAGCCCTGTAAGTGCTTCCATTTTCGGCAGATACTAAGCACGCTCTTTGTCTGCCAGCGCAGGCTCCGCAATAATGGTGGTTTTGTTCCCAGTCTAGGGGGCAGCACCTCTTTAGCCAGCAAGCCACTACAAACTTGTCAACCAGAGCCCCAGGAGATATATATACCCATCCATCATTATCTAACACTGGACTGTATATTTTTCTGAGGATTTTCCAGGTATTGAACAGGCTCTCTTCTTTTGTCTGGCTTTTGTGCATTACTAGCCTACTGGTCTTATGATAATAAAAGTTGCGTATAGGGCCATCATAGTTTTCCTTGAGAGATTTCTGCTTCCTAGTTGTAGCTTGTGTAGGCCGAAATAAGAAGAATGGTCTGCTTTTATCCTTTCTGTCATCTCTGTCATTATTTCATCTGTCTCACTCACTCACTCACTCACTCTCTCTCTCTCTCTCTCTCTCTCTCTCTCTCTCTCTCTCTCTCTGGTGTGGTTGTTTACTTTGATTTTGTCACCAGTGTGTCTGATACGTGACATTACCATACACTTTGTATTCACTTCATTTACCTCTAGAGTTAACTCTTCTAATTCATGGAATGCTTAAATTATATCAATGCTGCTTCTCCCCGGTAGAGCTATGTTGTCTGCATATGCCAGGTTGCACTGGTTGGCCTTTTTAAAGTTGGTTGGTGTCCTGATGGTTGAGATTCTGATACGTTGTTTGTGATAGTTCATCCTGTACTCACATGTATGTTTCTCTGGAAGTTGTTTGTGATAGTTCATTTGGTGCGCACATGCATGTTTCTCATAAGGCTTTCTAAAGGGATGTTAAATAGGATACATGCTAGTGAGTGTCCTTGACTCAGTGGCCCTGATTAATATGAAAGTTCCTCAAGTACTCGTCCTGTACTTTGATTCTTTTTTGGAGGTAGCCATCGTCATGTATAAACCAGGTAAGTTTATTAGAAACTCCAAGTTTCTATTGTGCACTTTGCAGATATTTCCTGTCTAAGCTGTTGTGTAGTCCACATGTTGTTGGTGTATGGGGATGTTGTATTCTTAGCATTTCTTCTTGAGACAGCTGGTGGTCAAGATATGATCTGTGGTGGGTCTATTTTGTCTGATTTCAAATTGCTAGTCACCTAGAATATGTTCAGTAAACCTTTTCAGTTTTCTTGCTATTAATTTGTTGATGATTTTGTAGGTTACATTAATTAGGAAGATTCCTCTGTATTTGGAGCATTCCAGTTTAGATTCTCTCATTTGAATGGAGCGCAGTACCCCTTTTTATTTGGCATTTTTCTTCTTCCTTCCAAATTCTTGATTATGAAGCTCTATATTTGTCTATGCAGTTTGTTTTCACTTAGTTTTATAAGTTCCACAGTGATAAGGTCGGTTCCTGGGGCTTTATTATTTTTCATGGTAAGGATCACGCTTTTTGTTTCATAGTTGGTTGGCTGACCAAAGTTCTTGTGGTAGTTTGTAATCCTCATTGGCTCCACCATATGAGCCATTTAGTATCCCTTCAAATTGTTGTGCCCTTCTAGTACCTTTTCCGTGATCAGTTCCTTATCTATAATGCTGATAGGATTCCTAATAAATGCTGCCAGTTGTGCTGTATGCATGAATAAACAAATCCATGTCTTAATTGAAAGCTATTTTATTTTATTAAAAAAATGTGATAATTAAAACATTTTTATCTTCCCTTATTATAGTATAGGCGATATTTTAGAATGAAAACCTAAAAACATGTTAAAGTTTAGACTGTAGTGATTTGAAGAAGTTGTTTACCGTTTGTGCTGGTCGTCACTGACCATCATATACATTTGCCTTTGTAAAACATTTAACACGGTTTAGCTTAAATTTTTTAAAAACTTATCACAGCACTCAAACATGTATTTCCAAAAAACTTGTCTAATCGAATGGGTCGGGGGGTGGGGGGGGGGTAAGCCAGCCTTAGTAAACAACTCTGACTGTATATTTTAAAATTTTCTGAAAAGGGGATGCAGCGTAACAATGCATCTTTTTTCATGTTTGCTCATTCCCTTTTACCTAACCTGATTGCTACCTCCCTCCATTTTTAATATTATTTTGCTTGTCTCGCTCGCTCTCTTGTTTTTTCTATTTACCTGACAAAAGTTCTGAGGATGTCTGAAATTTTCTATCTAATTTCTTGTAATGCAGCAATAGACATTTATCTTTTTATTTTAGTTACTGTTTTAGTTTTGCTAAAGCTCCTTCTCTAACTAGGCTTATTAAGTTCAGAATTGCAGTCCTAATACGATGTCCATTAGTATCGTTCCTGGTTCTTGTTCGTGGTTTGGATTTTGTAACATATTTTTACATGGCTGCCATGTTAGCCCTTAACCATCTGGGGGCTGCTCCTTTAAGCTCTCTAGGTAGTACCTTTATTTTTGGATCCCCCCACTTCCAAGAAGATTTTATTTTAGTCCATCCCGGGTATTTTATTTCCTTAGTAGCCATCATATCCTGAAGGCACTCGATGGAAGATAAATATGCACAAGAACTTACCCCACCTAATCATCTAAAAGGTTTGATGTCCTCCTAATGGAGGAGTTAAAAATGAAAGGTTCTTTTCAACTCGCTGCCCCTTGAAATGTCAATACATGCCTATCTCTGAGTTAATATGTCTCCCATAATCTTCAAACTGCACCAAGTTGGTTGTCACCTTGTTATGTGTATGCATAATGTGGGGTGTGTACATAAGGTGGCTTGTACGCCCCACATTGGAAAACAATTCCATTAACCAAAGAGATGTTGTAGAATAGATTAATTATGTAAGCCTACAATATTATAATTCATCATAAAATCACCTTTCTCTTCTAACTTGTAAAATTATTGTAAATCATTTACAAAGCAAGTGAATAATAATAAAGTTTATTTAAAAAACAAGCTCGAAGCGCGGTACAAAGTCAAAAAAAAAATCTATAATTTACCATATTTAAAACAAAACAAACGCAACGCTACAAAAACTAATTACAAGCATACAATGTCAAAGTCTTTCTACCCATTTCAATCCTAAGCAACACAGCCAATATGCATTAACTGGAAAATAAGGTTGACAATCATCACAGAACGTGTTTGCGAAATAGATGTGTCTTTAAATCGGTTTTAAAGGAATTTAGTGTCTGGTTGTTTCTGAGAGCGACAGGAAGGGCGTTCCAAATTGTTGGACCAGCAAATGCGAAAGTGCGCTTACCCTAAGTCTCAAGGCGAACACGTGGTGTTGAGAACTTGCCACTATCGGATGAGCGGCGCTGTCTAGTGGGTACACAAGGCGTCAGGTCATGTAAGCAGCGGTAGCACATAATTGCAATTTTGTACTCTATGCGAGCACAGACCGGCAGCCAGTGCAGCTCTCTCAGAAGTGTTTTAGCATGGTCGAACTTGCGTTTGCGAAGAACAATGCGAGCCGCATTATTCTGTGCTATTTGAATTTTATCCAGGAGCGTAGCTGGAAGATCCACCATGAGAGCATTGCAATAGTCCATGCGTGATAGCACAAATGCAGACATCAGCCTCTTTGTTGCATCAATTGTTAGGAAGGGCCTGATGTGACTAATCCTGCGCACCTCTAGAAAAATCGCCTTGCATAGCATGTTAATGTGACTTTCCAAAGTTAGTCTTCTATCTAGGTAAACACCCAGGTACCGCACTGAATAAAATGTATAAAATTATAAAGTATGGAATTCAACACAGCTCCTCTGGAATAATCATTCATTTTGAGCATCTTCTAAATCTTAATTTACTGTAGTTACTGCAGTTATTAACTCTAAAAAAACAGCAGATTTTTCAATTTGTTGATATTACAACTATCAAAGTGTCTCATAGGGGTAATTTTGTAGCTAAAGGTAATTGCATGCTCTTATATTAATATTAGGTGATGCTCTTTAATTGATATTAGGTGTTTGTTCAAAATATACTTTCCAAAATTGATTTATATTATTATTTTAGGCAAAACAAAACATTTTTGAGTTGATAAAAACATATCACAGCTTTACAAAGAAGGAAAAAAAAAGATTGCTTCCAATTATATTAGTAAAATTGATATTTTATATTTTGTTACCATATATTCAATACTACTAATACTACAACAAATATTCATTTTCAAAAGAATCAGAATAGGCTCACTTTGTGGACAACGTATCAATTATCAGTCAAGGAAATTATGCCACAAAAAGTCAAAATTATAGTTTTTAAAAAAAAAAAAAATGTCAAACATATGCATGTAATTATCACTTAGAAAATTATTAGTAAGAATTAAATTATAATAAAAGCTAAGAAAAAAGGTACATTTTAATAAGTTAATTTTTTATTTTATATCACAGAGATATCGATCAGATTATCTAATCTGTCATCCAGATGATGCATATACATTCTTGAAAACAATTTCTTTCTTTATTAAAACATAAAAATGTTTCACAAACAAAGGATCTGATATATACTCTGAACCTTTTACCCTTGTTTTGGTAATGCAATTTAAATTTTATTATTGTCATGTTGCAGTGCATATGTAAAAATGTCAGACTTTAAAGTAACTGGTACATTGTCAAAGATAAGATAAGATTTTTTTATTGATCCAAACAAATGGAAATGTTTTATGATTGCATTGTTCATTTTCAGCCCATATAAAAAACAATTTGAACACAAGACATTTGTAATAAATTTTTCACTAGCAGCCATTCAGTGAGTTCTCTTAGCTATATCAGGGACTTATTAGTTCTTATTAAGATTTGTGACTTAACGGGGAGCATGCTAGTAAATGCGTACAGATTAGGGAACAAAAGAATTTTGTCTTTTTCAGTCCTTGCCCTGATGGAAAGAATTCGTACCGAATGGGCCAATCCTAAGTATCTCTGATGAAGAGGGTGGGATATATCATCCAAAATGTGTTTAATTTTACAATAACATCTTTCTTCAAATAGTTCTTCCAGTGAAAGATGTTTAGTTTGTGTTATGTTCCATTCCCACACCAGCAGGTAATACTGAAATTGAGTAGGCTTCCAATTGTTGAACTGTAGAATAAGTTAACGACTTGTTTGTTTAAGCAGAAATTGCACAGTTTTTTGAGGTAGAACAGTCTTTCTGAATTTCTTATACAGCAGTTGGCCGTGCTCATGCCATGCTTATTGATGGTGACACCTAAGTACTTGTATGCATCTACTTTCTCTACACTTTGATTTTTTATGTTGAGATCTGTAATCTGGTGTTCCTCCCAGAAATTTTCATCACACCAATTGATAAAGCTTGTTACTAAGTTGCGGTATAAGCCTTCTCCTTCAGATATTAAGCTAATGATGGTGGCATCATCAGCAAATTTTAAGATTGGAACAGAGTCGCTTGAGCTTTGAATATCATTGGTTTATATTGTATACAGTACAAGGGAGCGAACACAGCCTAAATTTCATAATGTCCTATGTCTCCTAAAGTGTTCATTAATTGCTACATTTTCATGATGCTGATACAGTACTTTTTATTTTGCACAGCTTGTCTCCTTTATTTTCAGTATCAGAAACTTTTTGGAAACTCAGTATGGCCTTGAATCTGTCCTTAGTCATATTTCATCATATAAGGATTTCCTGGACCACAGTCTTGTAAAATAAGTACTTGAATAAGTTCTGTATTCATAATAAATCCTCTTAGTTGATAAAACTCTTCAATGATGTTATACCAATTTTATAAAACAGAAAGTTTCTTTGGTTCATTGTCCTGCACATTGCATACTCACAAATATATGCAACCAAATTTGCAGTAAATTTGAGTTTGAAAAAGTCTATTTGCATTTGAAATCTTCTTATATCTCTCTTGTTTTAATATTCATCAGTAAGCAGTATGCTTTTTATGTCTGGTCTAAATGCACAAATCCACTTTGAGCCCCACAGTCATTGTCATCATAATCATACACATCGACATCTGCCCATCATAGATGCTGTCAAAATATATTTAATTAATTTAACTCAAAAACAAAATTTACAATCTAAATAAAAAAGACATCAAAATAGAAAACAATCTGTCTTAGCTGATCGTCTACAAAATAATAGCCATGGATACAGCATTGTTTACATTTGACATTGGGCTAACTGAAAAATAATAATCCAACAATAATTTTATAAATAAAAATTAGTTTAAGTTCAAACAAATAAATAATGCATTATATTTTTTATAACTGTTTACGAATTTTATACTACTGGAACGTGAAGAAAGCTTATAATAGGGCTAAGAAGTAGATATCACAGTATGAGTTGAGTAGAAATGAAAAATGAGTAGAAATGAACAATTTAAATAAACCTTATTTACTATTATTATGATAAGGGTTTGGAAAGGTGTTGGGGGGGGGGGGGCATTTAATTAATGTTAGATGGGACACTTTTTCAAGGTCACTACACTTTACTGAGACCTTAGCATGCCTCAAGTAATACCCGATACTTTTTTTAATGCTTTTTCTATAAGGGAATATGGGAGGTGGTGATATGAAACCTTTTTCTGTGTTCAGATGGGGATTGGGGCAAAAATGGTTGTGAAGAACTGCTGTAAGTGGTGGGGGTTGTACAATGTCTTAACAATAATTATAAACATTGGTCAAAACTAACACCCCTCCTGGTTAAAAGAAAATTTTAACTTTATTAGAATAAGTTTGAGAACCACTTTGCTAGTGTGTAAAATGTGAAGTAAATTTTGATGGGTAAAATGAGTTCGAAATGATGCTAATACACATGCTAAATTTATTAAGCATTCCTTCTTCATGAGCTGTAATCATTCTTCAACAGGAGTGAATGGTCAAGAGCAATCACAAGATTAATGGTCAAGAGAAACCACACCTCAACAAGACATCTTCCAATGATCTTCCATCTCATAGAAATCAATCCATTAAATGACAACTTTGGACAATAAGGTATGTAAAATTTTACTATGAAATAAATTAGCATGATAAGTTGGGCCACCTGGGTATAGCAAATAGTAAATGTATAGGAAATGTTCAACATTAATACAGCAAAATATTTTGAAAAAATACCTTTAGCAGCATAACAATTGGTCGACTATACTACTTAAGTGAAAACTTGTGGTTAAACAAAAAATAGTAAATATAAAATGAGCAATCGTATTTGTTGTTTAAGATTTTATTAAATATTATGAAAGGAGCAATAGTCGCTGTTACCTGTATTTATCAAATTAAAAAATGAATCAAATTTCATAGTCATGATAAAAAATATGGTTATTTAGAGCAGTGGTTTTCAACCTTTCTAATGCCGCGACCCCTTTATACAGTTCTCCATGTTGTGGCGACCCCCAAACATAAAATTATTTTCGTTGTTACTTCATAACTGTAATTTGCTTCTGTTATGAATCGTAATGTAAATATCTGACATGTAGGATTCATTTTCATTGTTACAAATTAAACATAATTTAAGCATTAATCACAAAAAACAATATATTGTGAAATATTAATTTCTGATTACAAATAAATGAAATTTTGTCTTGAAGCATGGTGTAGCGTGGGTAACAGTCTTAATTTAACAATAGTAAACTACTTTGCTACATTTTGCGACAGTATGCTAAAAGCCAACATCAGTGCCAAGGTTTAGATTGTTTCTTTCTTACCTGATCAGAAATGCTCAGAACAGTCTTTGCAAGAGCACAACGAACATGATCTTCCACAAGTCTTACTTCTATCTTTATCCTTTGATTACCAACAAGCTGAAAAACCATGTTTCACGAAGATATGTTGTTGGAAAGGAAGAGGAAAGCGCAACTCTCAGACAGAAAAGGGTATGACTGCAAACACTTGATCCAGAATTTTGTAACTGGCATTGTAGAGAAATCATTTCTCGCTGTATCGCTGTCAATAAGTTCAATGAACTCCTCTTGTGTTGACTCAGGAAAATCTTCAACTTTGACTGTGAATGGGCTTCTGGCAAGTGCAAATGGGGTGTGAGGTAGATTTGGAAAGTACAATGAAATTTCATCTGTAAGTATGTGCAAGTGTTCCTTCACAGAATTTATCATTGTAATCCATTTGTCTGGTTCAATGTCGTGAAACAAGATAATATGGGCAACGTATACATTTTATTTTCATCCAATTTGTTTGGCCAAAGCTCAAATTAAAATTTAAATGATCGCATCTTTTTATGGAAATTGTAGGATGTTGCATTTGGTCCTTGCAGTAATAAATTTAACTCATTTAAGATGGCGAAGATGTCAGCCAAGTAAGCTATTTTCTGCAGTTCACTTTTATCACTAAAAAGAGCTTCAAACTGCGGTCTTGCTTTCTGATTTAAATAAGTTTTGAGTTCATCACGAAGCTCAAAAACACATTTTAAAACTGTTCTTTTCAACAACCATCTCATTTCGGCATGAAATAGCAAAGAATCAGCTCGTTTTACAGTGGAATGTTTAAAGTGCTTGCCTTTACAAAATTGACAGAACTTACAACACTTTTCTTTTAACTCTTGTGACAGAATCTTCGTAGCTAATATTTCCAGATTATTCAATCAGTAAGTTCCGATGACTTTTTGTGGCTCATTCAGTATTAGACGTTGAATCCATATCGACATCCTAGCATAGCTGGAGCACCATCTTTGCAAACAACCCAAACCTTTTCCAAGAGATATTATGATCTTTCAGAAATAAACCAACTCTGTCAAATACATCACATGCAGAAAAGAAACTCATCTTAAAGTCACCTCACATAAACTAGTAACTGTGAACAGTTTGCAACGTCTGTAGATTCATCAAGCTGGATACTAAATAATGGAAGTGGAGCAGATTTAATTTCCTGGATTACCTTATCAAGAATACCAACAGACATGTCATCTGTTTTTCTACGGACAGTGTCGTTAGATACGGAAATTGCACTCAGTTTCGTAACAAATTCGTCTCCAATCATAATGAAAATTTCTGACATTTCTGGTTTTTTAGCAGGACCAAATCAATCGGTTTCTAAGACCATCAGCATCGAAAATGTGTGTTTTCCAATGGTCTTAGGTGACCCCCATGAAAGGGTCGCACAAGGGGGTCGGGACCCACAGGTTGAGAACCGCTGATTTAGAGGATAACCTTTTAATTATAATATCTGAAAAATTTCATGACAGTCACCATGGTCAACGTAGCCTGCTAGTATTATTATCTAACGATGTAACAGTCATATTTTTATGGTCTTGTCCCATCCATCCCTGTAACTGTAACTCTGGCAATCCCTAAACTTCATTCCACTCAGAACTGATGCTTTTATATTTCCATGCTTGGATTCCAAACTGCTGTAGATCTGAGAATGTAGATTGTGCTCTTTCAGAGGAAAAAAGCTTAATCTAAGATTTATTAACGTTATGCTCCACCGAAGATATGGAAGGTTGGGAAAAAGAATCCTTTTATGAGACACTGGAAAAGATCTACAAAGAGGCACCATGACATGATATTAAAATAGTGATTGGCGACTTCAATGCCAACTATTGGCAAGGTAATGTCTGTATAAAGAATCCAATGACAATGGGATCCGACTCATAGACTTTGCTTCAATAAAAGAAGAGATGTCAGTTAGCAGCACTAAGTTTCCACTCAAAAATATACAAACATAAAAGTACTAGGAACTCTCACGATGGAATTACCTACCTTTTAATCAATCAGAGGTATGGATCAGACGTACTAGATGTAAGAAGCTATCAAGGAGCAGAAGCAGACTCTGACCATCTACTTGTAAGGGTTAAATATAAGCAGAGAATAAGCATAATTCACAATGACCAAAATCAAAGAGAAAAGTGATACGACTACCCAAAAACTTTCCAAAAATGATTTAGAAGTACAAGTAGAAGCATCACAGGAGGAAACGGGGAAAACAACATAAAAACAGTGGGATAGGATTTTAAAAAATGCCGTGAAACCATCAGAAAATCAGAAAAAGTAGTAGGATTTCAGCAATCTAATAATAGAGTAGGCTGATTTGATAATGAATGCAGACAGACTGTTGAAGAAAGGAACAAAGCATGAATGACCACGATACAAACGAAGAGAAACACAAGACATACATACAAGGAAGCCAGAATGAAAGCCACAAAAATGTGTAGGAAGAAAAAGAAGGAATGGCAAAAATCTAAATGAAATAGAAGACTTATCAAGGGAGGGAAACATCAGAGCAATGTACATAAAGATGAAAAGAATGGATACCAAGCCAGACTGTAAATGTGTGAGAGTCAGGATGGAGAATTAATTAAGGAAAAATAGTAAAGTACTGGAGAGGTGGGCTGAATATTTTGAGGACATAATAAATGCAGACAATAGATGAGATGAAGATTATCAACCACCAAATGGAGGACCAGACCCTTTCATAAACTAGCTAACTCTAGAAGAAACCACAAAGCCCCTGGAGAAGATCTCATCACAGCAGAAACTAAAAAATGGCAAGGAGAGAAAATTCCAACAGAATGGCAAACTTCACTAATAACACCAATACACAAACTACAAAGGAATTTCCCTATTAAATTTTACATACAAAATACTGACAAAAGTAGTTGCCAAAAGACTACAGCCGTACACTGAAGAAATACTAGTTGACTTCCAATGTGGATTCAGACAAAATAGATCAACAACTGATCCGATGCCTATTAGAGAAATGTTACAAATATAATATCCCAGTAAATCAACTCTATGTGGACATATCTTAAGGCGTATGACAGCATCAAACTCAGTCAAGGCCGATCCCAATCCCGGGTGCAAAAGGAGGAGGGTTGGCGTGAGGCCAGCTACCTCACCTGTAAAAACCAACAAATTTCAGTCCTGAGAAGAGAGGGCTCATTTCAGGGAAGAGCTGTGAAGCCTTGTGGCCAAACCCAGGCTATACTGGAAACCTCAAAGCCGAAGACCTCCTTTCTAAGGAAACAAACATAAGAATGTGAAACGTCAGAACCATGTATACAAACATACACTGCTTGGCATCTGTGAAACAAGATGGATACAAGCTCAACAGATAAATTTGGCCTCTGGAGAAATGCTAATGTACTCGGGGCATGAGGAGGAAAATGCTCTGCACGCGCAAGGAGTCGCCTTTTGTCAAGGATGGCACAAGATGCATTGATTGGATGGGAAGCACATGGACCAAGAATAATAAAATAAAGATGAACATAATACAATGTTACGCACCCACCAACCATAGCAAAGAAGAAGAGAAAGAAACATTCTACAATAGACTACAAGCAATAATAGAAAAATTCCCAAGTAGAGACCTGAACATTTTAATGGGAGACCTAAATGCCAAGATCGAAAAAAACAACAGTGGGTATGAGGAAATCATGGGACGCCATGGTGTAGGAGAGAGAAATGAAAATAGAGAAAGGCTAGCAGACTTCTGCGCAACAAATGACCTTGTTATTGGAGGCAGCGAATTCCAACATAAAAACATCCACAAAATGACATAGGTATCCGCGGACAACAAAACATAAAAATTTAGGTCTCTACAAGATGTACGAGGAAAAAGAGGAGCCGTTGTCGCATCAGATCATCGTTCTTGTTTGGGCAAGACTTAAGTTAAAACTGAAGAAAAACTGGGAATGGCCAGCTGCTAAACGAACAAAATTCAACATAGTACTATTGACAAATGAGCAGAAACTAGAAGAATTCAGTGCCACATTAAGAAATAAGTTCCAAGCACTGGAAGACCAAACAGAAGATGACCAGGTAGAACACAAATGGCAAAATATAAAGATAGCTGTAACATCCGCTTGCCAAGAAGTTTTAGGATCAGTGAAGCAGAAACACAAAGACTGGCTCTCTAAGAAAGCGAAAGAGAAATATAAAGAAGCAAATCAAAGTATAAAAAAAAAACGGCATCAAAAAAAGATAAAAATGCCTTCATAGGTGACAACAGCAGAAGTAGCAGCCGGGAAGGGCAACTTGAAAGAGCTCTACGACATTACAAGACAGCTGTTGGGAAGATAAAGAAGGCAGATCAATAACAGAAAGGAAAGAACAACAAAAAAGATGGGTGGAATACTTTAAGGACCTATTCAACAGGCCCCCACCCAGCAAATAAAGACTTACAAATAGAAGAAAGCGCACCAAATAAGGAAGAAATAGCCCTGGCCATCAAACAGCTCAAAGCAACTGCACCGGATAACATCACAGCAGAAATGATGAGAGCTGATATAGATACAATAGTTAACATGCTGCACATGGAAAGGAGAATACCTCATCAAGATCCCAAAGAAAGGGTAATTATTTTGATTAGAATGAGAGACCAGGGCGACATGAAGCTACGAGATCAACAGGCAACATTAAGAATCATTGTAGAACAGCCCATCAAATAGAACTCTCACCTATATACAAATTTTATAGACTATGAAAAGGCCTTTAATAACCTGGACCGACAAACCGTGTGGAAATTCGGCACTATGGATTACCAGAAAAACTAGTCGGGATCATTCAGAGTTCTTATGAAGAAATGACTTGCAGGGTGGTCCACAAATGTAGACACATAGATGACTTTAAAGTATAAACTGGAGTGGAAATAGGCCATACTTCAGTAGGGTAGTTAGAAAATTCTCAAAAGTAAAAACATTACAAGAAAAACATATTTTTTTTTATAAAACTGTAATGAGACCAGTTGTAATATACACAGGTGAAACTAGGACTGTAACAAAACTGTCAGTAAACCTATTAAACGCATGGGAGAGGAAAATATATGTTGCAATAAAGGATGAATATGGATGGAGAGTACTAACCACATACAACAGGAATGCCAACGTTGACCTGATATTACCACCACTCATGTTTATGAAGTAGTCCAAATGTATTTATAATTCTATCGTTGGTTATTTTACGAGAGTTAAAAAGTTCTGCATGGCTGATAAAGTTAGCATCTATAGCTTGTAGTTGATTGAATTACCATCTATTTGGATGCAAAGGGTTCATTGATAATCCTTTGATTGTAGATATGTAACAGACTTTGAGATTAGTACTAGAAATGAGTATTAGTTCAGCATATTACAAACTGTCATTGGGTGATTTCCCTTCCTACTGCACTTAAAATTTGAAGAGAATTGGTAAATAATATCTAGATGTTCAATCACATTTATCGGTACATCCCTTGTTTTTGTTAAGTTGTTAATACGGCAAAATTAAAATTTATTTTAATAAATATTTCGATTGAGCTCAAGTTACAGAATTTAGAATAATTGAATGATAACTTCATTTCCCAATTGAAATGAAGTTATCATTCAATTATTCTAAATTGTGTAACTTGAGCTCAATCGAAATATTTATTAAAATAAATTTTAATTTCGCCGTATTAACAACTTAACAAAAACAAGGGATGTACCGATAAATGTGATTAATAAACTTGAACATATAGATATTATTTACCAATTCACTTCAAATTTCAAGTACGGTAGCAATTAGTGATTTATGGGAAAGATGTGCATAGTTAAAGAGAGATTAGCCACAAGATTGTTTTTATATGGATGATTAAATTCCAAAGTGTTATGTTTAGAGATGGGTTTAGTATTATCATTAAAGTATTTTATCATTTTCTATAATTTGTTAAAACCAATGGCGAGAAGTGAATTATAGAACCAGTAGCGTTCACAAAACAATTAAAAGAAGTGACATAATATTTATAAAGAATCAGTTTTTAAAATAATAAATTGTATGTAGTCTTATTTAATTGAGATCTGAGCTGTTTCTATACATTTGATTTCTAGGCATTGGGTACAGAACATATAAATGTTTGATAAATATTTCTTTTATTTTCAGATGGTGTTCAAGAATTGAAGGCTACTATGAGGGAAGACTTTTCTACAGAACTATTCAAGGCAAAGAGTATGAAGAAAAGTCAAGGTCTCACATTCTGTTAATAAATAAATAGGTGGTGCTTATTATTGTATGTGAATGTGAGGCAAATAGAAGATATGTACATTGCTTCAATAAATAGATGGTGCTTAACTTAAGGCTTATGAGAGAAAATATTACAAATATGTTTTATATAAATAAATGTATATAAAGAGTGAGAGAAAAAGAAACTGTAAATAAAAGAAATAAATAATAGAAACAAAAACATTTGTAGTGTTTAAAAATTTATTTAAATTCAAAAAAGAAAATGAAAACATGAATGCTCTTTATTTTAGGGGGAGAAAAACAAAAATTAGCCCCGCGAGACTATCTCCAAAGAGATGAAAACATGAATACTCCTGGTGATATACAGTGAGGTATCTTTATAAAAGAAACATGTTAAAATTAAGGACTTGGTGAAATCCAAGCTACCTAAAAAATGTAGGCACCTTAGTCCACCAAGCCCTCCAATTACACATGTTACAGGCAAAGTGTGAAATCCAGGCATTCTATAAGATCTACTTCAATTTAAATGTTTACTTGTTTATGAAAAGTCCAGACACTAAAGCTATAGACAATACTGCTGGATATCTCAACAGTCAATCTATAGAATGCCTGGATTTTCTATAGAATGCCTGGATTTCATACTTTTCCTGTAAAAATACAAATCAATCCATCATTTATTAACATTTCTATTTGTCTAAAACCACCATCACCTTAAGATCTCGCAAAAAAAAAATTCACATGGCTGGTGTTTTGTTTTTGTACAATAGACATTTGTATGTTTATCACATGGGGGACTTTGACATCATAATTCTGCATTGCCCCCGTTATTATTTTATTGCTCGTCGCCAAATAATTAAACCATATTTGTGCACAATTGGAGTCTCATCATTTGATGACCAGCAATATACAATCTCACACATCCTTAACATATTTACAATGGTATATGTTCAAAGTCTTAAAGTACGTTCACACTACCGAATAGTTACTAGGATTCTTGCCTTTTAAACAAGATTTGTTGAGCACTGAACAAAATATGATGGGAATGTTTATGTAACTTGCCAGCAGAAACTGTACTGGACCAGTGAAATGAAATAAGCCAGTCAGCATCTGATATAGTATATAGAGAGCAGCTTGTAGTCACAGAAAGTTGAGAATCCATGTAACAAATCTGCAGTGTAAATGTACCTTTAAAACTACACCATCCAACACTGTATACATCCTTTACTAATACTAGACAACATAGATCTACAAAGTCTTATGCCTACAACAGACCTGTTTACCCTCAAACTCTTAAAATCGCACACTTATCATCACAAAATTGTTAAATACCTTATATTTATAGTAAAAAAAATAAACATACAGTCTATATAATGTTTACACCTCAAAATCGTACATAGTATGCCAAAATAGTAAGAGTAAACAGGTCTGCTACAAAATCAAATTTCAAATACATGAAAAGTGAGATTCAAATTATAACATTTAAGGAAACAATTATAATTTTCAATAAAATCTTTAAAAAATCATGAAAAAATTTAGATATTGGTTCACAAGTTCATACACACATTTATTTAACATCTTGAAGGGGTTGGCACTTTATTCAGTTAAGTAAAACCATCCATACAATAACTATCAACAATAAAAATAATAGTTCAAGTTGTTGGCACTGCTGGTGGTCAAATGTTGATGGCAACGCTGGTGGTCAAATGTTCATGTTGTTGTATCTCAGTTGTACCCAATCATGGATGTATCTCAGTTGTATCCAATCATGGATGTATCTCTGTTATACCCAATCATGGATGTATCTCTGTTGTACCCAACAAGGATGTATTATCTCAGTGTTACACAATCATGGATGTATCTCAGTTGTACGGAACCCAATCATGGATGCAGTATCTCAGTGGTACCCAGTCATGGATGTATATCAATTGTACCCCAATCATGGATGTATCAATTTTACCCCAATCATGGATGTATCAATTTTACCCCATCATGGATGTATATCATTTTTACCCCAAAGATGGATTTAGTATCTCAGTGGTTAGCCAGTCATGGATGTATATCAATTGTACCCCAATCATGGATATAGTATCTCAGTGGAAGCCAATTATGGATGTATCATCTTAGTCACACTTAGTGGTACACCATCATGAATGCATCTCAGTCTCAGTT
>CAXITT010000232.1:780396-810700 GCA_964033795.1 Lymnaea stagnalis | reverse complement strand
CCAGATATAGAAAGTGAAACTGAATGCAAGAAACCAGAGATAACAACAAAATCAAAGGAGGCATATATGCCATGGACCAAATGGCGAAGGTGTTCTCTGTGAATACAAAAAAGTAAAAGATGGCCTTTGGTTGTGTTTTTCAACATTGTTGACTTGGCATCCACTGCAGCCAATTACAGACAGCCAATATTGACATTGCACACAAAACATCCCCAGTGTTTTGAAATCTTTACAAACACTTCAAATAGCTGCCCAAACCACTTCAACTCAGCAAGTTTATTAAGACATATTTATATTTGCAAAGACCATTCTGTTCTTTTATGTATAAACTGCAAGCTGAGGTGCAAAGCCCCTATTTTCCATGTGTACACGTGACTGTTCTGCTTTAAAATAGTATGTTATGTTGAATACATGTTAATGTAATTATTGTTAGTACCAGTACCCAAATGGATTCAGAATACGGTGGAACCTCTCATAACGAGCACCTCTCATAACGAGTCATTCGCATAACGAGCAAAAAGAATGTTAAGAATTTGCTCCCTTAACGAGCAAGATTTCACATAACGAGTTACGCAGAAAGGGGAAATTTTGTATTCAGACAGTATTCGAAATTTTTTATGTGCATAGTGTAATAACCTGTGCTAAAATGTCTTCGAAGAAAAAACCACAAGAAGACAATCGTAAGGGAGAAAAAATAACTATTGAAATGAAACGTAAAATCATTGAAAAGCGAGAACAAGGTGTGAGCGTGGCTAATCTAGCGCGCACATACAATCGATCAACGATCTGCACTATTTTTAAGAAAAAAAAAAAAATTAAGGAGATAGAAGCTTCAAAGGGGGTGTCAAGAAATTCAAGAATGTCTTCGAAACGGTTACGTATTCTTGATAATGTTGAGAGCTTGCTTCTAATATGGATAAACGAGAAGCGATCACAAGGTGACACTATTAATGAAAACATTATTTGTGAGAAGGCAAAACTTATTTTCGCCCTATGCAATTTTCTAGATTGTATTCCCAGTTGTTACACTCCTTAAAAATTCATAAGTAATTTTATTTGAAAAAATGTTAATAACATTTTTTGAAAAATGAGTATTTTTTCTGCATGGAACGCATTATCGTATTTTACATTGGTTTGTATGAGAAAAATTGTTAGTTTAACGAGTGTTTCGCTTAACGAGTAAGATTCTGGAACAAATTATCCTCGTTATGAGAGGTTCCACAGTATTTATTTATTGTCAAAAATAAAAATTAATTTTATGGATTACACAGACTCAAATAATCAATAAATAACAACCAAACAATAATGTTCATAAGCCAGTTTAAGACATTTTTTCCTTATATTAAATTATGCTTGGGACTTTAAAAAAAAGATAACGCCCCCAAAAATTAGTATATTAATTGCAACCACCAAGGCCAAGGTGCTAATTCCAACTACCTCGTGGATGAGGGCGAGTATGAGAAAGGTTTTTAAAAAGGAGACTCGAGATACCAGCAATCACAGTTTGTCTCCGGGTGTATTACACTCAGTTGCGATGGAAAGGGTTAGATATATATTTACATTGACATTCTTTAAAGGCTGCGACTATTCGTACCTGGGTACCAGAAGTGAGAGATTGGGATACGATTGTAAACTTACTTCTTCAGTTTTACTAAAATAAAATACCACAAATGACATCCGAATAGCTAGAGTCTAATGGTACCCGGGTGAGAATGGCGGCGCTGCGTGTCTGGGTCCATTTTGACTCAGTGCTATTAGGACATCATTTTTAGTGGTGGTTTATTGCAGTTAAACTGAAGAATTAAGTTTACAAACATATAGTCCGTTCAATACCTCCTTTTGTCTTACAAACCCAACAAAATTTTTAATAATTTTTTAATCCAAACCTCTCACTTCTGGTACCTGGGTACGAATAGCCACTTTGTTCTTTAAAAAACTAAATTTAGTAAATTAAATAGCTTGATTTTAATTTAATTACACTTACACCTTAATTAAATTATACCTATAGTGCCTATACTATAATTTATAATACATAATTTGACTTCACACAGTACCCCCACCTCACACACACAACAGTTCAGAACAACCAACTAATGTTTGGGCTAATTGAAAGGAGGAATGCCACGGCGTCTTTTGGGTGTTTATTATAGTTGCAAGTGAATTAGGGTTTAGTTTTAGGTTAGGTTGAGGGATCGATTTAGGGTTCAGGTTAGTTAGGCATAGGGATCTATTTAGGGTTCAGGTTAGGCATAGTATAGGGATCGATTTAGGGATAGATTCGTGAAATTAGATAAAATAGTGGCATTCGTCCTTTAAATTAACCAATGTTTGCTTTGTATCTTGAAAAATAATTTAGGAAAAGTTATTCAAACCACAAAAGAATTCTTTATCCTAAGGAAAGCTAATAAACTTATGTTGATTAAAAAAACAAACTTTTGTTATAAAAGAGTACTCAATTAGAGGCTACTCAAAAAAATATTTTGTCTATCAAGGTGACAGCAGTTAGTTCCCATACTTTCATTAAGAATTAGGAACAGTAACCAAGTTAATACGATCTTTCACCAAGGTTACAAGAGTTAACTTTCTTGAAGCGAAAAAATAAAATTATCGTCTGATTAATGGGAAGTTATCGCTGTCATCTTTAAAACATCTGTTTATTTTAATGGTTGCTTCCCTTTGACCGTATTTCGCAAAATTTTGCGGAAAAAGTATCTCTATTTCAGACATTTATGTTACGGGTGTTCAGTAAATTAGCATTAAATTCTTAAGCTAATACAATTGGATTTGTGCACCTGTTACTTTTCTGAAATAATTTTACATTTTTTAAATATTTAAAATACTTTTTAATATACATTTTAATAGAAGTAGTCAAAATGACTGTTATACTTATAAAAAGCATTCTTCTGGGATATCCTGTTCATTATTATAATAAATTCAATTTTTTGTTGTTGTAAATTTGATTTTAAAGCACACTTTATTTTTGTGTAAATAATTTATTAAGAAAATATTAAAAATACTTTCTATTTTTAATATTTATAAACTGATATGAAATTTATGGTAACAGAGATTTATACCCTATGATTGTTAAATTATTTTTAAAATTTCAAATTAGTTTATACCTTACTAGTAAGGTCAGTTACTTTATACTTGTTAGCATTGATAAAAATTAATAACCTTTGATTTGGGAACATATTACCCAACCTTGCCTTGCAGGCTATCATTCAAAAGAGCTCACATAGAAAGTTCAAATTCAAACATTCTGATAATGGTAAAATTGATAATTCTAGAGTTATACTTATGTCATGCTCCACTTGGTTCTTTTATCCCCTGACACTGGGATTTCTTTTCACCTTATGGATCATCTTGGTGAATCGAAAGCACATTGTGAACATAAACTTTTAATTGCTACAAACTGTTTTTGGTGTTAAATAATGTCATGTTTAGTGAGACTTTTTTATTTGTTCTTTGAAAATTGTTTTAAATAGTCATAAATACTATAGCAATCTTTTGAAGATAGAATATTTTTTAAAGTATTTAATGGCTTCAATGGGACATCCCTCCCCCATCCTACTTTTGTTTTTTAAATTCGCCACCCCTAATTACTTGCTATAGGTGAAAATCTTCTTATCATAATCATCAAAAAAATTCAAATTTACTACTCATGTGCTTTTGTTAAATCAATCATTCAGTCAAAGCCACCTCTTGTCCATTCACTAAAAACTATTAATATAGTTCTTAGTACATTCTTTATTAGTGTTGTAATAAATATGATTTGATTGTTAAGCTTTCCAGCCTTAGACACATGTCTGTAGTATTTGTTTGTTAGTAACTTTTACAGTGATGTGTCACTAGTTATTTGATTAATAATCAATTGTCTCGTCATGTGTAACTAATGATTTGTTTGTTAGTCACTTGTCTAGTTATGTGACTCTAGTGATTTGTGCTATTCAATTGTCTAGTGATGTTGGAAATGAATGCATAAATTGAATCTTTGTCTAGTGAGGTTTTTAAATGAAAGCACAAGTTGAATAATTGTCCAGTGATGTTTGAAATGAATGCACAAGTTGAAACATTGCCTAGTGATGTTATTTAAATTTAAGTTAATATTTAAATTTATTTAGCTTTAGATTTTGACAACATCAATAACTGTAAATACATTACTATGTACTGACAGGGTAATGCTCAGGTCACACGATCAAATTCCTGTCAAATTTCTTCAATATGCTTCAAATTTTAGTATGAAGGCACTATTTTGTGTGTGGTTTCTTTGTTGAGATTTTGTTCAAAATTTGATCAAATTCTAAGTAAGAAAGTTTAGTCTCTTAACAGATCATAAACCATTAATGGCACTAAACAAAAAGAGAATAGCCAATAACAAGATCAACAGATAGTCTTCAATACTCTATCAATTGAAATAAAATCAATAAAAGGCAAAAACAACATTGTTGCTGATTTTTGGTCAAGACAAATTGAGTATAAAGAAAATGACGAAACATAAAACATATTGAACTTATGTGGATTGTCATACCATAATATAGTTATTCTATATTTATTGTTTTAGTATCAGTAATGTGTGTAACAGACCATGTTACTTATTCATATGACATGGATTTTTTCACAGGACACTAACATTTGCTCTCACAGGACAAAGCCAATGTGATTTGAAGGAAAAGAATAGAAACACGAGAAAAAAGGAACTAATTTTTATAGTGTATGGAGAATTCATTTTTTCTTGAGTGAAGGGAGTGAATGACATAATTTTAATGGAGAAGGTTGACATGTTGTATTTTTCCGATGGATTTAATGAATTAATTATTAAGATACATTTTTGTAAGTGTATGGATATATAATCTTCATATTACACTATAAATGTTCGAACAATTCTGATGTCAAGGAACCATGTGATGTATTTATCAAATATCTTAATAAAAAAACTGTGTAATTTTCATTAGACATTATTACTTCTTGGCGGAGAAAGAGACAGTCGTTTGTAAAGGTGAATGAGATAGTTACATTGGCAAATCATCACTTGCACTGAAGAAATAAAATACATTAGCTCACGTTTACAAGTAACATTACATTATAAACGTTACATATGACAACTGGGAAATATAAATGTTTTTGCTTTAAAATGAGTGTTTGTGTGATAACTTTACAATGTATATATTTATATATTTTTTATATTTTCATGAGAGTAACAAATAAAATGCACCTTTTTTTTTCTCCAGAAATTATTAAACACACTAGAGCCACATTGACAATACCCTAACTTGAGAGACGATGAAATGACAAGATTTCTATTGTCAAAGATGATTGTGACATCCTATTTTCAAATATGCAAATACTGCAACTAATGGTAGTGCTTATTGACAACTTCATTCAGCACTGCTTATTTTTTAAAATAAAATTTATACCAATTTGTTTCTGAGTTCTTGTGAAATCTGTGATTGAACTTGTATTTGTATCTTTTAAATCAGGTGTTTTATCTGGAAGTTATTTTTAAAAGGAGATTATCACTCCCTAAAATAATATCTTTTACAATTTAAATTAGAGTACCAGTGTATAAAAAGTATACATAATTGTACTCAATATAATTTTTAAAATCTAATGAAGTGTACTACAAATGAGCGTTCTGTTCATTTTAATATATAAATCAGGAATGATTTCCCTAAACTTGGTAAAGGGATGTCAACAAAAATATACCAGGTTATAAAAATTTTCAAGAGCTGGAGAAGATATCTAGAGAATGGAAGAAATGGCGTATTTTCCACTGGCAGTTGAGGAGTACTGTTAATTCTCTTTTTAACTACCGGTATCTCATAACTTGTCGCATAGCACCTAAAATTCCGATTAAATCAATTTAAAAATTATATTGATTATTTTTTTTATTAATGAACTTTTATTTATGAATGTTCAGGAGAGCTTTACTATACTTGTACAATCTAACAGTATTTTTGAGAAATGTAAGCTTTTTACTATGATTCTATCTCATTTGAAGGTCCTTATTTAAATATTTATTATATCTAAAGTCAAGTTTTTCTACATTCTACCAAAAAAAAAAATGTCTATAGCATGACTCAAACAATAATATAATAAGGTTTTACGTTTTCTGTGGAAATTATTAAAAGGGGACCTAAGGGGTCGCCACAGAACAACAATATAATAACTAACCTATACTGCCCCTATAGTAAGTTAAATAATTTAAAAAGTTGAACTTTTTAATTTAATCAAGGGGGCACCCATTTGCTATAATAGCACTGAAAACAAAAAAGTGGGGTGGGGGTAGGAGAATTAAATTTCTAATTGTTATTTGTAATCAGGGTTATGGAGCCCAGGAGCAATATTTTCTTTGCCTGGAGCTTGAGCTGGTAAAATTTCTCATTGATCCAATTGGAAGGACTAAGTAGTCATTAGTGTTACAGTTACAGGGTTATAGTATATATGCTGTAGAAGTAATAAGCCTATTTATAAATACCTTTCAATTACATCATGCCCTTCGCCGATTTATTGTCTAATTTTTCTATTACATCTTTTTCTAAATTAAGTACATTATTATTACTTGGAGGCTGCTGTTGTTTTGATAACTTAGCTTAGTCAATGTAAACACGACCTAGTGACCTAGATTGATGAAATTCTTCTTAGTGTTTGTTCATGTGATATGGAGGTTGCATAATCATACAGATTTTAAGAAATTTGCATGCCATCAAAATTTGATCAAATAGTGATTTGAAAGTTATGACAAGGCTTCATACAAAATTGCATCAAATGTATGAACAAAAATTTGATGAGAATTTGATCCTTTGAACTGAGCATTAGGGTAATTCATTCAGCTCATCAGTCTATTTGAACCAACTGGTCAAAGTAATACATTTTATCATTCAGTCTTCATGCCAAGACAGGTTAGGGTAATTAAAAAGTCTATATTATTAGTTTTTGTGGATCTCATCAGTCTATTTGAACCAACTGGTCAAAGTAATACATTTTATCATTCAGTCTTCATGCCAAGACAGGTTAGGGTAATTAAAAAGTCTATATTATTAGTTTTTGTGGAGCAGCACATTCATACAGTAACAAGGTGACATTTATTTGAATTACAAATGAAAAATAGCATAGGTTTAAAACCATTAATGTTAAAGTTTGAGTGATTGAAACAATGAACAGGTTGATTGAAAAGTCTAAAAATTTTAGTTGTGTGTTAGTAGAAATTTATTTTATTAATAATTTGGCAAATTTGTTTACTTGGGTTGAGACATTAAGGTGTCAGCCAAGATGGTGTGTTGTACACTCAGATGAGTCAAGATGGTGTGGTGTGCATTCATATGTCAGCCAAAATGATGTGGTGTATGTTCAGGTGTCAGCCAAGATGGTGTGGTGTACATTACGGTGTCAGCCAAGATGGCGTGGTGTACATTCAGCTGTCAGCCAAGATGATATGGTGCACAATCAGCTGTCAGCCAAGATGGTGTGGTGTACATTACGGTGTCAGCCAAGATGACGTGGTGTACATTCAGCTGTCAGCCAAGATGATATGGTGCACAATCAGCTGTCAGCCAAGATGATATGGTGCACAATCAGCTGTCAGCCAAGAATCTATGATATAGATTTACTGAAACGTCTTGGTTTTCATCGCCAAATCACTTGTGTAGAATGCATTAACCTGGAAGTGAAAAAACAAAATATTAAAATAATATTATTTACTGTCCCTTTATAATAATATTTTTATTCATTTACTTCAACTGCTTCATGTACTTCATCTACTTCACTTTGGCTGCAAGACTCATAGAAGATGAAAATATGTGTTGGTTATTGTTACATGTAACAAAGACTGCAATGTCTACATCAAAGTTATGCATCTGAAAAAAAAAACACTTTAACAAGAGAAGCATTAGTAAAATTAAAGAAAAAAAGTACTCCTATATCATACGTGTCAAACTTAAGGCCTGTGGGCCACATTAGGCCCAGCATACAATTATATCAGGCCTGAGAGGTCTTGATCGGCGTACAATTTTATCAGGCATGAGAGAGAATTTTAGGCTCAAATATTTTTAATGGCCCTGCGATATAAAGTGCAAATCATATTCCCTAATAATCTGCCTTGTCCAAGGATAGGGTACCTGAGAGCGTTCTTGCTTTTTCTATCAAAATAAGCTACAGTAAAAGTTGTGTAGTGAGTGGATGTTTGTCGTTACAGTAACCTAGCAACATTCAGTAGCTCATTTTGGATAGGGGCATAAGAAATGAAAGTGGTGTAGAGCCTGGATATTACATCACATTTTCCTGCTATGGCTAACGTGTTATCAATCTCTACCTACTTTGTGGAGATAATGTGGCTGTGATCAAGGAATATAATCTGAGACTAAACATCAAGACAAGTTAAAATTCCTGAATGCAGAGTAGAAGCAACAGAAGGTAGAAGAATTGAAGATGAATGTTTTTCACCAAAGCAAAATCACATACTGAAGCCGCTGTGAAAGCAAGTTTTATTGTAGTGAAGGAGCTTGCAAAATCAGGCCAACCATTTACAGGAGGAGTTTGTGAAGTGCTGCATGGTGAAAGTGTGTTACGTCTTGTGTTCAGACAAAAAGCAGATGTTTGCAAATGTAAGCCATACCAGAAATACCGTTGCTGATCGGGCTTGTGAGATGGCCACTGATGTGAAAACACTAGCTGATCGAAAAAGACAAACACTTTGTTGCATTCTCACTTGTTGTCGATGAAAGTAATGACACGAATGACACGGCACAGCTGACTGACACTGCACAGCTGACTGACACTGCACAGCTCGCTATCTTCATCTGTGGAATGGTCTCCAGTTTCAATGTTACAGAAGAAATATTGCACATGGAATCAATGCATGAGAAATGACAGGAAAAGAAATGTTTGACAATGTATGTCAAAGTTTAACCGACATGAACCTGCGTTGGGACAAACTAGCTGGACTTACAACAGATGGAGCACTGGCGATGAACAGCGAAAAAAGGGGACTAGTTAGTTGGAAGGATGTGGTTAGAAAAGTCTTTGGTTGATTTTTTAATAAAAAATTTGGCTGTGTTCATGCCATGTCATCCATCCATCCTTGTGGCGCTATGGCCCATGTAGGGCTTTGTCCTGCCTCACTACTTCCTTCCACTCAGACCTAACTAATGCTTTTCTTTTCCATGCTTAGATTACCAGCTGCTGTAGATCTTTTTCCACATCATCCATCCATCTAAGCCTAGGTCTGCCTTTGAGCCGTTTTCCTCTGGGGTTTGGTGATGTACTTGCTTCCTTCTTCTGTCATTTGGCATTCTCTTTAAGTGTCCTGCCCAGCGTAGCCTGCCCTTTTTTATTTCTGCTTCTAGTGTGGGATCCTGATATACAATTTCGGGTTGGTACGTATTCTCCATCCATATTCATCCTTTGTCATATATTTCCCGGAGAAATTTTCTCTCCCATGTGTTTAATAGGTTTTCTGCTGTTTTTGTTTGGGTCCAAGTCATGCCCTGTCAGCTTATTATTAATGGTGATACTTAGATACTTTTGTGTCTACTTCCTCAATACTGTGATTATTTATTGTGAGATCTGTAATTGGGTGATTCCCCCTTTGGAAATCGACAACCATTTCTTTCAGTTTTGAGACACTTAACTGAAGAAAATTTTCATTGCACCAACTGATAAAGCTAGTAAGTTGTGGTATATGCTTTCCCCTTCAGATATTAAGCAATGGTAGTATCATCAGCAAATTTAATTATTGGAACGTTGTTGCTTGGTCTCTGGGTATTATTGGTATATATTGTATACAGGACAGGGGAGAGAACGCAACCTTGTGGTACCCCGGTACATATTTCTCTAGTTAATGATATTTGGTCATTCAACATGAAATATTGTGGGAAGTTCGTTAAAAAGTTTGAATAAAGCTTTTTAATCATAAGGTGTGGTTGGATAGTGTTAAATGCTGACGAGAAGTCAAAGAAAAGCACCCTAGCATATTTTTTAGGGGTGCCTAGGTGATGGTAAAGTCTTTCTAATAAAGTAAAACCTCCTTTTTGCAACCCTCTCTTAAACGACTTCCTCCAACATTCGACAGAAAAAAATTCACCGATGCTTTGTAATATGTAAATGACCTCTCTTAAACGACTCCCTCTAAAACACGACCTTCAAATAATTCAATTTTACAACGTAGCACCTGAAAAAGTCAGATTCCAAAGAAATGCTATATTTGTAGGCTTGAAGAAAACAGTTTTGTTTACGACTTTTAACAGCAGACCATGCACTAAAGCAGTTAGGAAGTAGTGAAAGGGAAATAACTCTTGTAATGTAAATTTGTTTTTAAAAATACTCCAAGGAGATGGCCAGTTATGGCCTGAGCAGGGGCCTTTCAGACCTTGCTGACACCAAGTCTGGTGTTCAAAGAGACATACTAAAAGAACATGCACAGGTGGGGGGATCATGAAAACAAACAGAAATAACAGATTTCTTTCAATAAAAAAACTATTCAATGACTGAATAAAAATAATTACAACAATATTAATGCGCTTTTCATCTACATAAATACTTTTAACTCTAAGCATGTAATCAGCACTTACACACGTTTTTAAACAACTACCAAACCAGCATTGATTTTTGTTTTGGAATTAATGAGGAACAGGAAGATAATGACTGTATTGGTTGTGAGACAATATGAGTTTATATTGGGTGTGAGACAGAGTTTAGAGACCATATGAGTTTATATTGGTTATGAGACAGAGTTTAATCTATAATTCTGAACGTAAGATGGTGCCTATACTTAATGGTATGTGTATTTTTTTTCTTGTTTACTTAATTTTCTAAATGTCGTTTTTTGAAAATGTCCTACCTCTTCTTTAAGACCCTCCTCCCATCTTCCCCCCCCCCAACGCACTCGTTTCAATGGCAATTTAAAGGTCGCAAGACGGAAGTTTTACTGTAATAGTAAGATGGTATCCTCTGTATTTCTGTAGGTAATGTCTTCACGTATGTAGTAATAATACCAATAATCATAATGTTCATATGAATTAATCTTTAGACTGCTGTCAAACTTACTATTATAGTTGTAGTTTTGTTGTTGTTTTTTTTGTTTGATTGTAGGCAAAAAATTTTTAAAACCTACTTCAATAGGTCATCCTTGTCATGGTAAAGTTTTAAGTCCAGTTCTCACATCTTCATGTGAAGTTTTCAATGTCCATCTTGGTCATCTGCATTTGAAGTTTTCAATGTTTAGTTCTGACGTCTTCATG
Organism: Lymnaea stagnalis; assembly: GCA_964033795.1. Taxonomy (NCBI): domain Eukaryota; kingdom Metazoa; phylum Mollusca; class Gastropoda; family Lymnaeidae; genus Lymnaea; species Lymnaea stagnalis. The sequence goes on along the minus strand of CAXITT010000232.1, from coordinate 799,466 downwards.
TAAAATTTTGAAGTCCAGTTTGGTCATCTCCATGGCTTTCATTAATACATGCAACCAAATTTGAGGAGACTCATCTGGAGGAATACAATTTTAAACATAATTTACACTTCTAATCTAAACTTAATATTTTAACCATATTTCTTGTCTAAATTTAATATTCTAACTATACTTCCAATCTATATTTAATATTCTAATCACACCTCTAATATAAACTTATTATTCAAGTTCATTAAGTAAACATTCTGTTTTAAACATGACACAACAGATACTTAAGATGAGCTCAATCAGGGTGAATTCTTTCCCTCAATGTTAACACTGAAAGTTATGCACTTATTTGTTCCCCAGTCTGTTTGAATTTAATTGAGTGCTCCTCTGGCTTTAACAATATCAAACAATCGCTCTTAATTAAAGTTAATATTGTCACTCAGGGAGTGAAATTCTGTGGTATATGATGCCTGATTATTGCACTTGAGACATACATTAGATGTGTTTAAATTGCTCTGGTTTAAAAATTTTGTCTTAGAAAGAATATTTGCTGGATATGTGCTAAAAATGAATAGATACAATGTAATCAAAACACATTATTTGGATAAAGAAAAGAATCTTATCTTACCGTGTCTTATCTTATAGTTTTGAAATGTAACAAAAAAAGCTGCAATGGTAAAACATCATGGGTAACTTTTATGGTCCTGAGCAGAGCTATCCAAATGGGACCCTGATGGTAAATCCTTAACGTTGAGTGTCACTCATTGAAGAATGTGTTCTCTAATCCGTATCACAAATTAATTCTGACATTGTCATACAAACACTCATACATTTTTACACTGGCTATCAATTTTAATACATTTGAGATTAAAACTAAATATTGTGAATTTTCATTAACTATAAAACTAAAAATTGTGAATGTTAACAAAATTGTATTATTTTTAAAATATTTACCTTATGATAATTATAGTTTATAACATCCTACAGTTGTAAATAAATTGTAATTTAATGTAATGCTTATTGGTAAGCCCTTGATCATGTGTTGTTATCCCTAAAGAGCCACACACATGTTGTTTTTATCATAGTCAGATCCCACTGTGTGGCTCATCTAGGTCTAGATGCTTTAGCCTTATAAAATCTTTGTCACCCCCAGCCCCCCAGAAAAGAAAGTAAAGAATTATATTATCATTTAATTAAAGCTTATATTATACTCATGCACCAGACTTGTTTCCCCAGGAACTCCAAAAATAGTACAAAATTCCATCTCAAAATAGTACAATATTGTCTCAGAATAGTACAATACTGAACAAATTAGTACACTTGTAGCAATAAAAGGGGCACATTCACTAACTGAGTACACATTTTATAAATATTTAAATACCTTGTGTATTTGATGACGATTGCTGAACTTTTAAGCTGCTGGAGATCTTTTGCACTGAAAGTTTCATCCAAGTCCAAGCAGCTTCCTGATTTTCTCTTGAGAACTAACAAGGCCTCTGTTGTTTTTGGGCCATTATTTTTTTTCCCTGGTCTGCACATGTTTTCAGGAACATAGAGAATACTCTCTTGCACGCAGCACTGAAGTGAGGTATGGTGAGGATCCCTTTCACTACATGGGCAAGATACTAGGGCTGGGTGCTTTTGGCAAAATGTTTGCCAAATCCTGTCTGTCTTACCCCATCAATGCAATCCTCAATGTTCCTTTGCTGATGCCTATCAAACTCTTCATAGACAGTGTCAACATCAGTCCCTCTGGGGATCAGAATGGGGAATCTGGTAAGGAAGTATTCTAGCTGGTGTTGTTTAACATCTAATCTCCTTTTTGGATCAAATACAGAAGCATTCTGAAGTGCAGGATCTGATAGGGAAGTTTTTTTTAGAAGGTAGTCAAGCACCATCTCTGGGGCTGTACTTTTCTTTGTTTTGCAGCATGTTCTTTGCCTGAGAGCCAACAATCAGGTCATCATCATCTTTCTGACTGCTTCTTAGCTTGTATTGGAACTGAAAGACAAAAAAAATTATAAACTAGTACTGAAGTTATTATGATAAACCATTTAAATGATAATTTAAAACAAAAGAAATGTATTAAATTTGTCCAACTAACTACAACGTAAATGCATACTTTAACATAATCTACACAAGCTCATCTGGTCAATACCATTAACTGCTGTTGGCAAGAGAAATCTGCTGTACAAGTCACCAATTAGGCTGCAGGGGTTCTACTTCAGCGTGATGATCATGGCTTCTTCTGCCTGAAGTTGGACAAGTACCTGTAAAAATAACCATGTGTCATAAAAATACTATTAAGTACAACAGTATGGTAAGGTAAATAATACAAAATTTCTAATGTCCACTACAGACAACTTTGCACAAAATAAAATGAATCGTAAGAAAATATTGCTGGTCCAATGAAATGTGAGTAAAATTATGCAGCCTTCAAGACTCATGAAATATAAAAAATTTATCTCACCTGATCATAAACTTTCAGTGTGAAAGACAAGAAATAGCAGTTAATTTGATTTGTTGGTGACCGCAAAAAGTCATAAATGGCATCAACCTGCTTCACAGAGTAAGTTGCACAATGTCATTCCAACACAGCAGTTGTCTGCCCATCATGTGGTTTCTTATTTGGTTTGGAATTTGTAAATTTGTCTTCATTAAAAAGTGCATAAAGTGGTCCCAGTTTTCAAACAATCTTTTTAGGCATCTTGCAATACTAAGCCATCTGGTGCATGGATGCTTGATACTTTTCATCTGTTCTGCACCATACAGGACTTTTCTGCACCATACAGGTTTTTCAATTCACACTGTCTCTTCACACTTTTCTTGAAGAAGTAACAAACATCAACCAGGACCTCCTCAACTGGGGGTAGACAGGAAGCCCCACTTTTTAGCTGCAAGATGCACCAGATGCAGGCAGCGTCATGCCAGATAAATGTCTTGCTCTCCTTTAATAAAACTGTATACTCCATTGTATTGGCCAGTCATCACATTGGCATTGTCACAGCCAAATGCAATGCAGTTTACCCATGAAACGACCTGTGAATTCAATTCATCGGCCATGATCTTAAATATATATTCTGTCCTGTGGCCGAGGATGCTTTGTACAGCGGCAAAGCTAGGAGATGAGAATTTACAAGGCCACCCTATCCTTCAATGGTGACCTCTGGAGAGTGCTGCTTTTTGTCTGAGTCTTTACTACCATCAGTAGCAATACTGAATGGCAATCTTGGCATCCTAATGGCTAATTTCTTCATAGTCATTGCAGACATTTCTAAAATCATAGCTGTTGCTATATCTCTGCCACATTTTATATCTGATATGAATAAAAGAAAATAATAAAGATATTAATATTAATGAAAATATCTGGTATGACACTAAAATAATTATTCCTATGGCAGACCTGTTTACTCTTACGATTTTGGCGTACAATGTACAATTTTGAGGTGTATACATTATTTATATACTGTATGTTTATTTTTTACTATTAAGATAATATATTGAACGATTTTGGGATGATATTGTACGATTTTAAGAGTTTGGGGGTAAACAGGTCTGCTATGGCACAAATCATCTTTAAAGCTGCACTCAGAAATTTGCTCTTTTTATTTTATTAAAACATAGCTTCTACACAAGCTACTTGATTTCGGAAAAGTGATTTTGAATTTAATATTTGACAAAAAGATGTCAAGGATGTACTTTTTACTCAGTGCTTCTTTAAAGGACTTACAGGCTTTGATTTCAAAATGTTCTTTTGCAATCGTTTTGACACTCAATAACTACAGCAAGTCATTGAGGGGATATATTGTTTAAGGGATAGAGCTGTTTTGTGGGTTCTAAAAATATATTTCAAATGCGACTAACTAGATACTAAAAAATATGTCCAAATCAAACTTCCCAGTGCATAACAGTTGGATAATGTATTTTATTTTAAAAACCTTCTCTAGTTTTCTCTGTTTTCACAATTGCTGCGGTTCAGGCGAAAAAAATAATTATGTAACAAAACTACATCACACGCCTGGTAGCAGAAAAAGGGGATGGTCGAATGAAGTTATTGCGAGGGCAACTAGACTAAATATTACTGTTGACCCATCTAGGTAGTTCATTGTGACACACAAAGCAACAATATGACAATCATTACCATCAATACGATAGGTTGAGGTGAAATTTTTATGGCATTCGAATTTTTATTGCCTTTGACACACCCACCTATCCCCCTATCCAAGCGTCGGTAAATGGTCATTGTGGATGCCACTATTTTCTCAATGGCCGCCATCTTGGTTTACACAACACTTGAAGTCATGTGAAGTATCAACCAAGATGGCAGCTAAAAAAGTAGTGCAAAACACGTGTTATTAAAAACCCTAACCCTAACCTTAACCCTATATCTATCCCGAGCAAACATTTTTTAAAAATCAACGAAATTTCAATTACTTTTTACTCACTCCTTATGCATCAGAATCTTGTATTTGGGGAGGATAAACAATTTTTATAGCATTTAAAAATTCTCTCATTTGATCTCTATTACCACCTAAGCGTCGCCACATATATTCAAATAAATATGAGTTGAACTGCTCCTCCCCAGGACAGGTTCTTGTGGGCAGAGATTGTTTAATTGCACTCCAGGTGCCCTCTATGGTGTTGATGTGAGCGCCCGTTTCATAGTGTTTGAACTCAATTGTATGGTTCACACTCAGGTGGTGAAACCCTACAGTTGTAAGACCTCCAACAATCAGAAATTATTGTGGTCCCTGGCTGCACTAATTCTTTAATTATTGCCAGGAGGACGTCTTTACCGCGGTTCTCAACAACCCTGAAAAAGGTTTTGTTTGATCCTTATTCAATCCCACCAAACACCCATTTTCCTTCTACGCGTTTGCCTCTATGATACTTCCGCTTGCCGAATTTGGATTCATCTATCTACACAATTTTACCCACTCCTCCTAAACTCTCACTCATCACAACACACGCTTCCACGCAGACCTCGCGACAAAAGCTGACCCAGTCTTTTACGGTACTCCGACAAATGCTTACTTCTTTCGCAATATGTCCCAAAGGCATTTTTCTTAACCAAAAATGTGTCAATAACATAATGTCACACGTCAATCTACTGTCACTAAAACACGACCCCTTCCTTAAACTACACACAATATTGCCATGACTTTTGTCACCACATTGCCATGCAAACCCATCTGAAGCATTTGCCCATGCACACAATTTCATACCTTTCTTACAATGGGGAATTCATATCTATCTGCAATGAGACCGGTACTCATGAGCCAATCTATCACACTCCTTTCGCCCTGACTTTCCAGACGATTCCAAAAACAGGCCGTAAATTCAGGCTCCATCTGCATAAATTTACCCAATATTTATCTAACTAAAACTGCTGACGATGCAAAAAAAACCAACCAAATTTTGAACTTAACGGGCACCCGGTCAAGCAATCAAGAATAGCAACATACTTAATATTTAAGCACTCCTTTCTATATCCGCATCATTATAAAGTACCCAACAAAAAAAAATAATTTCTCACCATTTTGTCAAAAAAGAACATAAAATTGTATGTCTATATTTAAAAATTATATTTCTTTTTTTCATTTATTATGAAAATAAAAACCCAAAACGAACAAATACAATATAATATTAAACATTCCTCATGCGAATTAATACTAATACATAAAAAAAATAGTTATCTAAAAATAAACAAAGAGAAGTGACTCCCACATGCAAACACCGAAAAAAGACGTTGTGGCATCCACAACTACCATTAGCCCGAACCGTCTCATTTGCAAAATCTCCTCAATCAACAACCCCCACCTCCCCTCTCAGTGCGTAAATAACATAATATAAAATATGATTGTCTAAACTTTAAAAAATATTACAACCAATCGTTTTTCTTGTTCCATTCACTGCCAGATCTTTATTAGAAAGTGCTAAAACTTCAACAACCAAAATTGTATTTTATCTTATCGGAAAAAATCACCATAATATTTTTTCACAGAGTCTCTGAAAATCATAGTTTCCGCTGGTCTCGGCGTACAACCATCCTCCTCATCCTCATGTCCCTTAGTCCGTGGACCGTTGGGGCGCCACAGATGACATGTGAACCATCCTCCTCCATTCCTCTCTGTCTTCAGCACTAGGCACTGCATTCCCCAGTGTTAGTCCTGTCCACTCTTTGATGTTATCCTCCTATCTTTTTCTTTGTCTTCCTCTTCTTCTCCCTCCTCTTGTGGTCCCCTGCATTATTTCTTTGGCAAGCCCTTGTTTCCTCGTTACGTGGCCGTACCATTGTAGTTTGCGTTTTTTCACAGTCACCAGTAGGTCATCATACTCCCCAATTGCCTGACGAACCCTTTCTTTCACTGTTTCATTGGAGATATGGTCCCTATGGCAGATGCCAAAAATGCTTCTGAAGCATCTCATCTCCATCGCTTTTATTTTCTTTTCAATGTGGCTGTTAATGTCCAGGATTCGCAGGCTTAAAGGAAAATGGATAGGACTAATGAGCGCATCAGCCTGATTTTGGTGCTGGGGGCTATATTTTAGTCATTCCATATTTTCTTGAGCTTCTTTAGTGCTGATGTAGTCTGCGCAATCCTGGAAATCAGTTCACGTTTGGAGCCTTCTTCTGAGACTATTGCTCCTTGCGGCCGACAGCCTCTAATCTTTCCTCCCCGACCTTAATTTCAGTGGTAATGCCTGCGGTATTATTTGTCATCAGTTTTGTCTTTTCGGCACTGATTAGCATGTTATAAAAATCATAAAAAACATCTATAAATAGTAGCCAAAATCATAAGAGTTAACAGGTCTGATGCAATAATACCCCCCCCCCCCCCCCCCCCCCCCCTGATTAGCATGTTATAAAAATCATAAAAAACATCTATAAATAGTAGCCAAAATCATAAGAGTTAACAGGTCTGATGCAATAATACCCCCCCCCCCCACCCACGTCACACACACGTGAATTATGTGTCAGCCTTCTAGCACGCCTAAATTAGGAAAAGTAAAGTACTTTAAAGGGTAAAGTAAAAGTTAAAAGTAAAGCAACAATATAAAAACATTTGGTAAGGTAATCCCTTATTTAAGTTATTATTACCCTTCTTTAATTAGCCTGCCCTTATTTATTATTAAAATTAAAGATAAGGCCCTAAGCCCTAAGGCCTAAGCCTAAGGCCTTTAAGCCTTTAAGGCGATGAAATTTAAGCGCGATTAATTATTTCTAGTGACATGAAATTAAAACTTCCTCTTTACCTGATGGAACTAAAGGCCTAAAAGAGCTTCTTTTTGTTCATGTACAATAACCATTTAACAAAATTGAACAAGATAAAAAAAAGGTAGCCCACATTTCATGAATCTTTTGTCATTTACGACGCCATTGTGGGAAAACAAGGACAACTCTTCTGTCTTCAAAGATAAACTATAAAATTTGCCCAATTGGATATATTTAGATTTAAATAATTTTTTTAACATTTTATAGATCTATCTACTTTGTCGGATATTTCTTTCTAGCCCACTAGATTCATGAACAGCAATGTAAAGATGGTACTCGCAAGGGACCTCAATATCAGGGGGCGCATTCGCCCAGGGCGCTGCTTTTCCTTTGCACGGTTGTGCATCCATTACGGACGTAACGCGACTAGAATTTTGAGGGAGGGGGTTATGTGGGAAATGTTTGTTAAAACTTTAAATAAAATTGTCAATTTCCTTTCTTAAAATTTGTGACAGTTTCGATTTCTTTCTCAATAAATAGCTGGTGATTTACTAAGACTAAGAGGCAAAAGGCGGGAAAGTAATGAAATATATGTCAGTAGCGAAATAAACACCATTGCAAACAGATGACTAACTAAGCAACTTGGCTCCATCCAGATACATAAAATCACTAACACTGCCTCTCATTTTACTCACCACAAACCAGAGTCAACTTAGGTGGCATCTAAATAATTAAGTGCTATCTATCAAACTAGAGCTGACCAACCACAGACCATATTTTAAATAGCTTATTTGCCTATTATGACTCACAATTGTCGAGAAAAAGTCAATCCACTTGCATAGGAAGGGGGCTGTGGAGGGGGTGGTCCACACAGGTGCCACTTTTTTTTTAAATTTATAATGAGGGGCGGCATTTTTGGCGAGCTGTGGAGTTGTTTTTTTAAAAACTTACTGGTAGTGGGTGGCACAACTTTCTAGTGAATATATCGCAACATAACCCCTGGTCCGCTTGTAACGTTTCCCTGATCTGGCCTGCTGATTACCAAAGTCATTCTCTGATACACTCAAGTAATGCGTCGGCATAGCTAGAGCGACGTGGCCTCCACGGCCTTGCCATGTTTCTGTTTAGTAAGGCTCTGGGCAGCAACGCAGTCGCTGTGGCTTAGACGTGTATAGGTTTACTTTAAGTTTAAGCAGATTTCTGATCGTTAATGCTGCATAAACTTTATGGTTTGTGTCCGCGCAAATGAACGCAGGACAAGTAAACCCACAACTCACCATAACACATCCAAACACAGGACTAGTGAACCCACGGACAAGTTAACACGCAGAAAAGTGAATACCGGTATATAGAACATAGACAGCTGAACCCAACAACCGGGTTTGAAAAGGCCTTGCTGAGATAATCGTCATTCTTGACTTGTTCTTGAAAATTTATTTTCACTGCTAATTCGCAATGATTGGTTCCGAAAGATTTCAGCTACTTTTATAAATGTGTAAATGTTTTTAATGGGCTGAAAATTATTTTACAAAATTGTGTAATTAACCATTTTTATTATATTTCTTGGGCAGATTTTTGTTTCATAAACTGAGTCCATTGATTTCTTATTAAAAAACATTAACATGTTCTACAATATTGTTTAACATTTGTAAAAATATCTAGAAAATTCTTATCTTTTACGATAATTTCACATTGATATGCTTTAAATTTCATTTTATTTTACTCCTATATTTCTAATATTGCTTAATTGAATTTTGTCCTCTTTTTAAAGTGGTCCACTTAGGAATTTCCATTTATCTCTGACGTCAAATGTACAGGGTGGGCCAATAAAAGTGAGAACATCTAGTAAAATATTACGCTACGAAATGTTCTCACTTTTATTGGCTAACCCTGTATTATGAGGAAAAGTATTATTACCACATGCTTCAAAATTTGCAAGGTTTTTTCTATTATATTCTCTACATAATGATTGATTTTTTTTTTATTACATGTCTTATAAACAAAATTCCGAAGTTTTTATGATCTTATTATTTTTATTTGGCTTGAGGCAAGGGGGGTTGTTGGGAAAATGCATTCATTTATATTCTATCAATTATATCTATGTACTTACATTTTTTTTTAAATTAACGAGTGGAATGTGTTCATGATGTATGCATCCAATGTTGTTCAAGTAACCTTTAATTTTTTTTAATAAGCATTTGTCAGTGTCTCTTTCAGCTTTTATCCATATAGCATTTTCATTTTTTTCTTCTGACGTCAATTGATGAATCAGGAGGAATAGTTTTGGAACTACATAATTGAAACTTTGCATGCTTATTTATATTGAAATTCTCTACTTAATGATGGATAGTTTTTAAACAAATTTCTCAAAAGAAAATTTTTCATATTTTTTTTATTTATGTAATTTTTTTTAATTAGGTTCGTGTGTTCATTTAAAAAAAATCTTTTCTGTCTTAGTTTTCTAATTGTTTTTTTAATTCATGAATGGTATATGTACATGGTGTATGCATCTTATATCGTTCATGCAGCCCTGTAATTAAAAAAAAACACAATTTTATACTTTTTTTAAATTTTTATAAATTTTGCATTTTCCGGATTTTTTAGGAACGCCAAAATGAATCGGGAGGAAAAGTATTCTATCTACAGCCTTCAAACATTGCATGCTTCTTTTTATGGATATTATTTACAAAATTCAAGAGGCTTTTTTTTTATATGCCAGGTATATCCAACTAGAAAAGTTTTATAACATTTTTACATTTGCTACTCCTGAAGAGTTCTTGAATATTTATGTGACCCCCCACATGCATGCCATTTGTAACTCTTCCAATAACTGCTGTGTAATAAGCTTCTTTAAACCTTTTGTCAATGTTATTCTTAATGTGTATGCCAAGTTTCATTTACAATACTGTACAATAAGTTACAATACAATACACATTTGTCTTTATTCATTTTGCGTAAAAGTCAAAATTGGTATAAAATGTTTAATTTTTTGCAATAAAAGTCACAACACATTTTAAACAAATAAAATTTAATGGATTTTTGTCTTTCTGTTTGTGTATGGTTTGTATGTAGGCTACTATATTTTTTTCAATGGCTCTATTTATTTAGGGTTATTAGTATTTTATTTTCAATGTGCCATGACTTAGTTGCATTGAAACCAAACTCCCTTCACAGATCACATATATTTGCTCCCACTTAATCATTACATCTGTACTTAGATGAAGAAATGATACAGACAATAGTTAACTGTAAGAGTACCAACAAGGAATGTGAGAAAGAAAAGGGAGACAAATGGCAAAGAAATGATGTGACCTAATTGAATGAGTTTATTGGCTGCCTACTCCTTACTGGCCCCTAATTTATTTTATGGATTACTTGAGTACACAACTCAAATTACTAACAGCCAAAAAAAAAATGTTTAAATTATGCACTAGTGTGTTAGACCCAGTAGACAGATATGATAAAAAAAAAAAAGATGAGTCCTCCAAAAATAAGTCTCTTTCTCATACTTTATACATTGGCATCCTTTAACTTTAAGATGTTCATTGCAACTACCTTGTGAATTAGGTCAAGTCAAATGAGAAAAGTTGTTGAAAGGAGATTCGAGATATCAGGAAAAACAGTCAGTGTCCGCATGTATGACTCCCAGTGCCAAGGAAAAGGTTTAAAATTGGTGTGAAATTAATTCATTATGAATGAAATTTTAATTATTTAGAATACCTAATTAATTCATAAAGTACTATGTGATTAAATCTTTTAACTTAAACAATACACATAAATAATCTTAAATAAAGGATTTCATTTTAATAATTAAATTAATATAATTACTTTTCTAAAATTCAAATGAAAACAAAAAATGTATCTAAATCATCTTCATTACTAGATTATTTTTTTTTAATGATCTACGAAAATGGCTTAAACTAAAAAAGAAAATAAGAAAGAAAAAAAATCTACCCGTCCTAAGAGAAATGAACAAAGCAAAAATAAAAAAAACAAATAAAAAGAATAAAACTATGAATCTATGAAATAACAAGGAGAAAAGACAATTTTAAAAAAATAATTCTCATACTATTATTATTAATAATAATAATAATAATAAAGTTCATTTCAAAAACACGCTTCATTCCCAAAGGCTCGAAGCGCGGTACAAAGTCAACAAAATACAAATCTATAATTTGCCACATTTAAAACAAACGCAGCACTACAAAAACTAATTACTAGCATACAATTGCAAAGTCTTTCTAGCCATTTCAACCCCAAGCAACACAGCCATCATGCATTAACTGGAAAATAAGGTTGACAATCATCCCAGAAGGTGAGCTGTAGACACCATGATTGCTTATCATCGTAGCATCCAGGGGAAAGTGGTCTGAGTAGGTTTGGGGATGTTTTGGGGTCATTTCGGGGTGCTTGAAAGGTGTGGGAGCAGGTTTGTAAGTGGTGTGGGATGTTGGTCGGATGTGGGGTGTTAGAGCACTTTGGGTGCTTTGTAGGTGGTGTAGGGACCTTGCGGCTGGTGCTGAAGCAGGTGAGGATGCAAAGTGACAAGAATTGCGTCCATGATGACAACATGCCCATAGGATTTAGACTGTCCCTTTTTGTCCATTAGATCTCTTGCAATTTTGGGTTGAGCAACACGCACCAATACATTGTCTTAACTAAGGGTTACTGGTTGCCTTGGATCTAGACCTTGGTGAAGTTCTGTCTATGTCTATATGTTAAACATATTTTAACAAAATTAAATCTAGGCCTCTCTAGGTATTTAAAAAAAAATTGCTGTTAATATTTTCTCTTTAACCTACATGATGTTTAAAAAATCCGATTATGTATTTTAGTTGCGTACTGGAGAAAATAAACTTCAACTCTTTGTGATTTAATGTGGGATTATCAAGCAGGATTTTTTTTTAAAATCTTAAAATGGGTGAGGGGTGGGGAAACAGAAATGAGAGATACTCTTGCACCCTGTTTCCGGAAGTGACGTAGCAGAAATTAAACATTTTTCAAGGTTTAATTTACGTCTTTTTGCACAGCACGTGAGCTGAGAATAGATTTGGCATTTGTCACGCTCTTAAGGTAGCGAGTGACGCCCTCATTTTCTCCTCAGTTTTAACGAACAATAAATATTTAGGGAAGTCCGCCCCATTAGTTTCCGCCTCTTGGCTCGGAGCCTCAAAATAATATATATTTAACTTTGCCCTTTTCAAAAGATGTTTTCCCACCCCCCCCCTCTCATTGAAAATATAAATTAAAAGGTAGCACACTGATTGGTCATCTCTTAGAAAAAAAAACAAAAAACCATTGATAACCGTAAGACACACCCCTTTTCGTTCAAAGAGCAAACCATCTTGGATCGGAGCCTCAAAATAATATATATTTAACTTTGCCCTTTTACAAAGATGTTTTCCCACCCCCCCCCCTCTCATTGAAAATATAAATTAAAAGGTAGCACACTGATTGGTCATCTCTTAGAAAAAAAAACAAAAAACCATTGATAACCGTAAGACACACCCCTTTTCGTTCAAAGAGCAAACCAAGAAACAGCCACCAAGATGGTGGCATTCCGTTTTTTTAAAATATAATCTTCACTTTTTTTCTTGTCAAAGTTTTGTATTCCACATATTTTGTAAACACTAAATAAAAAATAAAAAAACGCACCAGATGAAGAAAATAAAAGACCTTTTATCTGATCTGGTTGTGGGAAACTCCGCAAATTGCGGACCGCACCAAGTGAAAGGATACCAAAAAATGACGTCAAGTGAACTATTTCCCGCGAAACTTTATCACACGCACTTCCATGATTGGGCCCGAACATTTGACATGTGACGTCATTGCTAGTGCTCTCCATGGGTGATGTGTCTTTGCCTTGTGATATGGATTAATTTCTCACGATGCCGAAATCCTTTATCTTCTCTGTGCGAAATTACGGATCTCGCAAACAACTGGAAAACGATTTCCAAGACAGCTGTAAGTGAAAATCAGTTTTATGATATTTAAACAGCGTTCTAGTGCTTTTATAAATGTGTAGATCATTTTTAGAATTAAAAAAAAAGAGGATATCTATTAGGTTTTGCCTTTTAAAAAAAAAAGTTTTTCCACAACTTTTATGTTGCGCACCATTGCATTCGGATCTCGATGCTAAAAGGTAAAGAAGAGGACGACTCTTGAAATTAATTTTTTTATAAAGTGTCCAGTGCAAATGAATATTCATTTAATTTTCTGACTGGGTTAGGCTTTATTTTATTTAATTTTTCTCGTCATAATATAGGGCCTACCGTAAATTAAATGTTAACTTTAGTTGCACTTTATTTATTTTATTCGTTAGATTTATTGGCCAGCAACCCCCACCCACACACACACACTCACACCACCCATTATTAACTACTAGGCTTTTAAAAAAGCGGCTTTGCTCTTCTAGGTTTGCCAAGTAAAATTTTGATACATCCACTTTCCCACTTTATCACTCTGGTGTCATAGGCTAACTTACAAGGTCCCAAATTTGAGCATTAGAATATTGTGCATTCCGGTTAAGTCTCATCTAGAATAAAAGGATGCTATAATTATTTTGTTTCTTTAATGTATGCATACTAATAATATTTGAATAATTAAATATTGTTTTTATACCGATAGACCTCAATAGTTCCTATCATTAGGCCAAGGAGAAGGTTGAAATGCAAAGAAAAAGATAAAGCTCTACTTTAACCAAATTTGATAAAGCCACCCAAATTTTTAAATTATTATTTTTTTTTTATATTTCCACTCCAGACACACTTTCCCAGGGAACGACAACAGATATCCTTTGTAAAAAAACTTGTTGGACACTTCTATAATTTATTAATGCCCACTCAAGTCTTTTAATTATGATTTCAATCACGCTATCGATTTATTATTTTTTTTTAAAGACAACTGTTGTTTGTTATTTCTTTGTTTAAAAAATTAAAAATAGATCGTATGATTATGGGAACATCTCCTTTAGCAACATTTAGAAAAGAAAAAATGCACCCTACATATATATAAACAATGTTAACCACACAATGGCTTCTTGTGTGCTCATTTTTTTAATGTGTGCATTTTGTGTAATTTCAACACTAAAAATGCAATAATTATGTCTCTGGATTCTTTTTAATAACATTGTTATGTGTTGCTAATCAATAATGAGTATTTCTTACCATTAATGCGACTTTTTTTTTATTATCGAAAATTTGTCTGCGAGCCAGATGCAGCCATCAATAGAGCCACATCTGGCTCGCGAGCCATAGGTTTCCGACCCCTGTTCTAGGGGAATAGACTGATGACACCGATTTGGCATCATGCTTTGTGCCAGTGGCGTGGCTATTGCGGTGAAGGGGGTGAGAACCGCACTGGGTGACGCCATCTCAGGGGAGTGACACCAGAATGAAAAATTGCATATTTACAGAGCACCACACAGCTCGGTCTGACAGAGCACCACACAGCTCGGTCTGACAGAGCACCACACAGCTCGGTCTGACAGAGCACCACACAGCTCGGTCTGACAGAGCACCACACAGCTCGGTCTAACCGAATTTTATAAAAGGATAACCGATCACATGTAAATCACAAAAAAATAATAAAAAAGCTATTTTCAATTGATGTGTGGGCCATTCGCTCAACTTGTGTGATCAGCACTCATTTGCCGAAAATGCTTCATTAAATTTTTCTGTACTCAGGAGAGATTTTTTTCCTTCTTTGCTGCCACTACTCATTGATGGAATGTTTTAATTAAACACACTGGAATCTCGGTGAAAATATTGTCAACAACAGGTTGGAGTTTTCATCGTGATGCTGTTAAAACAGTGAAAGATAAGTTTGATGAATGTGTGGCAGCGATTGAAGCTCTATGTGATCCTCTTTAAAATTTGTATACAAGAAGTACAGCACAAGGTCTTTTGCATGCTGTCTGTGATTTCATGTGTATCTGCTACCTTGACCTTTGGTTTGATCTACGTGAGGAAGTTAATCTTACACAGCAGTATCTGCAGACTAAAGGCTTTACTCTTGAAAAAGTGTTGACTTATTTAGAGGCCTTAATATTGTTTCTCAACGAGAAGCACTGTCACTTGATGGAACATACCTTTGAAAAGGCACTTTTAAAATCAGACCACTATCGAATTTCGGTAAAGAAAAGATTAAGGTTTAAGAAGAGAATGTCATGAGAACAATAAATAGATGATGGACTCTCTCTTCGAGAAGAAACAGTGGAGAGCTGCTGGCTCGTATTTATCGCTTTCATTGTGAACTCCAGACCAGATCATCGGTGATCAAGGAAATAGTAGATATATTATTATGTGGGGCTGTTTGACCTAAGAGTCTACTATCAGCATGTGAAGAAGAGTTTTTGGTGTATTTCTATGATGAGTGATCAGAAGATGAACTTTTGAAAAAAAATACCTGTTGATATTGAAATTCACAAAGTCATGGACTGGTCAGTATTTGATGTTTTTAAATTAATGGCTGAATGGGACTTTCAAAAATCTCTTCCAATACTCTCGCTAAGCAATCAAATTGTTCCTTACGATCTGTGTGTCAGTGGCTTCATTTGAGCGGAGCTTTTAAGAACTAAGGCTTATCAAGAACTAGTTTACGATTCACCATGGGACAGAATTCTTTCTGATATGGGCTCTGCTATCCATTGAAAGTGTTACTGTGAAGGATATTGATTTTGATAAAGTGACAGCTTTGAAGCCCAGGAAAAACAGTTTTAAATAAAGTAAATTTAATGTAAAAATAACTGTAACTTAGCTTTGTTACAGTTCTTAAATACATTTACCTATAGACCTTCAATTAATTTGTTTTGTTCTTATCATTGTTATACTGCGGAATTTTTTTAACTAGAAGAAATCCACTGTGGAAGTACGGGGGGGGGGGGGGGGGGGGGGGGGGGGGGGGGGCACCATTAGTTTATCGCACTGTGTGACCCCAACCCTAGCTATGCCAATGTCATTGTGCTATCCATCTACTTAATGTACGCAGTGTACATTTCTGGACATTTTCTGGTTAATAAGGCTCAAATTAAACTTTCAAACTCCTAACCCACAGAACATCGCTTTCTTCCGTCCCAGTTTCTACTACAACTTGGTGCCGCAGCATTTTATCTTTCTGCGAGCTCAGCTCCGGATTTTACATTTTATTTGTCCTTTTTCTATTCACAGAGGAAGACTTTCAGACATTTTGTTAAAAATTATTCTTCAATCGTACTTCAATATTCAATATTCCTGGTACTTCACATTTCATTTTGTCCCAAGATATATTTTTTTAAACAAAATTTTACCAAAAAATATAACTGTTGATCGGCAAGCTTTTTCCGACCCTTTCCCTACCCAAAATTTCAGTTGGCCACAAAATACCACCCCGTCAATATAAAGAAAAATGTGCCACCCGGGGTGGACCGCACACCCTTCCAAAGCGACTAACTAAAGTTGCCCTTTTAATTAACTACTCAATCCCTTTTAAGTTTTTTTTTCGACATGCTTCAAGGAAACATAGCACAATAACAAGGTAGTTACATTTACTACGAATTACATTTCCGTTTTAATTACTTCGCGATATTTCAAGTTAGGTGGTTTTAGAGACTCTACTGTGAGTAAACTGGTGACCGTGGTTGAGCAGGAGGCAACCGGTTTTGTTAAAAGGTTTCTTTAATTATTAACTCTCAATGATTCAATCGTTGATCGACTTATCGCGAGAAGGCCACGCGAGATCTTTCTCTTCAAGCGCGTCACTTCCTTTCTCCACCAAACCCGCATCAGGAAATACATCGTTTTTGAGTGTAGATGAATTGATAATACTTAATTTTATTTAAATCAAATCTTCTCTCCTCAGCTTATGATTTGGATAGCGGAGATGGACCTACCAAAATGGCAACTCGGTCCAAAACGCAACAGGGCGGAAAACCGTTACAGGATTACCTTTTGCATTGGCAGCTGCCTTGGAAGATACCCGGATCAAACAGAAGCAACGTAGTGGTGAAACGAAGGGAGACAAAGCCAAGATCGTACGACCATCTGTCACTGGTCACAAGGTTCCATCTAGGAATGAGGGTAAGCTCTCCCCAGTGCCGGGGGTTAATATGAAGGCAGTCGGTGCACGTGCCTAGTGGGGTCTTGGGCCTTTTAGCGCCCCCCTTTATTTTTATTTTTTGGCTGGAGACTTGATTTGATTATGAATATACTTCTGACATAATTGTTAGGGGACAAGTGATGGGGGAAACTGATGGATTTAAGTGATGGTGACAATTGATGGGGACAATTATTGGGGACGAGTGATGGGGATAACTGATGGGGAAATGGATGAGTATAAAGTGATGGGGACAATTGATGGGGGAATTGATGGCTATAAAGACATGGGGATAATGGATTGGGACAATTGATAGGGAACAATTAATGGATGAACAATGACAAAGTGTTTGGAAAAGTGGATGAGGAAAACTGATTGTGACAACACAATGGGACAAGAGATGGAAACAAAACTGATGAGTAAATTTAATCGGGCCAAGAGATGGAAACAAAACTGATGAGGATAATTGATTGGGCCAATAGATGGAGGCAAGTGACGGCGACAAGTCAGGTATATTCGTCATATCTAAAGGAAAGTTGACCAGCTCAAAGTGACGGATATGACATATTTAAAGGTATTTGCGAGCTGGGAGACACAATTTTGTCTCCTTGATGGCCTCACAGAGGCTTAATTAAATCAGGCACTAACTAACTTACTTAAGAAAATCAGCGAACACCGAGCCGAGGCTCATATGGTCCTCCCCAACGCACCACCCCGCCAACCAAATCGGCCGTCAACCACTCCCCCAGTGGTCTTTATTCCGATCGGGCCGTGAAGCGGCACGCCAGGGACGCTCCGCCCCTAAGACCGCCACACCCGACCTCCACTCGATTGGCCGATGAGTGTGGCAGCCCCAGAGAAGAAACACCTGGCCAGCCGGATTGCTGCTCACGCAGCAACAGGGCCGGGCTTTCTAGGGGGACCTGGGCCAAAGAGTGGATTGGGGGCTATTTTTTTATCTACGCCATTTTTAAAAAGCCCCCGTAAAATAAATGTGCACTTTCTAGTTTGAAGATTTCTGACCCATTTACAGATGTCTCGCATTCGCTCGTCCAAACATGGCCCAAGGCAAGCGTCGAGCCGCAACCCCCTGGCCACTCAGGTGGAGGGCTCTCACCGGTTCTTCCATGGCAGCCGAGGCTCTCGTTACAAGCAGGAGGCGAATAAACCTGTCGACTGTCCTGTGGACGGATTGACCTTCAACTGCATCAACGATGAGAGGCAGCCGACAAATGCTACGAATTCGGGTAAGGGTGGTTCTACTTATTGTATACAATATCGTTGGTGTGCATGAAATATCTTTGGTGTGCATACAATATCTTTGGTTTGCATACAATATCTTTGGTGTGCATGAAACGTCTTTGGTGTGTATGGAATATATCTTTGGTGTAAATGAAGATGCAATGATATTGGTAAGCACAGGTTAACCTTAATCAAGTAACTGACAGGATACAAGGATATTGGTTTCCGGTGACCTTTTGGCGGCATTATTCCCCTTGATATCGACAAATAAAAAATGAAAATACAACCTAAACAGAATTAAGGTGAACATGGTATAGAGGCGTACGCGATGGTTTAGACTAAGGTACTCTGTAGTCCTGTTGCCCTTCACGCAACACCAATTCATATTGTACTTGATAATTTTATCTTTTTTTTTAGCTCTACCAGGGCTTAACTGGGTGCAGTACCAGGGCTTAACCGGGTGCCGTACCAGGGCTTAAGTGGGTGCCGTACCAGGGCTTAACTGGGTGCAGTACCAGGGCTTAACTGGGTGCAGTACCAGGGCTTAACCGGGTGC
>CAXITT010000232.1:727590-778817 GCA_964033795.1 Lymnaea stagnalis | reverse complement strand
CGGGTCCGGGTATTTTGAAAAAAACCCCGTTGGCCCCAAATATTCCCCCCCCCCCCCCAAAAAAAAAAATTAACTTTTATATTTTCTATAGTATATGCCCGCCTTTAAACAATAGGCATACAGTCAGTTCTACACCCTACCTTCGGGCCTTTAAACAATAGGCATACAGTCAGTTCTACACCCTACCTTCGGGTCTTTAAACAATAGGCCTACAGTCAGTTCTACACCCTACCTTCGGGTCTTTAAACAATAGGCCTACAGTCAGTTCTACACCCTACCTTCGGGTCTTTAAACAATAGGTCTAATGACTGTCCTACACCATACCTACTGGCCTATAAACGATAGGCCTACCTACAATCCTACACCCAACCTTCGGGCCTTTTAAAACAGTAGTCCAACAGACAGTCCTGCACATATCCGTGGCTCATTATTGCTTCATATAATAGCTCCCCTCCCCTCACTTCCACACAAAAAAATGTATTTAACTATTGACCTGAGTTCATCTGTCACGCATACCGCTGTCAAACGGTTCGATTATCCAGTAATAATGATCATGTTGTTTAAAACAAAATATGTTCAACGGTTTAATTTTTGTATTTCATGTTACAGATCCGGTTCTAAACGATTTCCCACAAACTAAAACAGCTGGCGTTTATCCCAATCGTAAAAATCGTTCAAAAGCAGACCATCCAAAGGTCAATACATCCACACTGACTCGCGTGAGGCGCATCGCAAAGCGAGAAAACAGTTCTGCGACCGGGGTGAGACTTCGGGAGGTCAGAACTGGTAAAAGAACAAGAAAGACAATCAGTTCACCTATGGATGGCCCGTCTAAGACCAATAAGGTCACATCCGGTTACGCCGCTCTTTGTGGCGACGCGGGCCAGAGTGATGAAACGTGTCCTTCAACGCAGCCCGGTGAGTTGGGCTCGCCTGCACAAGACCGTGACACGAGGGGGTGCATTGAGGTTAAAACGGATACTTCCCAGCTTCAGACCGTTCGCGTGGACCTGAGTGATGAAAATCTCAACAGTATACAATCCACCCAACAGCTCCACCGCCGTGACACTTGTCACGATCTCAACTTTAATCCGAATGGCGGCAAATTGTCAATCACGGCTGCGTCGACTTTGGGAAAATTGCAAAACAAAGTTTCGCAGACGTTGACTGCAAGGGCGTTACTAGATGAAACGAACTCTTCAAACCGGCAGTCTCATCAAAGTGAGAGGGTGGCACTCAAAGATATAACAAACACAGAAGGCAGTCCCGAGGATCTGAAGTTCCAGAAGCTCTGCCAAATCCTAAAGAGTTCCCCAAAAGACGCTTCAAGGCAATCGGGCGGCAACGAAGCGGAAGTGGTATCGAAACATGACAGGGCTTCTAGCAAACGAGAGCATTCAATGAGCAGGAACAATTCAAACCCAACGCCCTTAAAAACGGTCACTAATAACGATACGGCTGCATTCGGTTCCTGTATGCCTAAAACGAGCCTCGATAAAAAGGACAGCGCAATTTTCAAAAATCCAATGGTCGGTAATATGTCGCTGGGTAACCCATTCACAAATATAAATACGCCTGCCAATATGTTCGTTTTCAGTACAAAAAATTCACATTTTAACCTGATGCATCCTGCCCCTAGAAATACGGAGACAGCCCCGCAGTCCTGTTTTGACGAGAACGGGACACGGAACCAGCAAAACAATGCCGAGCAATCGTTGAAGGATGCAAAACTCAAAGCCCAGAAAGTCGTACCGCCAAGTGGCAATGCTCTGGCTTTTAACGGCGTCTTAGGACAGCTGCGCGTTGCAACATTTGGAAACAACACTCCTGTTTTCGTCTCGGCTGCACCCCTCCACGCCATGGATACTAATAATAAAGAAAACCAAATCCCTGTGCCGGAATCTGGTCGAGGGTTTCGAGCCCAAAGAGGACCCGCTGCAGGGCCAGACACGGCGACCGTAGCTGCTCATCTCAACAGGAACAACGCTGTACATTTTACAGAAAGAGATTTGCGTCCGATACATTTTGACGACCGGTCCAAAACTCACAGCACCAACAGCGCGCAAGATCAGTCCTGTGTCTCCACACCTTCGTACACTGAGACGACAAACAATACTGCAGACAGGGTTAACGGGTCAAAATCAAAGACCTCTGACTCCGAAGAGCTCAGCGTGTTGCCATCACGACAGGCCCTTCAGCGTGAATTCGATCAACGTAAAGCACATTTGTGTTCAAGCCGCGGTCTCCAGGTGTTCGAGTCCCTCCCCGATCCGGACAGAACTTTAAATAGAATCTCCGAGGCAGGTTTTAGGTTGGGCAGCATGGCTCATCTTTTCCGACATGTCCAGGATGTCCCGGTCAACATATCTTCCGAGGCATCGGCATACGGTGCTCCGCTACAAGAAACGGCTTCCAGGCTTGAAAATGAAAACTCGAACTCGCATCCGCGTTCTGAGCAAAGCAACAACACACTTGTACTTGAGACGCCGGCAATGGCCCAGAGTGTAAATAACATCTTTGTGTCTCAACACTCTGCTGAACCATTTCAACACAAAGTGGCAAACAGTTTTTTCCTTTCCCCCAACATTTGCTTTGATTATACAGCTCTGCGTGGGCAGACGATGAACGTTCAGAACAGTCCACAGATTACCACCACTGACCTAAGATACAGCATAAACTTGCAGCTGGCATTTGTCAGTAGCCCCCTGGTATCCCTCGGGGGTAGTGAAGTGAGCACCTCTGCATTCGGACAGTTTAACAGCCAAAAACCGGCGGCACAGTTCTACGCCCAGGGCGGTATCCCTTTGTCGGGCTTGCACGCCTTGAGCGGCGGCGCGCACAATTTTCATCTTTTCAACAGAGGTCAAATCTTCCCCACGCCAGCGTCCGATCTGCTCAGCAACGTGGCCAACGCACCGGCTGTGAGTTCTCACAACGAACCTCACGCAAACTTAGCCTCCAGGCTCATGGCAACAGAACTGATGTTTCCCCAGGCGGCGAGATCGTCTCAAGCGGCAGGACGCTCAACATCGTCAACCAAACCTGATGTCGCTAATCAAGCTCGGCAAACGCACGAGCCGAACGTCAAAACGGATACCAACATGTTCTGCAAAGATCGTAAGTACGAGAAGATCGCCCCGTCCAAAGCTTCACACAGCTTTTGTAATGAGGCGAATCCAGCTAACAAGACTGACTACAGCCATCCTCAGGCTGATAGTGGAAATCATCAACTGCACACAACACTATCCGAAAGTGCACAGCAGCAAGTTCAACACACGGCAAGGAAGAGGGGGCGGAAACGGAAATGCTTCAGCGCCGCGGCATTGGGTGGTGACAATGTCTCCGGCGGTTTAGACGCGGCCTCGGCCACGTCGCTCACTGTGTCTGCTTCCTGTACGAAGGGCTCAAAGAGTGACAACATGTGCCCGCTGTGCTGCCGACTGTTCACGAGGTCTTGGCTCCTGAAGGGTCACATGCGGACCCACACGGGGGAGCGGCCGTACCTCTGCTCCCATCCCAACTGCGGGAAAGCATTCGCTGATCGCTCTAACCTGCGCTCACACATGTTAATCCACTCGGTTGCTGCCAGAAATTATCCTTGTACAAAATGTGGGCGCAGCTTCTCACAGAAGAGATATCTACACAAGCATACCATCGAAGTCTGCAGGATAGCCGGGGAGAAATGAGCGCAGGCCAGATTTCTATAATTATTTGTGTTTTCATAAACTGTTCAATTCTAAGTATTCTAACCCCTCATTACCTCATTGAAATATTTCGGATAAAAAATTAATCCTTATGCAGGTGTAAATGTTATTTAAAAAAAACAAAATTGTTATGCCTGTCGTAGGCTACCATAGCAATTTGCTTAATGTGTATTGTGCAGTGGTTCTCAACCTTCCTAATGCCGCGACCCTTTAATACAGTTCCTCATGTTGTGGCGACCCCCAACCATAAAACTATGTTCATTACTACTACAACTTCATAACTGTAGAGCATATATGTTTTCCGATGGTCTTAGGTGACCCATGTAAAAGGGTCGTTCGACCCCCAAAGGGGTCGCCACCCACAGGTTACAATCAGTAGATTAAAGGATAATATGAGGGACTGCATTCAAGCCATGTCAAATAAAATAGTGAACCAAGATAGGCTAAGGCTTAAAAATCAAAGACAAGACGATTAAATGGACGTTTCGGCAAGATGCCTTCTTCAGTAAACAACATAAATTTGAATAAATGAATAAAAATGTATGTTTTTGAAGGTCTCAATGTGGCTCAAAAAGTGCTTATTGTTAGAAACGGAAGTAATCCGTGGATTTCTTAAATGTCCCCGTGGACAAATCTCACTAGGGCATCACCCCAACACACAGGCACTCATCATTTATACAGTTGGCATCCTTCTCTTCATGGAAAGTTGGCAACAAATTGTGCAAGTCTCCTGGCATACAGCAAGTCCTCTGATGACATATTATTTCCTCATGTACCAGTATGGCTTGCCGTCTACACTGAAATAAAAAAGCCTGATGTCACTCAATGAATTTTCTACCAACAGTTTTATCAGTTCTCACCTCAGCATTTTAAAGTGTTTAACTCTCAATACCAAAATTATCTAAAAAAAAAATGGTTAAAAAAAAAACCAAAAAAAAAACCAACCCACACAAAAACAAGAAAAGTGTATTTCTTTATTTAATTGATGATTTAAATGGATTGTTGAATACATGTACAAATAAAATCATGTTCAGATCATTTGCCATTATGGTTTGATCACATATTTGGACGGACTTGTTCATTATGTGAAAATATTTTAATTAAAATAAATATACTAAAGTATGATTGATCGATTTGCTCTGAAATTCTTCCTTCCATTCTATTGTTATAATAGCAATGGCGACTAAGACCTGTTAATAAAACATGTTTTATGATACAAATATTTACATCTCTTGTAATCATGGAATGGTGGACTTGCTAGAAACAACCAGTTAATATTTCCATCATTGTAAACAAACTTCAGTATCCGATGTGTTGAACGGATACAAACATGTTTGTTGCAACTTGCACAGAACCAGATGAGAAGAAGTACTCTACTTATTTCCCTCATTCTAACTGCTAAAGAAATGGAACAATTAGTTGGTCTAAATGTCGTACATTTCAGGAGAATGGTTACAATGGTTGAAAGTGGAACAAAATACATGAATATCTGCATAAAATGACAATGCTAAGTACCATGACCATAAAATAAACAACATGACCCAAGGGAGTGATTTGGCTTTCTTCAGATGTTAATTAAGTCAGCATGTGGACTGTTGATACAATGGCACATCACAGCAGATGAGGAGAAAAACTTTAATCATTTACAAGCAACAAACCTCTCCACTACAGAGCGTGTTATTAGAGTTCATCTGATTAGCTATCCACTATGCATCAGAGGTTAGCCCCATAAATTGATCATGGTAATGTTACACAATTAGACACCCATGAATGGTATGCACCAATATTTTAGGGGGAAAAAAAAGACATTTGCATATACTTAATATCAGCACATAAATAATTTAATGATAGTTCATTGAATAATTGACCACATTAGTATTAAAGTCAAACATCTGTCATACATTGTTCAGTAACAAAAAATAACTAAAATATTAACCCCAGGCATGCAGACATAATATGAACAAATTGTAGAAATGTTTGGAATGATGTTAAGTGACAGACAGTGACAATGTATTTCCTTGAATGATCGTACAGAAAAAAAAGTATTTGATTTCTTGTACATTCAATCATAGAGTAGCATCATTAAGCTGCACATACGAGCAGATTTGATCAAGGTGAACCAACCCCCAGTTGGGAGAGCATCCCTAAGACACCCTGATAAAATACTGGCACTGGCCATATTCATCCTCTTTTACTGTTTTGGCTGTAGAGAGCCTCTCTAGTTATTTTTTGTTGACATTTTTTTACCTGAATGAACTATGTTTACTTTGTGAAGTGTGCAATTTAATATTGTTAGCCTGTTGTTAATATAAAATTGGAAAGTGATGATTTGTAAAGTATATAAATTGATGCCTATGAAAAAATAATGACATGTTTATTTGGGTCTCAAAAAGTGTTTCGGCTAGTTTCAACCGGTTTAAGTTGAGGTGGGGAAAGTTTGATGAGCAGTAATGTTAATTTACACTTTGGGTAGATAACCATTGGATCCGTTAATAATTTTAAATAGAGGATCAGTGTAAGAAGGTACCTTAAAAGTAATAATAGTTGGGTAACCATGCTAAACCCTTTAGCATCCAACCATCCCGTGGAGTGTTGATTTGAATAAACAAAATTCCATTAGATGAAGACAAAAAGAAACCCCTTTGGACATAGAATTTTATCGTAAAGTTTGAGAAACAAATTTTATAACTCTTTTCACTTTAAAAAAGAAAAGAAATGGATTTAAAAATCATATTCTGTAACTTTGTTGGGAGGCAAATAAAAAAAAAAAAAACAAAAAAAACAGCAATAGAATCACTCAACCTGTTCAAGGACTAAGCACTCATGCAACACATGATTTTATTCATGAAAACTTATCCTTGCGTCCCACATGCTCTAGCGCTGCACTTTCAACAACTGTTGTGACGACCTGGTGCTGGAAGATGAAGATCTTGACCTTGTTGAATATGTAGAGGAATATAAGCAGCACCGACACATACTGCACCCAGCCCCACTTGATGAGGTTCCAGAAGCCTGGTGTGTAACTGATTTTCTGTTAAGGAACTCAGTTTTACATGGAGGTAGGTTTGATATAACATAGTATAAAAATATGTTCATCAGACACAATGAGGGTCATGTTCCAAAGAGATGCATATTATTTGAATACCATTACGTTATTAGAAAAATGTCTTTCATTATCACTTAAAATCTTTTTAAATCAAACAAAAATCTCTGAGAAGTATTATGTAATAATGTTGTTCGTCCGTCGAAGTCGACAAGGACCATCGAATCATCCGGTTAGGGGCGGGCGGGGGGGGGGGGTTGGGATTACGGTGAGCTCTTAGGTGGCTTGTTAGACCGATCCTTGCTCGGAATAATCTATGACACCGTGGGCATGGAATAGTTGCTTCAGACGATGACCTAATGTTGCTCTTTCGGACAAGCCTGCGTGTCTCAGCTGTGGTTATTCTCTTAGCTTCATGGGATTTAGCCCCCTTTTCAGACGATGACCTAATGTTGCTCTTTCGGACAAGCCTGCGTGTCTCAGCTGTGGTTATTCTCTTAGCTTCATGGGATTTAGCCCCCTTCTTGACAGCAGCTCTCCATCTGGCTCTGTCCTGGGCTGTCTGCACCCATTGAGTAGGGTTTATGCTGAAGGCCTTTAGTGCCACTTTCAGTGAGTCTTTGTAACGCTTTCTTTGGCCTCCTTGGGAGCGCTTGCCTATCGTGAATTCTCCAAAGAATATTTGTTTCGGGAGCCGGTGGTCTGCCATACGGGCTACGTGTCCCATCCAACGGAGCTGAGACTGCATCAGAGTGGTGAAGATACTAGGTAGGTTCCCTCTAGCGAGGACCTTGGTGTCGGGGACTTAGTCTTGCCACCTGATGTCGAGGAGTTTCCTGAGGCAGGTAGTGTGAAAATGATTCAGTTTCTTGGCGTGACGCTGGTAGACAGTCCATGTTTCACATCCATAAAGCAGTGTCGGGAGGACTGCTGCGCTATAGATCTTGAGCTTTGTTTCTCTAATGATACCTCTCCTATCCCAAACAGTGCTGCGGAGCCTGCCAAATAGGGCACTAGCTTTTGCGAGTCTGCCATTCATTTCATCATCCATGACGACAGATCTAGAGAGGGTGCTGCCCAAGTAGGTAAATTTATCCACCGGGTTGAGACGCTGTCCACTGATGATGATGTTGGGTTCAACGTAGGGCTTACTGGGAGCTGGCTGATACATCACCTCAGACTTCTTTGTGTTGATTGTGAGGCCAAAGTTATTGCAGGCCTCTGAGAAGATATCAACGCTGTGTTGCATGACGGCTTCTGATGGAGCATTAAGGGCACAATCGTCTGCAAACAGAAGCTCGTTGATCGTGGTATGTTTGACCTTGGTTTTAGCTTGAAGCCTCCTTAGGTTAAATAATGATCCATCAGTACGAAACCGGATTGGCAAGCCCATGGTGGAGTCCTTGAACGCATCAGACAGCATTGCGGAATACATAGCACTGAAGAGTGTGGGAGCAAGACCACAACCCTGTTTTACACCGTTTGTGACGGGGAATGCTGGAGATGATTGACCGTTGTCCTGTACTCGGGCCATCATACCATCATGCAGCTGACGGATGATGTTTGTGAACTTGTCTGGGCATTATGACTATCAGCATAACTAACATAAAATTAGTGGTCATAACATGGTACACTAATTTAAAACATCTCATGACTTATTTCTTTCATTCATCAAATATATCTGTGGGAGGGTTGTAATTAGAAGTGATGGCATTGTTTCTGTAGAATACATGAGAAAGACAACATTTTAAATATATCTGTGGGAGGGTTGTAATTAGAAGTGGTGACATTGTTTCTGTACAATACATGAGAAAGACAACATTTTAAATATATCTATGGGAGGGTTGTCATTAAAAGTACTAATCTCTTCTCTAAAGAATGCATGAAAAGAACATAATAAATATATCTTTGAGAGTGGTGTAATAAAAAGTACTGATATCTTCTCTGATAAAAATATGGAGGCTTATCTTTTTTACAAAATTGTCATTAGGGGCTGTGCAGTCTAAACTGAGACAGTTCCAAGCTTGTGAACACACATTATCTGGTGAAGGTCTGAGATTACTCTCTTAGGACCCTGGCTAGTACATTGGCTACCAGCTCCATCTGCTGAGCTGAGCCATATAACATTCTCCTCACGTCTGGCTCTCCCGTCACCATGGCCTCCCCGAAACATCTAGTGAGGGAAATTTGGTCTACAGATGTGCTAGTGTTTCTGGGACCAGGCAGCAATGTCGACAGGTAGGGTTCCTGTTATAATCTAGCCTATTAAAATATGTGCTGATGGGTCAGTGCTCGGTATGCATCTGTATCACTAGACTCTGCTGCCTGCGACCTAACCCCAAGATGGGTCTTGTCTGCTAGGAGTTGGCTGTCATGTTGTCTGCCCACTGCTTGTACCGTTTTGTTCTAAAATGGTCCGCCATCCAGTTTTTAATTCCCAGATAAGTCACTGATACATCTGGCTGAGGTTGGGCATTCCCGGTTTTTGCCAGTGTGCTTGCTTTTTTGTTGCCAATGATGTTAACATGATCTGGAACTCAATCCCCAGCAAAAGCCTAGCAACCCTGAGTGGATGGCACAAGTTTAACATCCATGAGAAGGAAGGCTCTGACGAGTTTAACATCCATGAGAAGGAAGGCTCTGAATCTAAATCTGCAGATGGAGTCCTATAGGTGGTTTGACATTGACTCAATGAAAAGTCTGAAAACTCTGTGATGCTACTTGTGCCAAGCTGTATCATCCACAAATGATGTTCTCTTGGGTTATCCAGGTGCATGGAGAGAGGTGATTTGCTATCTAGGGAACCAGATTATCCTCCTAAAAAAAAATCCTAGGCCCTGTGATTTTGTCCTGTGAAGTCTTCACCATCATCACATTGTGAAGGATGGGCCTGATCCGGCAGTTTAGAGACAAATATGGAACCTGATATTGTCCATCTCATTAGCCTAAAGCAGGCCCATACTTTCCCTAGAAATACTGATAAGTTTATGTTGATTAAAATGGTTCTTGTTTTTTTGACAGTGTTTGAAAAGTTTGAGGACCCGGACTCCACAGTCTTTTATAAAAACAAATGTTAACAAAAAATAATGAAAAGGATACTAAATGACCTCTTCTGGATAGTTGATGACAGCTGAGATTATGAAAGGAGAATTAGCAGCACGTCCTGAAGTCCAAATTTTATTGGCATCTTGTAACACAGTAGTGACTAAAATTTTGAAAGCAGACAAAAATAATTAAAGAAAATATTCATTTTTTTTAATCCAGTCTTTTAAAATTTTGTTGACATCAACCAAGGGCATAAAGCCATTCAGGGTGAAAATATAAAATATTTGTTTAAAAGACCTTTCATTTAATAATACTATTATACTTTGAAAAAAAACTCAAACTCATTAATCAAGCTTTGAAAACAAAGTAAAGTAACAGAGTAGAATAATTAAAATTTTCTCACGTCTACATCTTGCTTACCATTTCGGTCTGTGTAACTTTTGAATACAGTCGCAAAGGAGTAAGCAGCAGCATATGGGCTAGTAGGATTTATCAAAGAAGCCTATTAAAAATATAAATTGTGATAGATATTAATAAAATGTAAATGCCATCAAAAGAAAAAAAAGTAATAAATTAAATGACAAATTCTTTTAAAACAAATAGCTTGAAGTATGTAATGTTTCTATTTACTTACATTAAACCTAACATCTGTCCCCTTATGGCCAAGCAACTGTTTTTGTCTCAGCCTCAGATCGCTAAAAACATGTAAGCTAGCGCCAGGAATGGGAGACACATATTCAATGAATCCAAGAGACTCCATGTGAAACTGTGAAAATTTCTGTTGATATATAAAAAAATTTTATTCTAAATAACAGTAATAGATATCTCTTTCTTTTTTAT
Organism: Lymnaea stagnalis; assembly: GCA_964033795.1. Classification (NCBI taxonomy): domain Eukaryota; kingdom Metazoa; phylum Mollusca; class Gastropoda; family Lymnaeidae; genus Lymnaea; species Lymnaea stagnalis. The sequence continues at coordinate 768,185 of CAXITT010000232.1, read as the reverse complement.
ATAACTGCATAACAAGAGTGAGATTTCGGTTATAATCTAGTTAATATTTTAGAAATTAGTCTATTTTTTTTGTATAAGTGCAACATTTTTTTTTGAGAAATCATATTGTAAAGCAAGGAACAAAAAATAAAACGCAGATAAAATTTAAAGCTCAAGAATTAGAAAAATTTACATTTATTATACTAGAAAGCAGTAGTTTTCAATCTTTTTCTAATGGGTGCACCATAACAAATATAATTTATCATTGTAGTAACCTTCCTGCATTTCTTATTTAGTAAATATATCAAAACATGTAATTCTCCATCTATGAATTATATGTATGTCTGTAAACACCACTGTAGGATAGCCTTGACTAAAAATACTAAAATTGACATTAAAATATATGCCAACACCCATATGCTTGATCCATAATTTCTATATATAATATAATTAAATGTATACAATACAAACAATGACTAAACATCAACTCTTAGATTGCATTTTTAACAGGATTTTATGCATGTTCGGATAAAAACTAGTTGCTAATTCTACACATAATCTTATAAATTACCCTGAGCTTGTAATAGAAGAACAAAAGAAGCTTGGCTCCAACCACCTGGTCTTCTCCATTCATAGGTACTTCAATGTCTAGATTCAGACGATCATATTTACCATCTCCATTGAGATCCTCTTCCCTTGCCTATTGGTATTAAATAGGACTAAATATCACAAATAATAATTCTCTGGGTACTTATGTATGGCTGTAACACTGTATTCAATAGGTGCACTAAATAAAATTCCCAGACTAAATGGGATTCTTATAATGTGTCTTAAATAAAGCGTTACTTGAATGAGTGTTTTGTCAAGTACCTTTAGTACATGGGAAGTTTATGCATTCCCGCCGCCATTGTTTGGCGGATTATTTCTAGTCAAGATATAATAAGGGAAACTTAAATGAAACTGTAAATAAGTATATACCAGGTATATCAAACACAAGGTATAATGCAGCTTGAATTAAGATAATTGAAACATTACAATGAATCTGTTGGCTAACTCAATGCTTTGTTTAATCATCAGAAAAAGATGACACATGAAACTATATTTTTTAAATAAGTAACAGTAAAAGGGATTGAAGAAGCAATTTGTAGCTCTAAAGAAAGGTCAGGAAAAAAAAATCACAATAATCCTTCACATGTAAGCCTACTGAATAAATATCACCAGTTTCTATTGCATTTTTTTTAGAGAAATAAGTCAGACAGAAGAAAAAAAAATGATAAAGAGAAAAGGTCTAGACATTTTTTTTAAAATTTCCTAAAGATTTATTCAACTACCGGTACTGCAATGGCTGCATCTTGTCTTTGGTTATAAGAACCTGAGAGTGATAACATTCACATAAAGATATATAATTCCATTAATTTGCTATTTACCTTAACAATAGGAATGCGAAGTTGAGATTGTAAAAGCTGGTTGTACAGCTGGAAAGTGCTGTATACAACAGGATTTCCTCCATTTTGAAGGTCAAGTTGCAATATAAACTCTTTCTTAAAGGCTATATTAGGTTGCTCTCTATAAGTTCCTTCTCGCAGCCAAAATCCTGAGCAAAGAGAAGGACCAGAAAAATGTTGAACAGTTTATAATTAATAAAACTGAATACTTATCCTATGTCTGCAAGTAAGATAATAAGCATTATAATAATGCAAGCATTTTTATGATGTTATTTTTTTCTTTAAATATATTTTAGGATATCAGAGCGCTGTGAGCATGCTAAAATAGCATGGAAACAATTGCTATACTGAAAGTACTCAATCATCATCACCCAGAGTGCTGGGGATGTTTTTGCTTCATAGGCTTTTGTTGGGCATTGAGCTCCAGTCCACACGCTTGGAATTTAATTCAGTTTACCCGGCACCCTACTAATAACATCCAGCAGTGTAATTAAATTATGAAAAATTATTCTCAAAACCATCTAAGTAAATTCACTCAAATTAGAACTGAACTGCAAGAATGAACACGTCGAATTATTTTTGTTCAAATCATTCTTTCATTTTTAATTAACACAAATTAACTATGTAATAACTAACCATAGCTTCTATAAACAATTATCAATGGAGGTATGAATGTTATTAAAAGTATAATAAACATCAAAAGTGTCGCTTTAGAAAAAATCGAGGTCTTATAACGCCGTAACTCAGGGTGAGAAAATATCTCGTATATCGCCATTTTCAAACAATGTAGTTTCGCGGTGCGCAGCGAACAAATCTGCAGTGAAAATTATTGACGTAATTTATTTTAAAGATAAGCATTCTGAAAGTTACAAAACATTTTTAATTTGTTAAATTTTTGAAGAAAAAAATAGTTTTAAAATATGTTTTTAATATATAATATGAGGCCTGATATGTGATTATAAAATTATGTAGCTCTCTTGTAAAATGTAAATGAATGTCGTATGGACTATGATCTGTGAAATATTTAAAATGGCTGCGTCCTGTTACTCAACACGAAATTTCGTTCGCGTCCTTGCCACACATTTTATTTCCATATCAGGTAAGTGGTATACAATGATCATTGACATGTGCTTGCAATTAGGTTAGGGTTTGTAATGTAAATAATATATTGTAGTTATATTAAAATAGACCTACTTTTATTAAAAATAGTAAAAATGTTGACAATAGTTTTCTGACAATAGACAATAACAATAATAATAAAATAATAATAAACAATATGACAATATTGACTTGAAATTTAGTTTTTTAACTTTTGTCTTGCCTACCGGTACTCAATCACTCACCCAATCTTGCTGCCTTGTCTTGTACAACAATTCTGTCAGAATCGAAAATAAACAATACAATAGTATTTATAATTATAATTAATATAATCTAACTTCTAACTTGGATCTTGCCTTAAGTAAAGGGAGCGGGAGAGGCTGTGATCTGTTTTATAATTATTTCTGTTGTTTGTTGGCTGATGAAAGCTTACTGCTGACGCGTTCGTAGTTTTTTCAGGTTTTACCTTACTTTCTTTTACTCATTTCCTAGGCCTAGTACTAAAAAATTTGAAAGTCTAGATCTAACTTAGTCTTTGGGGCTTAGTAACTGTTGTTCAGTAAAAACTAAACTTCTGAAAGTAAAAATTTCATTAAAACAAAGTCAGTAACTGAGTCAGTCATAGTCATGTTGATCATTTATGTGCATCTTCTTCTGTCTGCTTCTCCTGAGAAAGTGATGTAGTTGTAGGTAGATGTAGTTGCTGATCTACAGCGCAAGATATGAGGTCTGCCTAAGTTTCATGCTGTTCAAAAAGAATTTGAGGATATCTTACACTCAGTTAATTTAATATTTACAGCCAGTGTGGTCTTTCTCTGGCTCTGAAATGACAGTGCCTGCTTAGCCTGCTATTGTGGGCTTGCAGTGCAGGTTATTTTACACTCAGTGATGTCAGTGACAGGCATTTTGACCAGGTCATTCATACATGCCAACCCGTGGAATAAAAAATCTGTACAAAAGTTTTAAAAAACTGTCTATGCAACAGCATTAAAAGCTGTCCCTATGCAACAGCATGAAAAGCTGTAACTGTACTGTGCTGTACAGGAAAAAAATGAAAAGTAGAAAAAAGTATAATATATAACTTTTCATTATTTTTGTGATAATCACCCATTCACTGCTCACACATATTAGCACAGCATGTTAACATCATTCGTAAATGGGTATATCGCATAATTTAAATTTCAAATGAAAATAGCTTGTTTTAAGTCCGATTTGTGTCAAAAAATGTTGTCTTACACGCTGGTCAATAGGAATTTCATTGAAAATGGACTCAGATGATGAATTTGATAGCAATTTATATGTAATTAGGCATATATTTCTGTTAATTATGCTAGCTGTAGAAATACAGATTCCTGTATTTAAATAAAGTAAATAAATTTTCTGTTGTGACAACGTTATTGAATTTACCAGCCTTATAACTAGGGCTGTCAAAAATTTGAAAAACAGATATATCTTCTACTAAAAGATCATCAATATTACTTTCTACATTAATTTCAATAAATTCTGCATCAATCTGTAATCTGTTAGATGGTTTCATTATCTAAACTTGCTAGTCTAGTAAAATTAATTTGTTTTCCTGTATATTATGACTATACTATGAGCTAGGAAAGACATGTTGACCTTTGAACTCTTGTGAATTTTGTGAAAAGAAGGTAGACCATTCAGATTCATTTTTTAAAATAACAAACTGTTCTTTTGAGAACAGCAGTAAATTTTAGCAGATGAGTGTATGGTAGTTTAGTTGCTAGGTCCCTGAAGGACATTCAAACATGACAATCCAACTAACATGGCTGTGTCAGGCATAGTAGACTAACGCAGTAGAGGGTCAAAAAACAAAATTCTATTTTATAGCTTTATTTTTAAAATAATTTCTTAAAATCAGATACCAAGGCAATGGTCTGGGTATTTAGCCTAAGGCAGGTGCCCTTTAACAGCCCTACTTATATAACTTTATTTAAATCAGATACCAAAGAAATGGTCTGGGTATTTAGCCTAAGGCTGGTTGCCCTTTAACAGCCCTACTTATATAACTTTATTTTTCATTGTACCAGGGTTATAATTTATTTTTACTCTATGCCCTGTGTGGAAATAAAGTGTTAATTGGTAGGTTCCAGCTGGAGTAAAATAATAAATACAAAAGGAATATAATAGCATACAATTCTAGCTGACTTCTGCTCTAAATAATGAATGCTTATTAAACAAAGAAGATCATTCCCGCTTTTAATTTTGGAAAGCGTAACATGTAAAATTAAGCCAATACCCTAGAAATAAATAGGATTAATGACTAACACTAGTCATTGATAGTTATACTAAATATATTTCATTATTTAATATCAATTTAAAGAGCACTAATTAATACTGCAGGTCTTGTTAAGAATTACACAACTGGATTTGTAATTATTGTTAACTACTCAAAGAAGTTAATAACTTACTACCATACTACATCATCTTAGTATTAAACGAATGATATCCATGAAACTGTGCCGGTTTATAAATTTAGATGACCTACTTCAGTTGGTCTTTTTGAACGGCCCAATAGGATTTAAGCTTCTTGTTGTCCAGCACTGAATTTATTGCACCGCTAGTTTTTAAACAAAATGTCTTTTGCAAAAATATCTTTTTCTAAATCCAGTGAAAAACCATACAATAGCCTGTATGGCCATACAACTCTGCAAACATATAAAAACCATACAAATTATGGTAAATCGTACAGGTCGATATGTATGACTCAGTTAGCCCAACCAGGTAATTTGCTGTTGGACCATACGAGGGCAGATAGGTATGGTAATAATGATTTCTCTCATATCGTGGCTCCATATACCTTCTAGTTTTACCAGCTGTGCCATATCACACAGGTTAAGAGTTTTTCTAGAGACGTATATTCTGAGCCCAGGTCTCGCAATGGCGAGTAAGGGTTGGAATAAAGACAGTACCATATCCTACCCCATAACGCATGTAATGCGACCCACTTATAATGCCTCTAAAAAAGCCATGTCTAGGTAAATGTTAATCTTGGTCCATAATAATAATATGACTTTTTACGCCAGAAAGGTGAAACAAGGTTATTAAACAGTAAACTCAATAACTGTGTCAAGACGGACAATATCTATTTTAGGAGAATACAAATATTTAAATTTAATACTGTGTAACTTACTTTCTTACAGTAAGGAATCTGTATTATTGGAGCTAGCATAAACAACAGTGAATTAGCAATAATTACATCAAAATTGATGGAATCCAATTTTAATAAATTTGTTAATCGATGTAAAACTCAGAATTAAAAGAAATTTTTTAGTTATTTTCATCCAAACATTGTGATTTATCTGTTAAGGTAAAAAGTTAATAGCATGTTATAATGTGTGTGCAATGAAGGGGAGAGCATTTATAATTTAAAAAAAAATTATTTTAAAATTAAAGCATAAAGTGTTATCAGAAGATGAAAAAATTGGTTGTGTGCATAAAATGAGAATCCTTAAATTTAAGTAGTATTTTTACCCTAAATATTTGCATTGTATAATGTATTATATAGTAATTTCCCAGGATTTTGCCTCCATCTTTATTCATGGGTGTCTTATTCACAGGGCCATTTGGTAGCTTAGGCTGTGTTTGTCTTCTGCACTCTTGTCTCTATGTTTCTGTCTATTTTTCTATCCTCAGCATGTATCAACAGTGTAGGCCTAAATCTCAACTATACAAATAATAGGACTACTAATATTTATTACTTTATTCACCTTATTAATAGTATTTTTAATTTTGTAGCCAAATAATTAGTAATATTAGTTACCGGTACTAAAATGGTAAAGTCATTAAAGATTTTTTGCTAAACATTGAAATAAATAGACAGTTGGCCTAATCTTTGAAAACATTATTTTGCATGCTTGTTGTATCATGTACATTATATAAATGCACAAAAAAATCTTACCCAGAGCACCTGTATGATGTTACAATATCATAATTAAAACATAAATATGAAAGCTATTATCATATGAGAAAGGAGGAAAAAAGATTTATTTATGATTGCTAAGTTTTGTGCCTAAAATTGTTACTCAATGGTCATTTAGAATAAATTTGGGTTTTATGACTTTCAAATAATATAGAATTACTTGTATTAGTTGAAACAGCTTTGTCTGGAAGTTCAGAGTAATTTCTCTGACATAAAAAAACACCTCTCACAGCAATCATAAAATGATCTTTTTTTTACTTTCTCTATTTCTCCTTAGGTTTTGAAACATACTAAAAAGACAGAATCAAGAAAGTTTGGTTTCTCTTTTCACTACACTGAAATAATTTTTGTCATCTAATATTATTGTAAAATAATAATGTGGGCACCAGAAACTGCAGGGCTTGAGCCTCCAGAGTTTGAAAAAGTTGATGATCCCCAACAGGTTCTTGCACAAATTATTGAGTCTCTTCAGCAGAAGGATTCTCACTCTTTAAAAAAATTCATTCTGGAACACAAGCTTAACGATGAGAGCATATTTTGGGATCTGATCTTAAAAATTGGAGGAAGCATTGATGCAGAAACTGCTGAAAACCATCCAGGTTTTTTTGATGTATGCAACAGATGCCTGCAGTATTTGATAAAAGTGGGTAATCCCAAAGAAATCTTGTTGGCGCTACTTGAACAGATGGACAGATTCATTGATGACACCAAGTTTAAGTGTTTCCTTCCATTGATTCAGACAACGGTATTGAAAATAACGACAAAGCTTTTTCATTCCTTGGATACTACTTTAGAGACCGTGTCTTGTCACCTGGATACTGTTCCTGTCCCTGACAACATTCAACTTGAAGGTGAAGAGATCAAACTGTTTCACATGGATAAAACAGTTGTTCGTCTTGCTGATATTCTTCAGTCTTATCTGGAGTTCCTTCAGCCTTTTGTAGAAAAAATTCACATGCATCCCGGACAGATGAAATCTGCCGGAAGACAGGAAGCTTTGGTTCTGAGGAAGCATCTTATAAGAGTCTTTGATCATCCCCTTTGCCATCTAATCTTAACATACTACCCTGAATCAGACAAAGTCAAGCCTGATAGTCGACTGTGTGCAGAGCTAGCAATGATGCTGCTGTCTAAAGTTGTCACAGATTTTCACAAGCTCTTTCAATATGCTAAATTGCAGACCAAAAAACCTGATAAAATTACACTGCCTGAGAAAAAGAGTGAAGAAGAATATGACAATGAGGAGAACGAGCAAAAGTTGAACCCAACTTCCGAATCCGGCAATGAAGTAACTGGTGTAGTGGAAACCTGGGATTTTAAGATGGACATCTCCAACTTATCGTGTTCATGTTTGGTCTATCTCGTCCATGTGGAGCAGCTGGGTATAGATAAATTTCCTTTTATTTACAGGCATGACTACACGTTAGAGTTTCATCTTGATGATATCATATGTCTCCTCAAAAACCCTTATTACCCAATCAATTTCAAGGGTTTGCTTCTTTGTCAGAGGCTCCTCACCTTGGTGCTGAAGCATTCAATTTCATCAGAATACCTGGACAACCAAGGCTACATGGCTTTACTCAATGAAATCATCTCTATTATGATAAACTGCCCTGTCCGAGATCACAGGACCTTGGCCACAAAAATCTTTCCTCTGTTCATCAGCAAGTTTGATGCGTGTGGCCGCTATCAGATTTACCAGAACGTTCTCTCCTCGTGCTCACATTCTGGTATGAAGGGCTACCTCATTACGTTCCTCAAGAATGACATTGATGAGAGCTTGAAGAAGGTCAGACAGGACCAAGCATTGAACAAAGCCCCCACTGGTAATATATCTGAGACATGCTTTGTTGGAAAACGTCTTCAAAAAATTCTCAAGTTAGCCTTGGATTTGCCAGAAAAAGAAACCACTGACATGCTGGAAAACTCAGACCAAATCATTTCAGCGCTGAATCTGCTACGGTTTCTTGTCATCGCTGACGCCAAGCCCTCTAATCTCACTGGGTTTTGGAATTTTGAAATTGAAATTGAAAGTGATTTTTTGTCACCCTTGAGACGAGGCCTTGACCTTAGTAAAGCTCATTATGAACTAGAGCTGGACACTTTATGCCAAGGGAGAGAAACAAACACCAACAAAAATAACAGTCCAGAGATGTCATTAAGTATCAGTGGAATGTCTATGTCTGAAATGTCTAAAAAGGAAAAGATTGAGTTGATAGGGAAAGCATTGAACACTCACCATATTATCAATAGTCTTATCTGTAGAGTGTCTGAGTTATTGGAACAGCAGAAATTTAAATAGAAATAAAACACTCACATATTATCAATAGTCTCATTTGCAGTTACTGGAACAGCAGAAATTGAAATAGAATTATTTTAAGAGCAATATTTTTCTGTTTTCTTTGGTCATGTTAGTTCCACAAACCTGGGTTTTAGATTTATAGTGTAGTTGCCAATATTGTACTTTACGAGACCTAAGACAAGGAGACTCACTGTCTTGTATGCTATTTAACTTAACATTAGAGATAGTTTTAAGAAACATGCATATTGACACCCAAGGAACAATAATGAGATACTTTTTGAGGGAGACCCAATACCCACAACAGATAGACACTCTCTACAATCAATCCCTGCAGTATCTTGCATTTACTGATGACATAGCACTGTTAGGGAAAAGTAGTAAAGACATATCAAAAGCCTTTATTTAATTATAAAACGCATCACTACAGCAAGCAGGGCTGGAAGTTAACAAACCAAAACAAAAACTACATGACTATGTTAAGAGAAGAACAGACATATGAAACCATTAAAATTAGAAACCACACTTTTGAAAAAGTAAATCAGTTCAAATACCTAGGATCTTTATTAAATGAAAGAAATGAATTACTAATGGAAATAAAAGAAAGAATATCTGCCGGAAACGAGGCATATTTCAGTACTGAGTAGTCGGTAATACTCAAAAGTAAAAACAAGAAAAGCAAAGAAAACTTTTTATAAAACTGTAATCAGATCAGTTGTAACAAGCAAGTGAAACTTTGACCCTAACAAAATGTATAGCCTATATCAGGATGTCACGCTAGTAGTAGAAATAAAAAAAAGGCAGAATGCCAAATGACAGAGGAGTGAAGAGGGTGCACCACCAAAACCCCAGAGGAAAATGGCTCAAAGGCAGGCTAAGCCTAGATGAATGGATGATGTGGAAAAAGATCTACAGCAGCTGGGAATCCAAGCATGGGAAAGAAAAGATTAATTGGGTCTGAGTGAAAGGAAGTGGTAAGGCATGCCAAAGCCCTATATGGGCTGTAGCGCCACAGGGATGGATGGACGATATTGTAGTTTAAGAGAATTTTTCAAAATTAACTTTTAATGAGCTCTCCACTGTGCTTGTTAAGTGGTATGAATGGATGAAAGTGTCATCACTGATGCTTTTAGATAGAGATCAATAAAACCAATGAAATATTTATATTTTTGGGATCTGGGTGGTATAGTTTCAATTTCAATTTTTTTCATAATTGAAATGTTAATGAAATGTGTTCATAGGATTAAACATTTTTTTTTTATTGAATTGAGGTGTTATCTTTTTTTTTATATAAATATGTCATTTGAGCTTAAAGTCCATTCAGTCCCTTATTAGGCACTTCATCATTCAGCTAATATAAATACAATTGTTATTAAAACTGACAATTTTGTTGTCTTCTCTATAATAATACGCTATAATAGTGGTTACTTCCTTGATAAGAATCAACATAACTTTTTATATAGTGCTCACGAATCTAGTCCAAATAAAATGACTGTGGTGCACCAGAGGCAAACATGAAACACCATGTGACTTATTAAAAAAAGTAATCATGATTTAGTTTTAATGAATGAAAATCAGGCTTGTGCACTGCTGCCCCTCTGAATGTAAATGTAAGCTACAGTACCGGTAGTAAATTGTTTTTTTTTACCAATCTGCAAATTATTTCATTAGATATTTCAACTGTTGTAAGAAATCCTAAAAATTTAATTATTAAGAAGAATTAATTAAAAAGAATAATTATGAAGTAATGAAAAACACCAGCACAAAAGTTTGTGCACTTTCACTGTTAAAAAATAATCTTTTTAAAAATCAAGGAAATGGTTTTGACTACTAACTAAAGTACCAATCAGTTTTCAATTCAGAGTCAGTCATTTCTGCATATCACTTTATTGTGAGCTATTTGCCTTACCTACATTTATTTACCATAAGTTTTTGTACGGTACCGGTACTTCATTTAGAGAGTGAAGATTAAATAAGGGATCTAATTCTGCAGATACAACAGATGACTATCGAGTCCAGAAACCTGAGTTTTCGACAGTATTTTATAAATATTTGATGCCACCATAGCCTATTGCAATGAGTTTGCCAACCACAAGCCTATAGTAATTAATAGTATTAGTATGTTCTTCTGCAGTTGTAGTAAGGTTGGTTTCATGGCTGGTAACAATGTTGAAGAATATGCATTAGCATTTCTGAACTCATGTGTCGGGCATGGTTAACGGGGATGCAAAATACCAGGAACATTCCACTGTTCTTTTGTGAAATTCATGTTAATTATAATCTACATGTTTCTGATGGCGTATACCGTTTGGACTGGAAGCTAAATAGATATATGCTTGTAGATTTATGATTTAAAAAATTAATTTCCTTAGCAGTGTTTCTCAAACTGTTTCTTGCCACTGCCGCACTTGGTACCGGTATTAAAAAGGCATCCCAAGCTTGCCTGTATTTGTATTAGAAAAGCAGTTTGCACGACCCTCTAAAATGTATAAGAATAACATATTGTGATATACTCAGTATTCAATAATTCAATTAAAATACAAATGAAGCTCCTCCTTTAAAGTTACCGTACGGTATTTCAAAGTTAACTGATAAACTAAATTCAGAGATATTTGAGCTTCTTGAATCTGGATAATTACTGAGCAAGGTGTTTAGGAAACCAATGTCTCATCACTGTATACTTATTCTAAATGCAATGGACCATTAGTTTGGAGAAGTGATGCATTGTTTATTATCCCAGTGTCATGTTTTAAGTCACTTTAGAATGAAAATGTTCAGAAGTCTGGAGTCTAGAACCATGTTCCATCAAACTGGATGTTGGTGTGAGCCTAATGACCCTTTTCATTAATAGCAAAAGGAAATATTCTTCTGTTCTTCTCTTAACTCATTTCTGAAAAAAAAGCTCTATTAAGACTATTAACCCTGACTGATGTCTATTGAAGACTTTTAGTTTATGCAAACTTAAATCATTTTTTTTTTATCTTGAAAAAAAAGTATGTACCGGTACTCGCTATATATAACTATAACCAGAAAATAACAACATACCAGTATCTGCCACTTTTACTTTGAGAACCAATGCATTTCAGCATAAATCAAAGCTAAGATTGGTTGTGCTAGTTAAGGAAAGCTCTTCAAATGCTGGCTGAAGGACTTGAAAGCTTAAAGAACAATCTTAAAAATCTGAAGGGCTCTGGTCTGCTAAACCCCATCTTTCCTATTCAGACTGATATACGGGTATGGCCTTTTTCTCCCAGCTGATGTAAATGAGACAACACATCAGTGCTGTCCAACCTTTCTCACTATGGAATGTGGGCCAACAAAAATTTTTTCCGCAAATCCGAGGGTCGCGCATGACATCCCAAAAGGAAGATTTAAAAAAAAACTTTTTATAAAATTGTTCAGGATTAATATTTCTTACCTTAATATGCCTAATGCATAAAGAGCTATATTTGCAATAGCATTATCGACTTATCTAGAATGTAAATAAAGTGCATCAAAACTGTTGCCCTTTTTTAATGATTTATTTTTCTTTGAATTGTACTTGTTATTTTCTGAATTCAAGGAAGTTTTCAGTCGCACCTGCCCTCAGTAGATTTTCAATCAAGGCGTTACGTTTTTTACAGAGAATCCAGCTTCACTGATGTAGGTGCTTCCAAAATCATGGTCAAAGTTTGTTACAAGATTTCCATAGTTGTGGAAATTCATCAGAAGACTGATGATGTCATCCAGAATTTATTAGGCCATGCATGTTGATAGAAAAAAATACTTGCAAGAAAGAATCATTCCCACTGTTTCTCACAATTTCTTCCTGACTGATTGCACTGACTACAAACAAACACAGCGTGTATTCATTGAACAGCTCATGATCAGATCTCTGAATACCAGGTACTTGTCCCCAATGTCATAACGAGGCAGGATCGGCACGCTCTCACAAAACTGGCTAGACTACCTGTTTAAAAAACAAGATAATAAATGGTTCACACTACCAACCATAGTGTTCCAATTGTGATATCATCAGTACCCCATCTCCCATCTTGATTACTCTGCCTCGAAGACTTTCCTGTCATATTATCATCCCGCAAAGCACAGTAGTCAACGGGCGGTACTCACCTATTTCCTATAAATTGGTCCCGCTGGTGAAGGTATGGACAATTTTTTAAAATGACCTAATAGCTACACATCAAGTTACTCTTGATTTCCCAACGCTGTTAGTAATTACACCCAATACCCTGCGATGCATTCCCTGTGCAAGCAACAAAGAAGGAGAAGATAGTATCTGATTTCATGTCACCCAGGTTCCAAAATGGTCACTCTGCTAATGAGCTTAACTTAAATGAACCAGCTCCCCTTCCATATCCGTCATTGTGAAACCTCGTCCACTTTTAAAAAGTCCCTTAAAACCCATCTGTTTAGGTCCGCCTATGACCTGTGATGCACCCTCCTTGCCCTGCCTCATTTTCTGTCTCGGGTTAATCCTGTAATATAGGCCATAGTGTCCTCGTTTTATAGCCATTTTAATTGTTTCTATAGCATAGTAGTTACTATCCTAATGTCTCATTTTTATTGTAGTTAGTTTAGATGTTTTTAATAATTGTAAAGCGCTTAGATCTTTAAGGTAAGCGCTATATAAAAATGCCTAAATAAATAAATAAATGACTGCTACCTGTCAAGCCACCCCACTCCTTAGCTTTTGTGACCTCCCCCTTTTCCTTGTTATAACTTTGCCTGTGCTCTCATGCGATTTCCCCAGTCCATGCTGAATCAATGAATGTTGTTTTTTCGCACCATAAAAAAGGTAAAATGATTTATTTTTTTTACAACCATAAAACTTTCTTTAACTGTGGCGGGCCATTTAAAATCAGCTCCTGCAGGTCAGACATCACTGCTTCATGTCATCCATCTGTATCGGTGTACTGGATGAGTCTACCCCTTGGTTTCTGACTTTTCCTCTTTTATAATTTTGCATCAAAAAGCTGAAATTAAATGAATAGAGTTCCTAAACTTGACAGGGCATAATTCTCTACCCAGTACACAAAAAATAATTACATAGTCTGTGTCTACTAAGTACCATTTGCTTGCCATTAACTTATACCCGGTAGTAAAAAGACTATGACTATGATCATAAAGAACATTTTCCCCACACTTTCAGGAAATAGTACTAAAGCCCCATGTCAAATATGGCGAACAATTATCACATCAGCTCACAGGAAAACAATTGAGGAAAATGGATCTGGAACTCAGCAGCAACAAAGGTGAGGATAGAAATAATCAAAATATAGATTAGTGCATCACAGAATTCTATTCACATATAGCATGGTTAATAAAAGGTAAACTATAAAAACACAAATACTGTACCCGGTACTATTTTCAAATTAGAAAAAAAAAATGGATTCAATTATTTAAAAGTTTAATTTAAAAAATTGTAGGGCCCCACAAATGGATTTGCTCAGGGCTGAAATTCCTCAGTACCTTACAACTACACACTTCTTATTCACTACCGTTACACATAAAATAAAGAAGTACCGGGTATGGTATGTTAGTTTCTAAAAAATATAATTTAAAAGGCTAAGCTAGTGGTAGGGTAAACTAAATCTAATACCTGAAAATCAAATCAACTGTGAATATAATTAAAATGATTAATGATCCAATTCTGGTACTAAACAGTTGTGTCATCCCAGTGGCTGCCTGGAAAAACTTACACCTATACTTTTGAGTCTGATTTTAATTATTTTTAAGTATTTCATTTTTATTCACCTTGTGTTACAAAACACATTCAGCACACAAAGTGAAAATGATCAAACAGCGCAAGATACTACAGATGAGGCTGAACACGAACATTCAGTAAAGCAGAAAATTTTGTCAGCTTCACTACCTCACGTACATGAGTTTGGCTGGACGAAGAAAGCGTTAGAAGCTGGTAAGTTATTACTGGTACCGGTACTTTTAATTACCGGTATTTAGTGTTTGACTGGATCAGTTTCTTTATTTTCTTGAAAGTTAATGTAAGTTTATTCAATTCAGTGCATTCATAACTTCTTCAGACTCATAACAGTTGCAGCTAAATTTCTTTGTTTATGTATGCTTTGTTTATATATGTCTATTTCTCTTAAGGATATATCGATAAGTATAATATATTTTATAAAGCCAGATCTTTTGGCATGTACATTTATTTCTATTAACAAAATGCTTTATTATTACAGATTTACATCATATCATAAGATTCTTGCAATAGTAGTGTATTTAAAATATTTTCTTTTGAAGTCTTTACTAGTAATAAATTATGTTACACTGTTACAAAGGTGCTAAAGATGAAGGGTTGCCTCCAGTTGCTCAAGGAATGTTTCCCCGAGGAGGAGCTGAATTGATAAATTATTTTTATGTGAAAAGCAATGCAGAGCTTACAGAGTATTTGAAAAAAGAAGTTGAAAAGGCAAAGGCTGAAGGCCTCGAGTGAGTACTATTGATATTAAGTCTTATGTTGTTTTTTTAATTACCATGTAATTGTTTTTACCAAAGTTATATAAATTGTTCAATGGTGGCATCATAATTTTGTTTCCCTCCACTGTAACAATTTTAACTAGGTACAAATTAAAATTGGTTCTGCTTACATACCCAGGCTTTAATTTTTGTACATCAACACCAGTCACTATAAAGATCTTCCGTTCCTCTGTAAATTTCAATTAGTGGAATGTTTGCAGCGGTCAAAAATTCTATGAAAGCTGGCTGTTGAACCAAATATATGAACTCTTCCATTTAGATGTTTATGTGGTGGGTAGTTTAATCATTACTATGTTCAAGAACAAATATGATGGATGGAAAATACCACACAAAAAACATGTTTATACAAGACTTGTCAGATGCTATTTAAAATATTATGGTGGAGGTAAATTTTTTATTAATTCCTCCCTTGAATAACTTGTTTGTATGTCATTGGTCTTTCATTTCATACCATTACATTTCTTTTTCTAAAGGAAGCCTAAAACTAAACCTCTGATACGTGATGCCATTGAATACAGGCTAAGATTAATTGTGCCTTATCTGGACAAATGGCCACAGGTACATGTTTATTATTTATCTGAATACATTTTCAAACTCTTAAGCTTACAAATTATTAACTTCATAAGATCAAAGCTTTAGCAATAATGTAACATTTATTAATTGATGCATAATGATATGTTAAAACCTATGCAAGTTAAAAAAAAAAAAAGGATGATATTGAGATAAGTTTTTACCATTTACAATGGTTTGTACACAAACTATCTGGCTAAAATTCATAACATGTTAGAATGACTTAATGAACTTGCACAACTATTCTTGCCAGGTTGATTTTTTCTGCTATATTTAATAAAATTAACATGATCCTGGACAAGTACAAACGGAACTGTAGAAGAATAGACATTTTAATTGTGTTTTCAATGATTTCAATTCTATAAATGCTTTGTTACATTTGCTATATAACTTAACAAGATAAATATTTTTAGCAATGGGTCGTGTTGTGATCATTTAACTAAATTTACAACACTGCATTTAGAATCAAGTTTAACAGAATTATGAGACATAAAAATTAACATTATTATATTAAAAATATATATAATTCTAAAAGTTTTTTTATTTTTGTAATCATAATCATATATTTACAGGCTATGGCTATTCAAATATTGCCTCAAAATGCTGTGGAGTCTTGGAAGAATTTATTAAACTTATCAGATGAAATCTGGTACTATGCTGGTGATAGATCTGTTGATGTGAGTTATCTTTTTTAATAAAATCTTGCCCAAAATAAATACAAAATTCCAATTATCATGAGTACCTGCTGAATAATGTGATACTCATTTAAGTTGTGAATATGTAAGAATTGCATGGCTGCCTGTTAACAAATTATTAAATTATCCATATTTTAATCTGCACAAAATTGTTTTTGTCATCTGTGAATTTTGTAATCTTCTTGATACATTATTTATTTTTAGTTTTTTAAACCAATCAATTGTAATTTTTCTAATTTAGTATAACTGGTACACCAAGCGTTTGTCCTTAGCTGGGGTCTACAAGTCCAGTGAAATTTTTATGGTCCAAGACAAGTCGGTTGATCTTCAGGATACATGGGCATTCCTTAACAGAAGAGTCGATGACTTACAGACATTTGGTGCTTGCAAAAAGAAGGTACAAAATAATTGCTGTCTACAAGCTCATGCATATGCGTATCTAAGACAGTTGGTAAATTTGGCAACCAATTCCTTTATTTAAAGTTTTATATTCATATTTTTAAAATAACGTGTTACTCATCAATATTTTTTAATGATAAGAAGAGTAATTAGTAATTATATTTGATTTGTTAAAGCAAAGTAAAAATGTTTGCGCCATTATTGATGATTCATGTAATTTTAGTTGTAATATGCTTAACATCAAAAACATGTATTTTGTCTAGTGTGAACAAAGTTCTGATATTGTCAAAGAAGCAGCTACTGGTTTCTACATACTGGTAAGTTTTAACATAAATAATAAATATAATGAATCATTTATGCCGTACCTATCACTATCAGGCCTAATACTAATATACTACCGGTACCGGTTTTTCCATTGCTAATTAGCCCAAATTTAAAATTGGAAGAATCACAATTTCTAAACTTTGTTCCATCTCTGTATAGATGGTGTTGTTACAGAAACCATTCAATTTTTCAAATTATACATTTTTATAAAGAGAAGTTCACTTCTTAAATTAAAATAAAATGATTTCCTTGATAATGTTAAATAAAATTTCCTATTTGTAAATAAGATATATTACAATTTATTACAAATGTGATTTTGTTTGATTTTTTTTTATATTTGAGTTATGCAACCATTGCTATCTTTTTGAATGAATTAAATACCTTAAGTAAAGATAATTCAAAGCATTGAGTCCTATTGCTATAGATAATGTTCAAAGTGCATCATGTAAATAATGCAAACATTTCAAATGGTATTTTAGGGACGCAACATTTTAGGCATGAATTCAAGAAACAGATGAAAGTTTTCAAATAAGTTACGGATGCATGTGCACAGATGCATACGTGTTTCAGTGATGAGCGGTTGGAATTGTGCATCACTCAAACAACCAAGATATTTTGCATTGCAAGAAGAATTATTACTTTAGTTCTGCCATTAGTTTAACAAGACTTAGATGCAGTTGTAAAAAAAAACTTTTTTTTAAAAAGATACCGGTACTAAATAAATTGTACTAATTAGTTCCCTTTAAACGTTATTATTTATTTCCACTGTGGTTTGTTGTTTGATCATTGTTTTGGGTTAAAGTGACAGACCATTGTCATCAAGGGAAAACGCAAAAAAAGATCTATTTTGCACATTCCCCATTGAAGTTGAAGTGTTGTAATAAGAGGCAAAAGCAAATTTCTTTGAAGATGAAAGAAGAAAAAAAATATAATAAACTTAAGCACAATTTTGTAGCAGTGATAACAAAGTAGTTTCATTATAAAAAGAGAAACTACAGTATGCATTTTAAAATTATTTGGAAAACTGTATTTAGCCAAGAAAATAAACTGCATGCTTAGAGTCAGAGAACCTCCAATCCAAGAAGTGAACTTTGTATGGACTGGTTGCCTTCTAAATAACCATTGAAGAATTAAATTGTTTCAAATTTGGCATGGAGGCTAATATTATATTTGTGTTTAAGTTCATGTTTTACTTTTACCATATCACAGGTCAGAAAGTGTCATGCTATTTTGTTATGATACGTTTACTGAAGCATGGAGCTTGGTTATCTAATCTAACATCTATTTTAAATTAAGTATAAAAAGTTTATCTTGGAACTAATTAAGTAAACTCTTAATATTGATTTCTTTTTATGATCTGTTGACATGTAAAAAAAATTAAATTATTTTAGAAACAAAGAATGTTTCCTTTTTGTCTTTATCATCTGTGGTGTGGTTTCCCCAAGACAGCATTCAACAATTCTTGGAGCAGCAAGGTAGAGCTAAATTATTTCCCAAGATAACATGCAACAATTCTTGGAGCAGCATGGGGATGAAGATACACAGAACAGAAGACTAAGTGATTACTGCCTGCCATATAATATCTGGACCATTAGTCATTGTTTTCTCTTACATGCCAAGTTACTTCTTTAAATTATTTTTATTACCGTATCTTTAAGTCCATGCCCTCTTCTTCCACAATGGAACAATTAATAGTAGTTATAAAAGCCAACTGTGAAGCAGACACTATTACAAGTACAAACATGGATGAAACCTATGCTTTAAGTACCTTCTGATTCAGGCGGCATCCAAGAATTAAAAGACATTAAAAGTTCCATACTCAATGTGGAAACACTGATAAATTACTCTTTTTTCTTTGTTTTCTGTTCACCACATTTATATACCGGGTATCAATGGATCCTACATCTGGTCCAAACTTGTTACAAAATATCCATCATCAAAATTTAAAAACTGGCAGGATTTGATGTAAACAAAATCAACAGCATTTGTGGCCAGGGCCTAAATACCATGTTATCAATGTTAACTGATTTTTAAAATCAAGCATGGGTCTTCATCTAAAAGGTTTTTGCTGAAAAACCACACATAAGTTGCTCACTGGTTTAGGGGCGTTAAAATGGGTTCAGTAGCAACACAGTTTAAAGATGTTTTCAAAGAGAGATTGGTGAATATGATGAGTTTTTGAACACATCTGCACTGTCATTCTGCCAAGCAAGCCTTCTGTGTCACCATCAATAATACACAGTAGCCCAGAGAAACAAGTGCTTGCAGTCTCAATGATGTTCCCATGATCACTTTCCCATAATACATGTACCACATTTCAATGGTTTACAATACAAATTTACAGCCCACTAAGTGTCAAGAAAGTTTTAAATATAAAATTAAAATGATTTTAAAATGGTGGTTATTTCCCTTGAACTGTTGAATTGGGCCATCTCTAAAATAGTAGAGTTAACAATGGGTATTTCCAATAACACCATTACAATACCCAGACTAAGCTAACGCAATGTATGTACTAAGCTAGTAGTTGAATAAAAACAACTCAAAACAAAGGCTTGACAAAATCAAGTATAATATTATATCAAATCAATTATGAAATACCAAAATAACGCAAAGATAAATCCTTATGATTAAATAATGAGAGGAAAAAAACAACACACAATTTTTATTGAAATGTATAATTATGCCACTAACTCACTGAATATAGGTTTCCAAAACTGTTTAGCCTTTGTTTCAAATTTGGAGAAATGGGGTTAAAAAAAAAACTGCTCCTAGTAAAAATCATGGGAGTAAAAGAAAAGAGAAAAAAAATGAAGTACCCGGTACCTAGCTTTTATAGGTTAAATTTCAAATAGAAATTAAATGGTAAGGAAGTATTTTTATAGCATGATACAAGCAATGTTATGAGGAGGGTTTACCTTTTATTTTTCAGAGAGAATCAGAACCAGCACGAATCCTGATGATTGAAATCCTGATTGATTTTGAAGGAAGAACCAACACAATTTATTGACATTTGATTTTCTGATTTGGAAAACTTTTTGTTTTATTTAAAACCAACTATTTTGTGAATATTTTTCATTTAAAAATGTAATTATTTTTTAAATTAAAAAGAAAAAAAAAAATCATTTACATGAAGAAATTAGGAGATCAATGTTTTTTTTTAAAGTACTCTTACTGACAGTTCAAACTAAACTAGCCCCCCCCCCTCCCCCACAATTTCCTTTTCTGCTATTTCAACTGAACATAAGCATAATAACTTTTCAAATAAAAAGACATAAAAAAAAAACCATTTCTATAGCTTAATTAAATAATACAGTTTTAGGCCACTTTCTCAACCTAATCATTTACATGAAGAAATTAGGAGATCAATGTTTTTTTTTAAAGTACTCTTACTGACAGTTCAAACTAAACTAGCCCCCCCCCTCCCCCACAATTTCCTTTTCTGCTATTTCAACTGAACATAAGCATAATAACTTTTCAAATAAAAAGACATTAAAAAAAAACCATTTCTATAGCTTAATTAAATAATACAGTTTTAGGCCACTTTCTCAACCGAAACATAATGAAAATACAGATACTGGGACTTGCCATATATTAATTTTTTTAAATCATAAATTAAACTGTCCGACATAAAAGACAACAGAACATGTGAAAAATCGACAATGAAAACACTGATATCACTCCACTCTTATCATATAGGAACTAAATAATAACAGGATCCATCACAAAGTCATTCATGCTTGAAAATATGCATCCAAAAAAATCTTCTTTGAATGTACGCAGTAAGAGCCAATAAGCTCCAATTCAAAGACTGGATTCCCAACAACACTATGGTACATGAGAATGGATGAAGACATAAAATTGCATTTATGGTTCATAATGGAGGGACGAAGCATAAACAAAAGGGTTCAGTTAAAAAAACAACAGAGCAGTCTAATCGAGACACTAACACTATTTCTGCACTGAATGGTTTTGCACAATCTAGGCATCCAGTTATAGAATTATCATTTTACCACTCGGAACAAAATCTCTGCAGAGCCAGGTATGCCTGTGGTATTTTTTGGAGTGACCATTCATTGAATAAAAGCGTACCATATTTTCTTATATTACATACGAGGATACCTTACCAATAGCTTGTACTTTTGGAATTGATGGACTGTATAAAAATTATGAATATTTATATTTGTAAACGAGGTCTCACTTTTACAGGTTTGTTTTCACACAATAACAGTGAGCTCATAATACCTTCAAATTATAAGGGTGTCTTATATTACAACCATTGATAACCACTATCTAAAGAAACTTTTTATGCCTCAAACATGAAGAGCTCGTTCTGTATGTAAAAAATGCCATTTAAAAAGATAATGTTGAAATGAGAACTTTGGATAACCACAGAAAGGATCAATAAAAATCTTTTCTAGGCAAAACATTCAAGTGAAACAGATCACAAACTCTAAAAAACTGCACTGAAATTACTTTCCAAACAATTGTCATGCTATAAATTTTAGCATTGCTAAATTTACATAAGTGATTAATTTTTTCTTTAGCTTGATAATAATAATACCCCAATATATGTTTTGAGCTCTTTACCTATGAACCATTTAAGAACACACTATAATGACTAGGTGCTGACGATTTAACATTTAGGCTATGAATTTATTAAGGCAGCCCTGAATGAACAAATAAATAACCTGGCCTGATTTGAAATACAAGCAAAACAAAACTTTAATTATCAGTGCTTTGCATTGAATGCTACACAAACAAACTTATTCAATAATTATTACCATCAAATATTAAAACACCAGTGCATTCATAAACCAGATGTGCAACATCTATTTTAGTTTTTATAGTAAAGGCAAGTGAGGTCAACTAAGTAGACGCCAAAAAAAAAAAGTATCTTAAGGCATAAGAGATTGATAATCATATTAGCATAGGAAACCATCCTGTTATAACTTAACGTACATTTTACACAAAATCTTAAGAAATGTGCTGCTTCTTAAACATTTAACTTCAACTGTTCTCAAACTAGCTTATACTTGACTTATTTTATATATTCTTCCATCTTGGCGATCTTTTAAAACAAGGTAAGTCACAGAATTTTGTGTATAAAAAAACTAAACCATAAAAAAGCTGCCTCAAAAATTAAAACCTAGCAAATCAATTGTTAAAATTTCCTATGCTTTATTTCTGAGTTTTGAAAGAATAACTTTTTAACGTAGACCTCCTTACACTACACAACCCCCACCAAAAAAAAACAAACCAAAGATTTTATCTGATCATACATACATATTTAATTTGACTAGTGCTTTACAATTTGCAATGTGATGTAACTTTGATTAGCTATTTTACAATATAATAAATCACCATATACACCTTTACACTACTTGTTCATCTTTATTATAATATTTGAAGGTATTGCTTTAAAAAAAAAAATCTGGATTTATCAGGCTTGAATATCTGAATTTATCATATTCAAATGCGCTGGTGAAATATACATGTATAAAAAATGTAGAAAGACTTAATGTAGTAAAATAATTATCACTTTTTAGATTTCCAAAATTTACATAGTAAATGTTCTCTATTTCTTGTGTGTCTCTTAGTATTTTTTTTCAAATTTACTTTTACTTATACTTATACCTACAAAAGTTGTCACATTTAAATACATCAGTAGCCAAGTTCTCAGATATTAAAGTTCATCACAAATATTTTAGACTTAAGTAATAACCCTTTTTCTATCAATGTACCAGACTTAATTAAGAATTAGTAAGGGCTGTCAGTGACTATCACTTAATTTAGTAAAAACAAGTTAGGCTAACTGAGTTATATTTGAAGTTAAATTATGTGAACAGTAACACTACAAATACAAATAAAATTGGTGTATTTTGCTGTGTATTGTTTTGTACAGTAGCAATAAAATCTATTTAACTTCTTGCTTTAATTTTGATATTTCAAGATGCAATAAAGTTTCTTTTTCAATTCTTCAAAGTAGTTTGATCCACATCTGTGTGGTGTCTTATGACGTATCATAACTGACATACATTTTTCCTCGCAACAGTTAACTCTTGGGGGAATTTTTTAAAATATAATCTTGCAATGCCTTTAGGATAGGCTATTACTTCATTTCCTTTGAGTTTTATCTTCCACAAAAAAACTTAATCATTACCGAGTTTCTCCAATACAAGTATCTGACTAAATTGCTAGTAGTGGTTATGTCTATTAATAAAATACAAAAGTATGATAGAATATAACTGAATCAGTCCGTGCACATAAGTAATTGTGATCAAACTGTAGTATTGTGTGTAATTTACATGATTAAAATCTTTTTTCTTTCTTTTTGATAATATTACTATTACACAATCATAACTCACAACAATTTTTGAGATCTTTGTTACATTTTACAAATACAAATTGAATAACAAGCTCCCTTTTTTCCCCCCCAGAAAAAATACAACTAAAACAACTCATTAAGAATAGGCACACTTTTTTTTTGCTAAACCCTTTTGATTGAAAAACCAAGCAGCAATTTGATGAGGTTGTGAAACACAAAATATGAAAGTATTTGTAAATTATTAATATGC
The DNA here is from genome assembly GCA_964033795.1 of Lymnaea stagnalis. Classification (NCBI taxonomy): domain Eukaryota; kingdom Metazoa; phylum Mollusca; class Gastropoda; family Lymnaeidae; genus Lymnaea; species Lymnaea stagnalis. The sequence goes on along the minus strand of CAXITT010000232.1, from coordinate 744,360 downwards.
AAATAAAATGCAATATTGTAACACATCAATTGAAATCACATCATGATCCATCCAAAGTGTAGCACCAAATCTTGTAAACTCCCAACGGACTTGAAGCTTTGTTGGAGGTAACACTTTTTTGGGGGGTTAAACTAACACAATCCAGACATACGCAACCAGTTTTTGAGGGCCAAGCTAGAAAAGAGCAATCTGAAAACTGGGTCATGTTTTTAGACTGTATAACCCTCACCAGCAGCAAGTTTGATATGACATGCTACAATGGAAATAATATAATTTATGAGAACATTAAAAAAAGAATTTAAAAATTCTGCTTGACCGATTGAATTGTTTTGAAAAATTAGAATCTATACCAATTTCTCTTCGAAAAGTGTTTTATCAATTACAAGTGAATAAACTGATGTATTCAACTAACTTAAAAATTTTACCACAAATTTATTTCAGCGTGGAAAAAATGTGTACTATTTCCCATTTGACCCTAATATAGATGCATATATCTCAATCAACCATTTATACTCAATAAATTAACACAAGTCTAAAAAATTCAACAGAAAGATTAAATTAATCACAAAAATGTTTCTAAAAATATTTCATTACACATTATAATTATAGGTAGTAGTAGTTTTTTTTTAAAATGGACAGTCATTCACAAATAATTTGTCTTTCAAACCAAGTATTAAAAGCCATGGGTAAATTAAGTGTACCAAGAGATAGTATACATTTTTACTGCTATGATTATTAAATTAGTGATTTAATGAAATTCTTATAAACAATGACCAAAGAAAGCATGATACAGTAAATCAGTATTTATCTCTCTAACACTAAATTGTTGGTTTGAATTTCATCAGTCTTTCCTTTAAAGGGGATGCCCAGCTTCTGTCATAACAAATAACATAAAAAGATTGGTTAGTGACAATATTCATATCATATCTAACATGTAGAGTTTCACAGTACACAAAATTAATGAGATTGAAGACAATAAAAAAATTTTTTCTTTATATTACAATAATTTTATTATTATTTAAATTAGTTTAAATATTAAAATTTTACTTTAAAGAAGATGCTGACAATTGAGTTTTGAGAAATACTATATTTAGAGACAAAGATAAAGCAAAACACTCTTTTGGGTTTAAATGTTTTACAGTTCATTAAATATTTGATTCACTTATAATTCACTTTCCAGGAAAAAATAATACTTCTAGTGTGATTTTAGACTTAGAGTTTAGAGCCTCCAAAAATATTAACAAATCGACTCATTCCCAATTAGCTAGCTTCAAAACAAGAACTGAAATAAACATTGAATGATCTTTCTATTATTAATTTTTTTTTTTTAAACGGCTTCTTCAAGGCATAAAAAAAAAAATCACTGAAGCGTGAGAGAAAGATTTTTACAAAAAAATGATCTTCTCTTTAAAGATTTAGAAGAAACAAAATTTAATATTCAATTTTGATAATTAAATGTACACAAAAATGACCGGAGTTTCCAAATGTATAGGCAACTAAGTGAAAGCATAAAGCTGAACAAGGCAAATAACAGATGTATTACAGAGTAGAATTACACATGGCAAACTGATAATCCAAAAAAAATTTGATTACTTCTATGAAATAATTTGTTATTTTTAAATTTTTATTTAATTGAGTCAGTAATTGGCGTGAAAGGAAAATTTAGTGGTTATTAAAAAAGAATGCACTTCTTTTATTAAATAAAATAAAATAATACTTGAATAAGACCTAAAACTTAACAAATAGGCTACTATAATATTACCAACAAAGTAAAAGAATTAAATGGATGGAAAAAAGATTAAGATTATGCATATTTGTTGCGAAAAAATGATTTCCATTATATTACTAATTTACCAACACAGTTACAATGTGCTCCTTTACCGAGATTTTACCAGGTCATCTTATAAAAAGAAATGTTATTTTTAATTAACACCAGCAGCCCCATCACAAATGTTAGTAGTGTCTGCAAATCTAACTGTTTTGATATTATAAAAGACATCAAATTTACTAGATTTTAATTGAAATTTTTTTACAGATAGTTATTCTTGGTAAAGTGTTAATAATCTTCAGCCTAGAGAAGAGCTCAGCAACCTTCAGCAACTCACGACACACCCCAGGCCCTTCCGAGAATTCCAAAAGTAAAAACAAGCAAAAATATACTAAATAACATAGTGCAGTTAGCATTCATAATGGTGTGTAATACTAAAAAGTATAATATTACAGTACATCACCCTATATTAACTTCTATATTGGACACATTTCCGTTACCATTGAAATGGACAGCTTGGTAGTAGGCTAACCAATGTCCCTTTTCTAGCAAAATAGTTATATCATTTTCGCATGCCTACAAATAATCCTCCTTTTCCACTCTTGGGGACATTTTGCGTGGCACACATGGCATCATTTTGCGGTGCACAAGTGTGAGGTTTAAACCGGTTGCAGAGCTCTGGTATAGCGCATAATAATTGAAATTTTCAATATTTAACTTTTTAAAAATACAAGAGTAAATTAAAAATAATGAAAAAGGAAATAAAAAAACCAGCATATTTATGACCTATCACACTGTGCTACTATAGTAATTATGACTTTGATCTGACCCTCTAACCTTGGGATCATTTTGATAACAATATAACATTAATGATTAAAAGAGAAATGGTGTTAAGGCAGCAAAGAAATCCCACAACAAAAATGAACAACATGAAAACATTATTTAAGTGGAGGGTTGATAAAGATATGAAGTGAACACAATCTTTCATTGTAATGTGCAAAACCAATTTTATAAAAGCAAATAGGCTACTTTAAATGGGCTCGTTCATTGCTTAGTACTGATTTTCTTCTATCCAACCTTTTAAAGTTGTGGGTAATGGCAACTGCTGGATATGATCATACCTAGTATACTGCCTAATGACAAAACGACAGAGATATTGCAATGACCGCACTTGCGTAAATCGTGAGACAGGTTTTGTCAAACGTACTGGAAATTGTGGAGCACCGGGTGACCGGGATCTTGAGTAGTAAAAAATCCCTGTTTGTGAGTCATTCATGGAGTGTTCAATTAAGTCAACAATTGAGGGATAACCCTCTGTGTCTGGCTGTGCATAGAAGCTAAACATTCCATTACAGTGTTCTATACGAGTATGTAGAGTGCGGCCATAGGAACGAAATGAGAGGCTGAGAAGATACCTTTCATCAGAACTGTCACGAACAAGAAAAGCACCATCTGGTTGGTTTGTCAATTTATCTTCAGCTTCATTTCGAGTTATTGGGCCCCAGTACCAGCCAAACTTTGATAAACGAAATAGTTCCTGTGTTAAACTCCACACTTTTGGACTCCAAATTTTTGTTTGTTCCTTCACAGGATCATATTCTACACAATCTGCTAGTTCATAAATAGGTTCTGAATGAGAATTTTTTGCATCATCTTTATCTTTGATATTATTGATTGTGACATCTGCACCATCAGAAACAGTATCTACAGAAGAACAGTCATCACAAAGTGGTGATGATGATGCTGGATTAAATCTAGATATGTCTTTAGATAAGCAACCTGGTTTGTCTTTAGGTATTTCCCAATCATGGTGATCTGTATTGGAATGCCATTCATTAAATTTTGGAGACATGTATGTTTTTAATGGAGAGTTTAAACTATCACAACTTTGTGAAACTGAGCTTGACCGAGAGTCAATAGTTTTATCCAGGGGTTGCATATTTTTCTCTTTAAATCGTGAACTTGTCAAATTTGGGGTAATATTTGGGGACTGACACTCTCCAATGTGACCATTGCATTCTGCTCCTTCTGATTTTCTAATTGATAAAGAAGAAAGTTTTCTTCTTAAATTACGAAAAAGACCCATTTTTTCTCTTTTTCTGTGATTAGTTGTCTCATCCGAAATCAATGTCACTGGGCCATTTTGATATAAATACACCTGTTCATTTCTAAGGCGAATCCTTGCATGATTCGATAAGTCGTTGTTTTGTACAATATCGATATCACCTAATCCAGTATAGTGCTGAGGCGAATGCGGTGTGCTGTTGTGAATATGTAAATGGTGTTGACGATTTGTTGTTGTGGTCCTTTCCTCACTCTCAGTCTCACCTTGAGGTGCACTTTCCGTGTGACGACTTAACGATGCTATTTTTATAGCCTTTGTATTTGTTTTTTTCATCGTCATATCAAACACTTATTATCAAGGAAAAACATCGCACATTTTCTTGTGACTGTCATTTGAATTATTTGTTGTGATTCTGGACACAGTTTACTATAAAAGTAATTCCTACGTTATTTACAAATGCGCATGCGCAAAAAGCAATCTCTTCCGCATTAGTCACGAGCAAAAAAAAATATATGACAATGACTATTTTAATTTTAAATATTAGCAACACCTGCAGCAGTGTCCAATTTTGACGGGTTTTTTTTCAATCTTTTTCATAATTAAATCTAAATTTTTAAAAATTTAGTTGCTAAAAATAATAATACATTCTGATTGGACTTAATAAAAAGTGGAGATATGCAAATTAATTCTACATAGACTTATTTTGATTTTAGAAAATATTTTTTGAGATTTTCCCTCTATTTAGTTGCATAACTGGGGTTTTGAAGGGGCGCTTAAGGGGAAACAAAGTAGATTTTTCCTTATATAGAAATATTAAAAATAAACTAGCGAAATTTGCTTTCGGAATAGAAAGCTGATTCTTTTTAAAAATGCTATATGTACAATTATGATTAGTAAAAAGATTTCCCCTCTTGCTTAGCAATCCATACTAATACAATATTTATTTTCGGTAGGCTGCTTCATTTGATTGTTTTTTTTTAAAAAAGCATCTCTTTATCTGTGCGCCGTCAAAACAAACACAAATTCTGACAATTTTACATTTACAATTATCATTCCCCAATTTATCATACCGTTTATTCTGTTGTTTTGTTTGTTGACGAAGGCTTTCTGCCGACACATTCGTTGTTTTGTTGCGTTTCTTTTTTTCAGGTTTAACCCTACTCTGTTTTACTCATTTTATATTGTGCTAACCCGATTGCAGTCTCTCCCCTTATTACCCTGCATTATCCCAGTCCAGTGACCACATGTACAGTGTAGTGCAGGGATCTCAAACTCGCGGCCCGCGACCATTTTCGGCCAGCAAGACGATTTTTTTGCGGCCCAATATCTGACAGTAAAGTTTAGTGTTAATATGGCCCGCGCGTTTTCCCCAGTGAGAAAAAACGCTTCTATTATTGATGATACATATATCAAAGGGTTTTAAAAGTCTGTAGGTGGTGTTATGCCCCCTATTGTGTTCAATTAATTTGAACAAGCTCGTGGTCTAGGGCAATGGTACCCAAATGGTGGTCCGTGGATCTTCACCGGTCCGCATGCCTAACGCTGCCGGTCCCCATAACATAAATATTTATTGTTACATAGAAATAAAAGTATAAAAATAAATCATGCACCGGTCCCTGGTAAAATTTTGAAACTTGTTCACCGGTCCGCCAAACTTAAAAGTTTGGGAACCACTGGTCTAGGGGATTTGAAAAGGGGGCTAACACAGGTAGATTTTAGACAAATTATTGGCTAAAATAAAGACCATCAGTGCTCTATGCAAATGTACTTTATTACATGGAATATAATGTGAACAAAGATACATAAAATCTACACATAAAGAAATGAATGCCGGTTTAACACTAACAATATCTAATTCTCGCAATAATATAAACAATTCTATCACAACTCTAAGCTCCTGGAATTACTATTTCTGCTAACTATTAAATGGCCCTATCTAATAGCAAATGCGACGGAAAGCTAGTCACGCATCGATATGCTCATATACGTCTCTCTCTAAGTGTAGGGGGATACGCCCAGTCTTATACTGATCATTTCGCGTTGCTTGACCTTAATGTAGGTGAATGTAGATGGTGGTGCCATTGTTCGGATAAAGACGTGTCGCCCTTCCTGCAAGGTTGTATGTAATCTGATACGGGTAGGTTAATGGGGTTCATAAAGCAAATGGCCCTACCTTGTAACAGTGGGTAATGCACAACCATAATTTTGTGAATCGTATCAATCTGACACAGGATCCAGGGGCTTGAAGCACCGGCTGTTCCGCGCTTTTTTTAAAAAGGAAATAGAGTCAGCATATGAGGATGCTATCTACTTCACTGAGGCACATATAGAGTCAGCATATGAGGATGCTATCTACTTCACTGAGGCACATATAGAGTCAGCATATGAGGATGCTATCTACTTCACTGAGGCACATATAGAGTCAGCATATGAGGATGCTATCTACTTCACTGAGGCACATATAGAGTCAGCATATGAGGATGCTATCTACTTCACTGAGGCACATATAGAGTCAGCATATGAGGATGCTATCTACTTCACTGAGGCCCGCTAGCCTAGTAGGGGAAACGTCTTGAAAAGGGTTTTTTGAGCTGAGAGTAGAATTCAAAGCTTTCATGGAGAAGTATGGGGTGGTTGTTCCTGTACTAAGTGATCCCAAATGGCTCATGGACTTGTTTTTTTTTGTTGACATTACACAGGAACTGAATGCACTCAGCAAGAAAATACAAGGCCTGGGGCATCTTGTCAGTATTGCCTATGACAATGTCAGGGCATTCTGCACAAAACTTGTGTTTTAGAAATTCCAGCTTTCTCATAGAAATATCTGCCATTTCCCAACATGCAAAGTACTTATAGACCCGGGCACACCATTCAGTAGTAAGTATACTACTGCAAAGCTGCAGGAAGAATTTGATCACATGTTTGCAGACTTCAAAACACACAGTGCCACTTTTCACAATTTTGGTGGTCCTTTCTCCTTCAATGGGGAAGATGCCCCACACGATTTGCTCTTCAAATGGAACCCGATTGGTCTTCAGTGCAATTCTGAACTCAGAGCTAAGTTCAGGGAGGTGAATGGTAAAACAGACAGCTTGGACAATTTATGAGAGAATTGCCATCCACCTTCCCTGAGATTTCCAGGTTGTTCAAGCGGATCATATGCTTTTTTTCCCTCTCCTCATCCTCATGTCCCTTAGTCCTTGGACCATTGGACCATTGGGGCAACACAGATGACATGTGAACCATCCTCCTCAATTCCTCTCTGTCTTCAGCACTACGCACTGCATTGCCCAGTGTTATCCTCCCACCCTTTTCTTTGTCTTCCTCTTCTTCTCCCTTCATCTTGTGGTGCCCTGCAATATTTCTTTGGCAAGCCCTTGTTTCCTTGTTACGTGGCCGTACCATTGTAATTTGCGTTTTTTCACAGTCACCAGTAGGTAATCGTACTCCCCAATTGCCAGGCGAACCCTTTCTTTCACTGTATCATTGGAGATATGGTCCCTATGGCAGATGCCCAAAATGCTTCTGAAGCATCTCATCTCCATCGCCTTCATTTTCCTTTAAAGATCGGCTGTTAATGTCCAGGATTCGCAGGCATACAGGAAAATAAAGAGGACTAATGAGCGCATCAGCCTGATTTTGGTGCTAGGGGCTATATTTTTGTCATTCCATATTTTCTTGAGCTTTTTTAGTGCTGTTGTAGTCTGCGCAATCCTGGACATCAGTTTGGGCTTGGAGCCTTCTTCTGAGACTATTGCTTCTAGGTATTTGAAGCGGCCGACAGTCTCTAATCTTTCCTCCCCTACCTTAATTTCAGTGGTGATACCTGCGGTATTATTTGTCATCAGTTTTGTCTTTTCGGCACTGACTAGCATGCCGTAGGACGATGAGGTCTTATCAAGACGCTTTACCAGGTTGGCAAGCTCTTCTTCGTTCTCAGCCAGCACGTCTATGTCGTCCGCAAAGCGTAGGTTGGTGATTGTTCTGCCACCAATGCTGACTGTCCCTTCATGCGCTTCCAGGGCATCTGACATAATTCTCTCTAGGAAGATGTTGAACAGGGTGGGGGAGAGCAGGCAGCCTTGTCGTACTCCAACCGTGTTCTTGAACCATTCTCCGATGTTGTTGTTGAGGAAGACTGCACTTTTTTTGGGGAGTACCTACAAAGTGTAAGTTCAGGGGCAAACTTACTGATGTGAATCTTCAGGCTCTACTGAGGGTCTCAGTTGCTTCCTCACTCAGGGGCCGTCCATAAAGTACGTCACGCTCCAGAGGGGGGAGGAGGTGTAAGAAAGTGTGACAGTTTGTGACAGGGGGAGGGGGGGTCAGGCCATGTGTGACGTCACACATTAATTTTTAAAAAAATATTTCTAATTTATTTATTTTTTTTAGTAGAATTTAATATCTTTAAAAATCATTTTCAAAAATTTTGTGAAACCATTTGAATTAGTTTTATGTCAAAATAGCATGAAATGCGTATGCGTTTTAGATTAAATTTTAATTAGGTGTTAATTTAAAAAACAAAATGTTCGAAAGTGTGACGTACTTTATGGGGGTGTGTCCGAGATTTGTGACAGTTTGTGACAGGGGGAGGTGGGGTAAAAATGTTCAAAAAATAGTGTGACGTGCTTTATGGACGGCCCCTCAAGCCAAATGTTAATCAGCTGTGTACGAAGAAGCGCTTCCAGGCGTCTGGCAAAAAGAAGTAGGAGGAAGTAAGTGAAGCTTAGTTCTTGAGAACCCTTAATGTTTTTTCTTTGTTGTTAATTAAGTTTCAGCAGATTGTAACAGTTGCAGTTTAATGAATTTGTAATATCTTTTTGTGGAATGCTTGATGCGGCCCAGTCTCACTCAGACTCTACCTCCTGCGGCCCCCGGATAATTTGAGTTTGAGACCCCTGTTGTTGTGGGCCCGGAATAGTTTTCAGATGTTTGTACGAACATGTTCTATGTCATGCGCATTGAATTGATGATGATAATAAGTTTAAAAATATAAGAGAAGTTTGTGCTACACAGCTTTCGGAAAATCGACATTCTTCTGTAGGCCTACAGATAATTTAGTGTGTGTGTGGGGGGGGGGGGGGATTATGGGGTTAGCCACCGGCGGCATTTGGTCAAGGTTCGCTACTGCAGTTATTGGCCCCTATTAAATCATGCGCATTGAATTGATGATGATAATAAGTTTAAAAATATAAGAGAAGTTTGTGCTACACAGCTTTCGGAAAATCGACATTCTTCTGTAGGCCTACAGATAATTTAGTGTGTGTGTGTGGGGGGGGGGGAGATTATGGAGTTAGCCACCGGCGGCATTTAGTCAAGGTTCGCTACTGCAGTTATTGGCCCCTATTAAATACAATTATAAACATCACGCTAAACTCTTAAATTAGGCCTATAATAAAACTAGCTACGGTATAGCTTGCTAAACAATGGCGGCCGCAGTGCGTGAACTTCCCTTCTGCTTAAAAGTTACTTGACGAAACGTACACTCAAGTAACGCACTTAATACGATTCCCAATCAGTGCTACCACTGCTACACCCAGGGCCGGCGCTAAGAGACTGTGGGGGCCTTGGACTGTGGGGGCCTAGATGGTCATAATGGGACGCGTCATTACGGATATTTATTCACTCGCTTAGTTTCCGAAATTTCTATTTTTTCCATTATCTATAACAGTTAATTGCCCTGGCCCAAATTACTCACCGCGGCTCCATTGTTACCAATATCAAGATTGTCAAAAACAAATAACGAAAACACGAAGCTGAATGACTCCGAATATTGTGCTGACTGGATTAGGAGCTATTAGTAGGCTTAGGTATATTATAAATATACTACGGCAACGCCCCCCCCCCTTTTTCGCCATCCCCTACCGCCGGCTCTGCTTCACCCCCCCTGGCCCAAATTACTCACCGCGACTCCATTGTTACCAATATCAAGATTGTCAAAAACAAATAACGAAAACACGAAGCTGAATGAATCCGAATATTGTGCTGACTGGATTAGGAGCTATTAGTAGGCTTAGGTATATTATAAATATACTACGGCAACGCCCCCCCCCCTTTTTCGCCATCCCCTACCGCCGGCTCTGCTTCACCCCCCCCCACCCCTTTTTTTTCTTTGGTACGTCACCACCCCTGAACTATATTAATATTATAATTTCCCACCCCCTTTTACACTGCAAATGTATTACAGTAACACCATTTTTAAGTTGAGACTATTTCCTTAAAACAAAAGAAAATATTAGCGTTTCTTATTTTTAAGAACCTTATTTAGCATGGTAATCATTTTGCGCGCGATTGAACTTAACATTGATTACTTTTAAATTAAATTTAAGGGCACTGTAATTTAATAAAAGAAAACAAGCTGGTTATCCTTACTAATATAAAAATTTAATTCAAATGTAATGCAAAATTCATAAATTATAAAGTTAAAATTTTAAGTTGACAACGCCATTGTCGTCACTGAAAACCGTAGACGGTAGAGAGAAAAAAATATTGAATAAAATGATTCATTAATGATTAATGAAATTATTTATTATTCGATTTATCTTTGTAAATAATATAATTTAAAAAAAAAATTAACTATTTGATTTCAATGATTTTATACAAATCACTAAGTAAGCAATTTATTTATTCAGAAATTTGCCATCCAAAATTAGATTTTCATTTCAGTAATTTCAATAAAATAATAAATTAATAGATGGGGGGGGGGGAAAAAAAGAGTATTTGCTTAATATTCACTGCGTAGCTTTAAGATGGCGTCTTCCAGTGACGAATCCGAAGAAAACGATTTTGTTGTTATAGGGACCCATGTACCAGATTTAGAAGAAGGTGAAACTATTTTTGATTGTATTTTTTTCTGTGTGGCACCATCCACTGTCTAGTCTCTCCCTCCCCCATATGCTGCCCACTGATAATATCATCATGACTACTAATTGTTGTTTGGTAGACTCAGCTGGTAGTGCGAGACGGGCGCCCTTACTTACTACCTAGGTCTACTATTAAAGTATAAGTTAAAGTCAGTTGTTAAAGTGCCTATAACTTACTGAATTTGCTGGTCGAACGCAAAACGCCCGAAGCATAATTCTCTTTTGGTATAGTATAGCTTCCTTATGCACATACTATATAGATTTTTGTGGCAATCCGTAAATGCCGTCATGCAAATTTTTCTAATCTCCCATCATTGTCACCAATCGGCAAGCTTAAAGTACTTAAACCCCAGTCAAATTGAAATAAATAATTAAGTCACAAACCTCTGCACTCCTCCTTTAAAAAGCCACCATGTCCACGACTGTCCTATGCAAACCATTAAAAAAAACCCACCTCACATGGATATTGAATTACATCAATTACTGTGTGATATGTGACAGAAACATTTCCCCATGGTAGTAGAGCAGTGATTCTTAACTATGACTATGGGTAAAAGCATCACCATATTGTAATTGCTGTGTTATATATCCACTAGTAAAATAGGAATTAGCTTATTTTTAAGCTTCAACACAGAGTTATTTTTAGCAACCACCATTTAGATTAGTCTTGTTGGCTTGACCATGAAATTGATGTCACTGAGTGGGGAAAAAGTTTTTTTTACATTTGAATGCATTCTATTATATTTTTCTCAAGAATGCCAATAATAATAGTTGAGGCAATTTCTAGATTTTCTGTACCAGAACGTTCAGATTTAATTCCTTTTTAAAGCCGCCAGGTTTCTTAGCAGATAGACTTACCGAGAGATATATAGATAAGCATACATGACATTTTTATTATTGTGTATATAAATTAATATTTCTATTTTGAGGATTGTCCTTTTTTCCCTCACTTGCTGTAAGTTGATACCTTTTGCTTCTGTACTCAAATTTGTATATATATTATTTATTTATCTAATTATAGTATCACTAACATTGGCATATTTTTTTTTGTGTGTGCATATACTGTTTGATCAGTCTATTGTTACGTAATGTTTTGTCTATGAGCCTACTATTAACACAGATTTAATCTTTATAACCATAATGGTACATAACAGCTGCCATTGCTAGTTATTGCTGCCTTTAAAAAAAATAATTTTTTAGGCATTTTGATTAGCAGCAGTAAATGTTTTTCTGATGAATTTCATTTGCTTATTACTTGTATTGGTAATTTTTTTCTAGAAAGTTAATTGAAGAAATAAAACTAAAATAACTTATTTATTTAATTGTTTTCTTGACTTGGTTGTGTTAATACAAATATTTTGTTTTTAGTTGTTACTAACCTACACACACCATTATGTATTAACATATTTTTTTAAACAACTTCCAAAAGAGATACTTTGTCATCCCCACTCCATGGCTACCACTTGAGTTTTAGTCGGTTCATTGTCTTTAATCTTCTACTGACCTGCTGTTTTTTTTCTCACCAATATGGGCAGCCTGATGCCCCTAGAAGCGTGAGGCTCCACTATCTACTAGTATAGACTCTACTACTACTAACACTGTACTACTAGATGAAATGTCTAGTGACTACTGCATTAAATTATGACATTGGGAATTATGATTGGGGCGTTATTGGTCTGTTCTTAAACATAAACATTTTGAGCTTAGACTGCCATCAACCTTTATAACAAATCATCCAATCTCCAGTGCTCTTTATTCACTTTGCCATTACTGATAATATCATATTTTAGATTAGCAAATTAATAAAGGTCATTCCAGTGATCATGTTTTAGAATGAAATAAGTAAAACAAAGTATGTGAAAACCTGATGAAATCAACAAAGTAACAACGTGTTGGCAGGAAGCCTTCGTCATCCAACAAACAACAGAAAAAAACAGAATTATATTTAAAAATAGCACTTAGCTGAAAAGTAGTATCCAAGAGCGCAGCAAAAGAATTGTCAAGGTTTCCCGTCGACACGTTCATTGTTTTGTTACGTTCCTTTTTCAGGTTTTCAAATACTTTGTTTTACTCATTTCATTTTTTGCTAACCTGATTGCAGTCTCTCCCCCTTTTATCATATTTGGGAGTTTTAATAATATTCTTTTTATCTCCCATTCAATGCTTCATAGACAACTTTTTAAACACATTGTCATGACATTGTTAATATTTACAAAATAAAATCACTTTGCTAAAATTATTTAGTAAAACTTAAATTTTAATAAAGAATTTGAAATAAAATTATTTAACAACTTATTATTGATTATTATAATAATATCAACCGTTGTGGACTTTTTTTGTTTAAAAAAAAAAAAAAAAAGAACATCTCGTCTATTTAAAATGTAATACTAGTAAAATAACTTTCATTTCCCAGTGTAGAAAAAAAATTTCACTGAAAAGTCGTGTAAATGACTAACTTAAATTTTAATAAAGAAATTGAAATAAAATTATTTAAAAACTTATTATTGATTATTATAAAAATATCAACCGTTGTGGACTTTTTTTGTTTAAAAAAAAAAAAAAAAAGAACATCTCGGCTATTTAAAATGTAATACTAGTAAAATAGCTTTCATTTCCCAGTGTAGACAAAAAATGTCACTGAAAAGTCGTGTAAATGACTAAAGATGGCTGGAACTTATTATTTTATCTAGTAGTACAATGTGTTTAATTATATTTTAGGTACAAAAGACAGCTTATGGATTAAAAAAAAAATACATAAAGAATTCATAGTGAGGGACCATGTCTTACTTGTATAAATGACTGCAGGTTTTGGTTATATTTACTCAGTCGATGTTTGAGGTATATTTTTCTTTTTTCGTTTCATTCAGCTTGACAGGGTTCAGCATTTTCCTATACTTTTAAGGCTATTTTTATAAACATAAATTGTTAAAAACCGAATTATTATTTATGATTTTAGGTCAACAGCTGAAGAAACCAACAGCTGTTCAGGATTTGACTGCCAGAGACAAGCAGGGCAGACGCAGATTCCATGGCGCTTTTACTGGAGGATTTTCTGCTGGGTACTTTAACACTGTTGGCACAAAAGAAGGTAATTTTAAGCTGAAACGATACCAAGCACAATTACCTTTTAATTATGTTAAGATTAGATTTACACCAAAATAATAATGGCATATTAATCCTGGGGTCATACTTTTCTTTAGGATTCACTCCAGCCACGTTCTTGTCTTCAAGAAGTCAAAAACAGGATAAAAATGAAAACCAAGAAAGATCAGAATATAAGCCTGAAGATTTTATGGATGAAGAGGTAATATATATAAACATAATACCTTATGTTTTTAATCTAGTTTATCTTATAAATTATGTTATAATTATAGCTATAAATGTTATTAAAAAATCAAGTAGTGCGAATATTGAAATCCCAAATATTATACACAAGTTGTTTTTTTTTAAAGTAATCGTGACCACTTCTGTGGATAGGAATAGGAATAGGAGGCTTTCTTCTTCCATAAAATATTTGATAGTTTTTAAGCTTGTCTAAGCCAGACATTTACCTGAAAGAGTATGAGTTAATAACTTGACATTAGCTCGTTAACAGTACTGGTAGTTAAAAAGGTAATTTTATGGACGTCTTCATTAAATAGTTAAAATTTAAATTTTCTTACTCTTTTTGTAAATTCTTTAAGCTCAACAAACACATGCACTGAAACATACGAAAGGAAAAACTTGACTAAAACTAATGTTCGCTAGTTAGCTGTTGTTTACTGTTGCGATTTCTAGTGAGTTAATCCGTGAAAACACAAAGCGACAATATGATGATGATTACAAAAAAACTTTGCTGTGATATTTTTATAGCCTTCGAAAATAATTCTAAATCATGGATTATACAGATTGACTTTAGAGATATAAATGTATGTACATATTCTCCATAAACATAACAGCACACACAATCTCCCAAATCGACAACCCTCCTCCTGAGTGTGCATGTAATATATGAATGGTCCCTTACTTTAAGTGCTTAATTTATGAAATTTAATTTATTTCAATTAAAATTAGTTATCTCCACACAACCAAAAAAAACAAACAACAATCAACATAATAAATATCTTCTATCCAGAAAGTAGAGAGTGAAAAAACCCCCAGTAAACTACAATTTATTTAACTGAAATAAATCATATATTTTTTTGTTAATGCATTAATCATTAATCTATCTACAAAATCCTTTTTACTATGTATAGGATTTTGAAGAGCATGGCATAGCACCAAGAAAGTTTGCAACAGTAAACAATTACACATCTGATGAGAGAAAGCGCAAGTGCCAGGAGGAGGCCAAGCTCATTTCGTCTACATCGGCTGTTGACATAGCTTCTAAACTGGTTGATTTGGTAGTTCCAGAACAGTAAGTATACGTCTAATAACATAACAGATGAAATCCACCAACTTGGAACAAATAGAGTGTATAATTAACGGTGTAAGTCTATTAGCAGTGGTCATGATCCCAACCCGTCCGGGACTTTATGTTCATTCTGTCATTTGATGAATCAAGTATTGGGGAGTGCCGTTTTCACTGAACACTTGGTAGTGTATTATAATGATGGGATGACTAATGTGCCACCTACAGGTGCACTGTCCAGAATCCCCGAGGAAAAAATACCCTAATGTAAGTTAGATAGCAGCCTTTTACTAATATTTTTTTTTAACCTTGGCAAAAGCATATTTCTTAACAGTCTCTTAGAATAATTTCATAAAACACATATAATTTTCTGCTTATTATATTATTTATAATGATTCATTCATTTCTTTATAGGGTTCCAATAGGAATAAAGCTTTTGTGTAAAATGGGATGGAGAGAAGGGCAGGGATTGGGACCCCGTGTAAAGAAGAAGAAACCCAAACATGTCTCTAAAAGTTCAGGTTAGTTATAGATCTTTAAATGTAACCACTGGCTCAAAGGATATATCAATAATAAAATCTTTGAAAAAAAATAGAAAAAAGCGAGATTATATCGTAGTGCTTCAATGTTTCTGTTTGTTAACTGAAAGCTTGCTTTAATAATTATCAAATTTATTAGTTTTAATCAATAAGCTAAGCTGAACTCAGATTAGATGTCTTATTATCAAATGTTCAAAATTTAAAGTGTAGTATTATAGACACTAACTGTTTTTGTCTTATAGAACCAACTGCTGCCAAAATCTATGGCTGTGCTGCTCCGCCATCTGACCATGATGAATCTGTAAGTGTAAGACGTCCGTCAAATTTTACAAAAAATTCTCAGATCTTTTAAAGTTAGCTCTATCATTGCAAGTGTAAGGAACATTCAATAAATTCATTTACTGGGTACTCTGATACTTGTCTGCACGCTGTCTTGAGCACATCAAAAAATGACGAAAATCTCGTTTACAAATTCTGTGTCCAGCCTTGCTGTGAATACATTTAATTGCTTAGTATGTCATAGTTGTCTAAACTTGAATAATTGAGTTGATTAATAATGATTTGCGTATTTTGCCAAGTTCGCTGATCACATTTTTGTAAAATAAAATGAGTAAAACAGAGTATGGTTAAACCTGAAAAATTAAACGCAACAAAACAGCGAACGTGTCGGCAGAAAGCCTTCGTCAGCGAACAAAACAACAGAAAAAACGTTATAAAAATAAGAAATAGCACTTAGCTGGTAAGTAGTATCTGTGGGCAGCAATAGAAGTGTGGCAGAAGGAAAATGAGTGAGAGTTTAAATAAGCAGCGGCGAAAAAAGGGGGGAGAAAAAAGTTCACTGTGATAGGTCAGAACGTGGAGGGGCGGAGCTATGGTCAAGCTGTGAACAGAGACATAACATTAATCCCATCTGGCGTCAAAGTGCCGTAAGTCAGGATAAGTCTGTGTTCCAAATTGACCCGGCTGGCGGTGTTAGTGCTAGCCACAATCGCACTGATGGAAAAGTCCGCCTTGCCCCGGTGGTCGCTACTATTGAAGTGTTTGGAGACGGGACACTGTTTATCTTGTGTAATGTTTCGGAGGTGTTCGGTACACCTGTCCGAGAGACGGCGTCCAGTCTCCCCTATGTATGTCATCTGACAGCG
>CAXITT010000232.1:686796-726011 GCA_964033795.1 Lymnaea stagnalis | reverse complement strand
GTTGTGGTGTGGGACAGAGATCTGTACATCAAGGAGGCTCATAGGCAACTAGAAGACAGCCAGTTCTACCAACCGAGGACCAACAACCCTATCACCAAACATAACGACATGGTGAAAGGGACTATCAAGAAAATGATTGCAGAATCAGCGCTCCCCAAATCGGCCTCTGCCCTACACATCTTCGATAGTGACCTCGGTAAGCCATGCTTCTACCTACTTCCCAAAATTCATAAGTATGGTAACGCGTTCGCTGTTTTGTTGCGTTTAATTTTTCAGGTTTAACCATACTCTGTTTTACTCATTTTATTTTGTATTAACCTGATTGCAGTCTCTCCCCTTATTACCCCACATTTTTTTAGCATGGTGGATTTTGTGACTGGCATTTTTTCAGTATGTACTTAATAGCTTAGTAACTTTTGATGTAAAACCGTAGTGGCTTCCGTATCAATGGATCATCCTTTTTTTATCCTTAATAACAATAATTTTGTTTAAGTTTTCACCCGAGTTACCCTGTCTCAGAAATTAAAACAAAAAATGGCTTATTGGAGATGGCACTTCTTATAACTTTAACCCTCTTGAGATTCAGCCGTTTAGGACTGTCTGTGCCAACAAGTTGGAGCCCTTTTCACAAGCCCTGACCTTAATTATAAAAATAAACTAATTACTTTGCAAATATAAAATTATATATTTTCTTGAAGCGAATTGAATAAACTAATATGATATTTATGAATCAAACTGAAATCTCAACATTTCTGCAAATGAGATATCCCGATTTGCATAATTTATACATGCAATTTGTTTTTTTCTCTTGGAACAACTTGTCTTACTTGCAGGAGTTTGTACATTTTATTATTGTTGAAGCCTAAAAAAAGTCAAAACCCATATTTGAATGAGATTTAATGTGAAAAGTAAATATTCCCCTTGGGCTGCTTATGCCTTTGGGCATATTTCAAGGTCAAATATTTTGTAACATTTAGAGGGGTGACTAGTTAGCCCAAAAAATTGATATAAATGACAGAGCACCGTGAAATATCAATAGAATAAGAAATGCCAGAAGTAATCTGATTCGCTAAGACCAGCCTGCCAATCTTGAGGCTTTTATTATTGGGCCAATAGATCTGCCTTTCATCTTTTCCCAAATAACACTCCATTCTATCGCCCAGCCGTCCCAAGAGGGTTGATATAAAGAGTTTTCATTATTGTTCCATCTTTAAAATCCACGGAAAACAAATCAGTGGCAAACGGGGAAACGGTTTGACAATATTATTATAATAAATTAATACAACCCAATAGGAAAATTTTAAAAGTTTTTAGTAACTTTAGTGTGTGTCTGTGAATGCTTCATTAATTTATATTAGGTAAATTTGGGAATAGTTTATATTTATATAATTATATTAATCAATAGACAATAGGCCTAGTTATTATCCATTTGATAACTTCGTGAAATCAATGACCATGTTTAAATATTTTAAAATAACAGTGCAGCATTTAATCTTACAATTAATCACTTTAAAGAAGAATGTAAACAACCGTTCAAGCCTTGAGAAATCTGAGTGGATAATTAATTTCACGACATTACTTGCATACATGAACTCATCTGTTTATAGCCTTTTTTCATTTAATATCTATAGGATTCAGATGACTACCTGCCTAAAGACTTTGAAAATATCACATTTGCTCCCAAAGATGTTTGTCCGATACCTCTTGAACCCAAGGACAATGTTCATGGATTGGGATACCATGGCCTGGATTCCAAATTAGCATTACCCGGATCACATATTAATTTATTTGAAGCTCCACCAGTGCGATCATCAAAGTCCAGCAAGGGAATTCGTGGGCAAGTACGTATGAAATGCATTATAAATTGCTCTTAGAAAATATTTGTCCATATCAACACTTGAAGACTGTATCCTGCTGCCAAATCAACTCTACATTAGCTCTTAAATATTGGCGAATCACAACCTGGCAATTCTTTGATGGACACCTTACAATTACACACAGTCTTGTTAGTATAGGCTATATTAATTTTACGTGTTTCAGGCATTTGGTGTTGGTGCATTTGAAGATGAGGACGAGGATATCTATGCTGTAGACAACATGTCCAACTATGATATCACCATGAAACTAGATGATGAGGGTGACAACAAATTTGGCTGGACAGCTCCTAGGGAACATGGTGAGCAACCGCCCAAGGCTTTCGTCTTTCCAACAAAAATTTCTATAAAATACTTAAGGTACCATGAATTAAATTTTTCTTAAAGAAGGCCAGTTGTCTTATGAATACTTATTCATAATTTTCTGAATGGTTGGTGAGTCGACAACTGGTTTTCTCATATTTTATGTTTAGGGAACAGTTACAATTTTAAAAGAAATTTGATAATTAAAACAATTTTAAAAGAAATTTGATGAGTAAAACAATTTTAAAAGAAATTTGATAATTAAAACAATTTTGAAAGAAATTTGATAATTAAAACTATCAGGTAAACAGAGTGTTCCTGTGACTTATGTTGGAAAATTATTGGAGGGATTCTGTCTTTCATCCAAGCAACTCAAGCCCAAAAAAGTGAGTGTTTTATTCTTTCTTTCCTCTTGTAGCAAAATTATAATTGATGGTTTATTGTTTCTCATGACCATAATTGCTCATTATTTGACTTTTATCCTTAAAAGTCTGGACTAATAAGGAATGGGCTCAAATGGACAGAATAGTGTAGAGTTATGGTATTGGGCTCATGAGAATCTGGAAAAGGGAATGGAAATCTATATTACAAATGACACTAGTCAGATTGAATTGTAATGAAATCAATTAGATTAAATGTTGTCGAAAAATGTACTGTAAATATGATTATTTTTTTTCCTTAATAGTCTAGGGCACTCTGTGTAATGTCTGAGGTAAAATATAAATATTGTTGTGTAGCCACATTGCCCGTGAGGAGCAGATATTTGACAAACTTTCCTTTTAAACTACTTTCTTTCAATGCCATTCTGAAGTCTCACTTTTGAGCATCATTTTTAACAGCTGCTACAATGCAGGAAAATATTTTTTAAAAATCTTAACATTTTTGAAGTAGTAGTAGTAGTAGAGACTTAGGTGGGTTTACTCTTCTCAAGTAGACAGTTCATGAATGTGCTATTTATCAAATAAACACATTTTTTTTGAAGGGCTATCAATTTCATTATTGCTTAGAGTAATTGCTCAGAATCTGCTGAGAGGTTTTTATGAGGACACTCAATGATACAAAGGTCAGTCTATTAAGGAACTGATTTCAGGGCCAAATCAGTAGAATCATTCTTCTTCATCTTCTTTGCCTTTTCAACTCCCAGGCCATGGACAATTTCTTTCCAAGCCTTCCTGTCTCTAGCTACCCTCTCTTTTTCATACTCTTTCCAGTCTTTGTTATATCTTTGTTGACATCTCTTCTCTAAGTTTTTTAGTATCTTCCTCACCCTCTCGATTCTTGAGGGTTCCGTATCAGTGTTTGTCTTGCTATATTTGGCATGTACTACTATCATTAATTGGTATAAATTCAACAATTTTTTTAAATTTCTAAAAGTCTTTCCTAACGTGTGGATGTAATACTTGTCTCTTCTAGAAATATCCTCCACCTGTACTTCCTCGACACTTTAGACCACAACATTGGTTTAGGAAAAAGAGAGAACTTGGCCATTTGCCAGATTCATTGACAAGTGATGACAAAGGCCAAGAAAGGAAGTTGACTGCTGTAGATAGGGGTCTGATGCTTGGAGAACTTCCAGTAATGGGTGAATAGATATTTACAGCTAAAAATCCAACATTAGTTATATTTAATTGAAAAATTGTATGGTCTGATAGCTGCAGAAAATTCATAGTCACCATTTAATAAAAAGAAATGTAAGCTTGTGAATTTTAAAAATTATTTAACTACATTTCTTGCACTAGATATTTAAATATTCAATGTTTATTATGTAATTTTGGATGAAAACAAACATTCATGCTAGAAATTATTTACAGCTATAATTTACACTATGGGATGATTAGTTGAATTATATCTCATAACAGCTTTATTTCGCTATATATAACATAATCAAGGACTTCCATTGTAAAAAATTATCTTCAAGCAGTTAGTATGAGAGTTTTAGCAACAAATATTTTTAAGTTCACTAAACTTTTCTCTAAGGCTAACTGACCTCATATTTGTATAAGAACAATTCATTTATTCAGGTGCTAATCCAAAATTCTTATTAATAATTTTCCGTAAGTCCAAATGATTAACTTGCATCATTTCAAACGTTCCATTTTAGTGAAATTATCACGTACCAATAAAAATGTAAAAATTTGCTATCTTTCTGGATAATTAAGAAAAAAAAATTATAAATCAGTTGAACTATCATCTGCAGGATCTGTATTTGACCTTGTACAAAAGGAAGGTAGAGAAAGAATAGAGGCGACTAAAGAAGCTATTGCTATGACACAGTCACTGAACAAGAAAGCTGGCAGACTTCTTGCATCAAGGTTTCAACAGGCTGAGGAGCCAGATTTAAAGGTTCATATGATAAATCTGTGGGTCTTGCATTAGAGCAAACTGCTGCTATCACAGCATGTTAGCATAATATTTCTTTATAATAAAATATTAATATCTTTCCATCTGCTAGTTATCAAGTAAGAATGATTCTGGTATTTATTTGTCATGACTTTAATATTTAATCAAACAGGCCCCAGAGAGTATGCTCACCCAAAAAGCAGAAGAGAGCAAGAATTCATTCCAATCCAAGTTCAAACCTGCAGATCTTACCAGTATTGAGCCTAAAGCAGATGAGGCAGACACAAAAGGTCCAACTGCTCATGTGCCTCTGTTCCAAGGCGGTCTCAGCTTTCAGCCTTTCAGGAAAGATCCAGCCAAACAAGAGAGATATGACAAGTACTTGACACTTGTTAAGCAAGGGATCAAAGGTGAATATGACATTCTTTATCAAGGCAGACAGTAAATATCTGCCTTGTTTCTGTGCCACACCCTGCCATGAGTAGTTCATTTTCCCATTCACTAAAAAATGTTTTTCTGATGATAATAATATTTCTGCTTCAATATAAACAAGTTTTTATAAATCAGATGCATATGCCCCTGTTGCAAGCACCCTTATGACAGAATGGGAGAGGTCAAGAGAAAAGGAGGAGTTTGCAAAAGCAGCTAAGATTTTTAGACCGATGTCTGCCATGATGTCTTCAAGATTTGTGCGAGGAGCTATGATTGATGATGAACAAGAGCAAGGGCCATCAAATTCAGCAGTAAGTGCTATTACCAAAAACTTAATTCTGTAATTTGAAACTGCTCCAAGTGCCTTAACTCCTGCTATTAATGAAATGGGCAGTAGTCATGAATCGAGTGATATTTGTTTTTGGATTAAGGCCCTATTTACTTTTAAATAATACCTATTCTTTCAATCAAAACTTGTTCACCTTATTTGTAAAAAAAAAAAAATTTCTTTAATAGCAGTCCAATGTCAGTGACCATGCCAAGGCAGCTGAGATGAAAATGTTTGGAAAACTGACTCGTGAAGAATTTGAGTGGCACCCTGATCAACTAGTGTGCAGACGGTTTAACGTCCCTAACCCTTACCCAGGGTAAGAGTGTTTAAAGTATTTTATACTTTCCTTCTGGTTGTATAGTAGCCCCTAAGTATAAGTAATTTTGTGCACCTGCAGCGCTGTCTAGGAAGTTAAGCTGCTACCCAAATGGCATATGGTTTTTTAGCTGATAATGTGAGGTATTTTACTGGGGAGCTTTTTCAATCCAGATTGATGAGCGTGTTATTCCCTCAAGAAGTTATTGATGGCTTTCAGATTGGATATAATCACTGTCTGATTCTGAATCTTCCATTTTAACAATTGAATTGTTAATTTTGTTCATACTAATTAATCATCTACCATACTTTTTATTTTAACAGATCAGATGTTGTCGGTTTACCTAAAGTGAAACGTGACAAATTTTCTGTGTTCAATTTTTTAACTTTTGGTGACTATCAGCCCAGTGAAACACAAGAACCATCCGCAATAAAGGAAACAGGAATTGCAGGTGAACTTTTATTTCTGAAGTCAAATTTATTAGACCACTACATTTTAGCTCACTGAATTAAATATGTGATCATCGGCCTTAAAAAGATGAATATGGTTCATAAACTATTGACCTTAAGTATATGCAGAAACGGTAACCAAACTTAAATCTATGTGAGCATGAGTTTACTTCCAACAAACAATTATGTGCTGTTTTTTTCATGTTCAAAGAGCAAGAGGCAACAGAGAGGACTCTAATCCCAAAGAAGAAACCAACTATGGCATCTGTCTTTAAGGTTCTGGATGATCCTGACTTTGACAAACCAGTAAGGAAAAGTTTTTTCAAATAAAATTTTAGATTAGATGTGGGTTCAGATTCGATGCTGCTATGTGCTGTGGCCTGGAACAGTGCTTACTGTTAAAACAATAATTTTTTGTTTACTTTATTTAGTTTCCCTTTGACACATTAATATAACAAAGTTAAGGCTAGTCAGCTTTTTAACAAACTTAATTTAAAAAATCATCTGTCTTTACAAAAGTAGCTCTAGTTTTGCTAGCTGAAGTTGAATACATTTCTATTGGCAAAAGTTGCATGAGTGTCAGAGAATCTTAATATTAATTAATTTGCAACATTTCAGACCTACAAAGCTATTACTGAAACAAAAAATCCTGCCACAGATAGAAGACTTTCAGAATCTACACAACAAGATGAGGAACAAACAGAAGAGATTGATAAGACTCAAGGCATGGATCTGTTTAGAGCCATTTTCAAGAACTCTGACTCGGAAGAGTCAAACGATGACACACCCATCGATGAGCAGAGCAAGTTATCAAGTGATGAGGAATATAAAACAAGGGACAGTGTTGGAGAGCAGAGTATGGTTGACAATTCAGGGATTCCACAAACTAAAGCAAGTTAGTCTTACAAAGGAATAAATAATAAGTTTATTGTCCATAATATTTTTTGTAAAATACTAGCGAGTAAGAAATAAAAATTAAATCACTGGTATCTTTATATGCAAGTAATGCACCTGATAAAATTTATATTGAAAATAAATTGATAAAGGGACTAGTTACATTGACTCCATAAAGTATAAACCAAATTCTCAATTTTATTTAGCTGCAATTTTTTTTTGGTTTGTAAATTGTACTTTCTTCTACTTTCTTTCTGTTCTGGACTTTGTTTTCATCAGGGACTTGTGCTGTTTTCATTTGGGACTTGTACCCATTCTTTTCTTTCATTTTTAAGTTGGACACACATATTATGTAAATTTAATTTATACTTGTATTAGTGGGGTTTTTTTTAGCCAAAAAAATCTGAAACCATAATTAAAGCTGAACCTATATTGTTTTGTTTACCGGAGACAAATAGTTTGTGTCTCATTAAACTACTGGAAAGCTTTATTGCAGTCCTACACTCTTGTTATTAGTTTATTACATGTCACTAACTATAGCTCAATTTTTTTCTTTAATTAAATAAAACCCAACTAAGTTGACAAATTTTACTGTAAAAAAACAAAACAACCAAAAACATTATTATCCTTTAAATACGTTATTTTTTCACCTGTATATTTATTATAATTACTAGATAGTGAGACAAGGAAATATGAATACCTTTTATACACAATTAGTAACAGAATGCAAAATTGTTCTGAATTTTTTTTTTTTTTTTTAAAACTCTTGACATTATTTTAAATTTGTTCATCTTATGAATAGGGGATATTCCAACTTCACCCACGGAACCAGCATTTATTTTTTCATCTTTATATTTATTATAATTACTAGATAGTGAGACAAAGAAATATGAATACCTTTTATACAAAATTAGTAAAAGAATGCAAAATTGTTCTGAATTTTTTTTTTTTTTTTAAAACTCTTGACATTATTTTAAATGTGTTCATCTTCTGAATAGGGGATATTCCAACTTCACCCACGGAACCAGCAACTATTAGCGGGAATAGTGGAAAAGAAAGTATTAGCAGTATTAATTCAGCATCAACATCATCTACACCCAATTTGCCAGATAGACAGCGGTTAACATCACGATGGGGAAAGAAATCTGTATTTTCTGTTTTAGATGATGTAGATAAAGACAGCAGCTTTATTGAGAGTACTGGTAAGTCCAAAAACCTTTTTATAACACACTGCAATTAACCAAGTACAGTATTTATCGGCATATTACAAGCACCTCATTTTAAGAAGGAAATTTCAGGGGGAAAAACCAACATTATATCGGCGTATAACAAGCACACTTCATTTGCCCCCTATTTTCAGGGAGAAAAAGTGCGTGTTATACACCGATAAATACGGTAGCTAAATGATTAATGGGTAATATTTTAACATATCAAATGTGAGTGTTTCTCAAGAACTCCTCTGGCAAAATTGAGCAAAGTGAATAAGTAACATTAAATGGGAAATCAAGATAATAAATATCTGAGTGGGAGATGAGCTGGGACATGGAATTTCATTCTGCCAAGTGCCAGACACTGTCAGTATCTAGAAGTTGTACTCCTCTACAACAGTGGTCCCCAACCCCCGGAGACGCAGACCGCCGGTCCATGGACCAAATGGTACAGGGCCGCCCCAGTAACATTAAATTATTTCCATTTTGTTTACTGTGGTGTATTTCTCTCGGGATTGTGCGACTTTCCAAGGACGAGAGGTTAACCGGGAGCTGAGCGGCTGCGATGCGGCAGTGGCGTTGTAGCTTTGGTGGAATCTACAGATATCAATAACTTGTTTATGTGCGATATCTTTATCAGAAGGATGAGCATGAAGATTTGTTATGTCCACTCTCTTGCCAACCAACACCACAGGAGCAGAACTGTTCAGGTCACTGGGTGGTTATATATCAGGACAACTAAAACGGTCCTTTTGTGTTGGCATATGCACAGACGTAGCTGCCTCCATGACCGGGCAACTGTCTGTTTTAACTGCTCGGATTAAGGAGGTTGCACCTTAGAGTAAATCTACGCATTGTATCATTCATATGGAAATGCTGGTAAGCCAAAAAATGTCACCAGAATTTAACAGCATATTGATTGATGTCGTTAAAGTTATTAACCACGCCCTTAACGCGCTCCTTTTTGAGCAGCTTTGTGAGGAGATGGACGCAGATGGGCCCTTAATATAAAAAAAGAAGAAGAAGAATTAACTTGTTCTGTTTATTGCCAAGTTTCATATACTCATACATGCAAGAAAGAAAAATCAAATGCCTTAGTCTTAATGAAATTTAACATCCCCGCTCCCCCAAATGAATTATGGTAGTATTTTAAATAAATTATTTCTGCCAAATAAATTGTATAACTGTTTCAAAAAGTTTTCCTCAAATTTGCAGAATCTACCTTGTCAAAAGAAGCATCTTCACGACTAGCGATTCCTTCTGGCACATCAGATGGAGAAAGTGATGGAGAATATGGGCCGAAGCTACCAGCCACTTTGAACTCTTCAGGGAGTCAAACCACAGGTACTAAATATATATAAATACATAACCCAATTAATATATTTAACCCACGAACTGTGGCATGTATAATTCTGTGGTGTGGAGCTTTTCAGAGCGTTTTGAGTGCCATTTGAAATTGCATTAAATGACATAGAAATATTGATACAAGAACCCTATAAGTTTGAATTTTTAGAAGGTAAATGAATGGGGATAAAGTTCGCCATATTGCCCACCCCGTAAAAAAATTTTGCTCAGTGTCCTTGACCTTGGAGTTCTCAAGAAGAAAAAAATCGACAAAATGTCTTGCTTTCAAGTGTTCATAACATCATTAATTTTTATAGATACACTTAAAACACAAATATAAATGTTGTAGCCCATTCATTTATCTTTAAGAAAATGTATAGTTTGCTAAGGTTTTGATTGCAATTAAACCTCTGAAAGCTATTTTAGTAATTTTAGGTCTTTTATATTAGAAACTGGGACCACTGCTAAAGCCAAGAACAAAATACAAAATCTCAGGCAAAATAGTTATTATTGAATTATTGACTAATAAACATTTAAAAAAGAACTGTGGAACTGATTTGGGTTGTTTAACTATAAAATTTATTAGTTCTGAACTATAATCTGTAGCTTCTGTGACTAAAAATTAGTCAGTCCTAGCCCAACCTCCGGGCCTGGCTCGAAGTCTAACAGTAGCCTCAGTAGGCCTACTTCAACATCACTAAGACTAGAATAGAATTCACGAGAAGAATAATCTCAACTGATATCGTTATGGGGAATGTTAAAATCCTAAAAAGCTTTCAACCATATTTCTATTAGTTCTTGCACTGAATGACTTCAGTCATGGCTTCAACCATTTTAGCTTTTAAAAAAACAGTGATATAAAACTCGGATTAAAAAGTATTTATTTTCAAGTTATCACCAAACAGCTTGAACCGGAAGGTGATTTAATTATTATTAAAAGGAAGTGGCTATAATTCCGGTTAAATTTTGGATGGGAAGTTGCTAATCGGACAGTGTTTTTTATCAGCCGATTTTTTCGGCCACCACAAAAAAAACAAGAATGTCGGCCGATTTTTTCCGCCAACCACAGTTCGTGGGTTAACAAGTTATTTGTGTAATATTTAGATAGCATCTCTGATTTTAACTTTATAATTTATAGTAGCAATATATTAAAATATGAATCAACTGTTGAATTCATTACAGAAGTGGCCCACTCTACATCGTTTATGAAAGAACAACAATCAACAGATAAACTAAAGGAAAGGCATAAAGCATCTAGAAAACACAAAAAAGAGAAAAAGGTGAAAATTGTGAAGCCGCTTTTTTTTTTTTTACTCCTTCAGTTTTAATTTTCTCTTTATGAAATATAAATTATTTGCGGTACCGGTATTAAATATTCAAGTAGAGAATCGTTTTCTGGAGAGAAAAAATATCTTTATAATTTTATTAGTTTAGTAATTTAAATTGATACTTTTGTTGTTATTTGTATCTAACTCATTCCTACTTGTCAATTAGAATGGATAAAACTATTTTCTTATCTATTTAAATACTTGAAAGGAGTATTGACATTTTTAACATCTCTGATTTTTAGAAAAAGTCAAAGCACAAAAAGGATAAAAAGCATAAGAAGCATAGGAAGTCCAAGAAATTAAAAAAAGAACGAGAGAGTTCCGGGAGTGATGCTGACACAGAGTCAGAAAGTGATGATTCACCAGTTAATGATTTTGAACTTTTAACAAGGTTGGCCTTGTTATTATTATAAACCTAATATTGAATATAAAAAGATTTGATAAAAAAAAATATAATTTTAAATTTCTTTTTTTAAACCAAGCTGATAAATGTATGTTTGCAAGTTAACAAATGCATAATGGGTTAACCCACCACAATGAATCCTATTATCAGCTTTGTCATAGCACTTAATTTTCATTATGAACTTAATCATTTCAAATCAACCGTTTCATTATAACTAATTTTGTCTCAGTTTGTTTGGTCTTTTAACTCTTAATTAATTTCCTCTATTTATCTCTTTAGGTTGAAACAAGTATCAGAAAGTGGTGTCTTTTTTGGATTCAAGAAGTCCTGATGATCAGTTCAATATAATTTATATTAAATAATTTTGTAAATATAAAGTTTTATGTCTTATTTCATTATGGTAAATGATGTCTAAAACTATTAGTAGTTAATTAACTAAAAATATTTTCCAATATAATAATATGTCTAGTCTAAACCTTTGAGAGAAATTGTCGCCAGATTAATATTAAATACATAAAAAAATTAAAGGCCAAATAAAACAATTGTAATGATTCATTTTTCTTCAAAATTAATGCACTTCACAACAATTTTGACAACATCCATTCATTAAAAGAAGCATAAAAATTAGAACAGACACTTTTCAATCAAGATAATTTTATTTTTTTTCTATTTTGATGGGAAAAAAAAAATAAGCAACAATCTTTTTAAAAATGAATAACATTTACATTTTTTACAATTTTACTTAATTTTTTTTTTTAAAGAATCCCAAACATATTGATTAAAAGAGGTAATTTTTCATTGACTAGCATAAATCAATACCCAAACTATTATTAGTACCATCTAAGAAAGAGATAATAATATATCTTCTCATTTTACCACAATGAATGTGCAAATTCTTCAAAACATCTTCAGTTTTGCCTAAAGTATAGCTTATGAAAAAACTAAATATTTGCAAATGCTACCAACAGTTGAACATGAATTAAAAAAAACTTTACACATGAATTATTCAACAAAAATTAAATAATTAACACATAATGTTTAAATTGTAATAAAAATAAAATAATTATTTCCCACTACTCATAATTTATTGCAAATTTGTCAGTTTTTAATCATGTCAGAATACCTTCTAAAGTATATTCCTCTTAAAGTACATAATTTCATTAGTTAACTGCATAATACTTCTAGAGATGACATCTTTTTAACTATGTTAATTACAACAAATCCATTCTAAAACAATGGCTAAAGCTTTAAAATAATAAAAGCTAATGAATGGTCCCATGATGTACTACAAGCCTCCATCGCTTACACCAGCTTGGGTCATTAGATCTGCAATGTTCTTTTCCAGATCATCGATGCGAGTGCCCATATCATCAAGTAAATTCCGTTAAGGAAATGACAACAAAAGGTATAACTTATATTTTAATTATAAATGTTACTAATGCACATGTAAATGGCATAACATTTGTTTCTTAATAATTGTGGGTACCCTGAATTTTTCCACACATTGTATGTATCCTTCCAGATTAAGTAATGAAAGTTAATAAGATGCCTGCAAACCATTAGTGTGATAAGAAGATTTGCAAAATATATATATATTCAGTTTTGTGTGCTCTTGTAAACGCAATTACTATTAGTAAATTAGTGTTGTATGTCGCCTTAATTACACATACATGCAACTGACACATCTCTTTCACCCACTTTGAGAACCACCAAATAAGAATAAGGAGTGAAGGGTTTGTTATATAAATTCCTACTAATAGAATATCAATGAAAATAGAAATTTTATATTGCTTAAGATGAAAGTAATTTATTTGTGACTAAATAAATAACCTTTCTTATAATCATTTGATTCTTAGAAACAAAAAAAAAGGATATTTCTACCAAGTATTTGTTCAGACATGGCTTGAAACTTATCTTGCATATTATTCATAAGTGTCTGCACCTGTAAAAAGAAAAATTTCATAGTTAACTATACCCAGTATTTCTCTTGCTTAACAAAATAAACGAATTAAAAAATGAATCCCCAAAAAACAAAAAATTGAGTAGTACGTAAAATTAGATACTTAACAATTCATTTTAAAAAATCTTATAGAAGAAAAGTGCTAAGAGAAATGTAAAATTAGTTATTGTGAACAAGACATCTTTCAATTCAATATTACAAAGTTTTTTTTTATAGTTCCTTTCTTTTAGTAATTAATATGCTGTTTAAAGAATTAAACAAGTTAACTGTATTTTTATTCAAAAAGCATTGTATTGTATAATAATATACAGGCAAAGAAGGGGATAATCATGAATTGGGTGGGGGTTTAAATGGGAGTTATTAAATTAAGAAAAGAATTACCAACAGAAATAAAAGAAAGGATATCAGCCGGAAACAGGGCATACTTCAGTGGTCAGAAAATACTCAAAAATAAAAACATAACAAGAGAAACAAAGAAAACTATTTATAAAACCTGTATCAGACCAGTTGTAACATAAGCAAGTGAAACTTGGATCCTAACGAAAACACATGGGAGAGAAAAGTTCTCAGGAAAATATATGGACCAACAAAGGATGAATATGGATGGAGAATATAAACCAAATCATGAATTATACAGTCTATATCAGGATTCCATGATAGTAGCTTTTGTAAAAAAGGGTAGGCTACGCTGGGCAAGACACTATGAGAGAATGACAGGAGTGAAGAGGGTGCATCACCAAAACCCCAGAGGAAAACGGCTAAAAAAAAGACCTAGGCTTAGATGGATGGAATATGTGCATAAAGATCTGAAACACCTGGGAATCCAAGCATGGAAAAGGAAAGCATTAGTTAAGTTTGAGTGGAAGGAGGTAGTGAGGCAGACCAAAGCCCTGCATGGATTGTAGCGCCACAGGGATGGATGGATGTTAGATGCGAGTTGGTAGGGGTGAGAAGATTGGGTCTTTGAAACCAATGGGAATAAAGGATAATAAATTAAGGACTGCGTTCAAGGGCACTCCTCACAACGGCAGTCCCAAATTAAAAATTGAATATTTTTCGCTAGAAAGTGTCCGCCTACAAGCCTAATAGCCGCCAATAATTGGTGACAAAATTGTTTACTTCAAATTTTGCTTGTAATATTAAAAAATAAACAATACCATGGCCAGCAGATCGCAGGAACCAGTTCATATTTCAATTAATGTTTTGTCAGGAAACATTCTACAAACTTATGACACAATGCAGAAGGCACTACTGTATGCTTTGGTTAGTGTGGCTTGCTGAACACCATCTAATATAATAAAGCAGCAATTCAACAGAGATAACTTTTGTTTTTCTCTTGAATTTTTCTTTCTTTTCTTTTTTTTCCCAGGAGATGAAGAGGTTAATGAAGGTCGCAGAAAGACAGGAAGTTAAAATAAGGAATGTTTCTGTTAAGAAACCAAGGTGAAGCTGAATTGGATGCATCCCTTTTACTTTTAGTGATAATAAGTATTTCTAGCACTAGGAGCAGCTGGCTTAGTTATAGTACAAGTTAACCCATAATTCTAAATTCTGAGATGATTTATTTGGAAATTATTGCTGAATAATTAATTAACTTTAACACCTAAAAAATATATTGCAATAAAAAAATATGGCCCGGCCAAGAAATGTTAAATCATTACTGCTATTTCCTCTTAGCAACTGAAGTATCTCTATGACTGAATTACCAATATTACTATTCTTCCATGTCACATGTCAGTGACATTGTCCTCATTGTTACAGTGTCAGAATAGTTTGAGTGTGGTTTGACAGTTGATAAAGCTAACATTAATGCTCTTTGTTACTTGAAAGAAAGCTTATCGATTGTTTTCAGCTCGTGCGTCACAAGCTATTGATCAATCTCCGTAGACCCATTCAAAGTAATCAATACTTGAAATATTGGAAAGTAATACTTTCAGTCATGTCACAACTTGTTAAGAACACTGAGCACTGAATGAACAATCCTACAAAGACTTTTGCCAATAGATCGGAATAACATCAAATAACTTTTGAACAAATAAAAAACCCACAAATTTCAGGGAATTCATAATTATATCTTTAATATTAAAACCTAAATTTTGTATTCAAAATTACTTACAAATTGGGTTAAATCTTGAATATTCTTGTTGTCAGATCCAGTGGTCCTATCTATGTCGGCCATTTTGAAGTTGGAGTCAACAAATGGTTTGCGCATGTCCGCAACCCGTCATTTATAAGATTCACACTAATACTTTTAAATCGCTTTAATATATATAAGAATGCGCTAGACTGACACTATAATTACTAAAGAAACTAAGCAATTTAAATACATTTGGAATCTTTAAAAAAAAAATAAAAAGTGATCTTCTTTTATTTTATGGAAATCTAATAAATTTAAATATGCTAAAAATAAAACGTATCCGCTTTTTTAAAGTAAATGTCAAGTATTTTGTGGCACGGCAGGTCGCACCTTTACTAAACTGTAATAGACTTTGTCCTCGGGGTTATGTAGGCCTACTACACGGCCATGAATGGTGTCAACTCCATCGAGTTTACCGGTAATGCTTAGATTTAGGGCATTGTGTGCTTTGGGGTTGTCCATTAATTACGTCAAGATATTGCTGGTGTCTAATTAATATATTTTAAAGCTTTATCGCAGTCCAAAACTTTTTATAATTAGTTAATTACATCAACAATTTTTACACAATTTTGACCCCCCCCCCTTTGTAAAATCTGTCAAACTTTCGATGACCCCCCGCCCCCCATTTAATTATGTTGACATGTTATACCCCACCCCCCCCCATGAATAATAATATAAATAAATTTATAAATACATTTTACTTTTTGCTTATCTATTTAAATGACACTTAAAATTGTAGGAACAACATTTCATTACAGCTTCCGTCCCCTTGTCAACAACTGTCAAACATTTCCACCCCCCCCCCTATTTTGTTGACGTAAATAATGGATGCCTCCTCCATTATAGATAAGTAATAATTTGAATTTAAAAAAAAAAAAACTCTAAGACAAAGTTTTTCGTATAAATCCTTTATAAAATTTAATATCGAGTAATTAAGGGGGAGGGAGGGCTGAACATTTGACAAAACAATACGCCTAGGCCTACACGTAACGCACTTTNCCCACAATATTAAAAAAAAATTTGTTTTAAAAACCCCAAAACCCCCCCCCCCCCCCCCAAGGCTCGCAACCGCACTTTTTTTTTCACGCCCCTAATCTATATTAGACCCACCCGCGTGTACATCGCAGATTTATTTTACTATTGCATAACTAGCGAGAGCCCGGCATGCGTTGCAATCCCACCCTAAGAAAGAGCGTGTTTGTGTTTAAATACTGTTTTTTGAAGTGCTTTTTACATTGACAATAAAATTAGAAGGTTTGTTGATCCGTGAGCAGGCCACGTACAGCTGTCCAAGTGAGACGCAATGATTTTCAAAAAAGTTGGACCACACACTTATAGCGGCGACTGATCCACCCATGCAATAGCTCTGTTTGAAATTAGACTTAAATAGCCCATATAATTTTTAAAAAACGAATTTAGGACCCCGGCCCTAAATTGTATATTTTAAAATGATTGTACTAAATTCAGAAACCTACTAATAATATGTCATATACAAGCTGAAATATCGCTATCGTTATTTGTATTTGATTAAAATATCCACCAAGGCCAAGGCATTAGCTCTGTTTGAAATTATATTTATATAGCTCATTTAAAAAAAAAAAAAAAACGAATTTAGGGCCCCCGGTCTCGAACGCAATATGGTAAAATGGTTGTACGAAATCAGAAACCTTTTCGGGCGGGCACCCAACACTCACAAAAGTTTTATCGCAATTGGATGATTGGTGTAGGGACGCATACGAAAATTAAATTTGTATAGGCCTAGATAATATAAGCTAAAAATGAATTTACGGCCCTCGCTAAAAACAGAATATTGTTAAATGGTTGTACTAACTTAGAACTATTGGCGGGTGTGCGGACAAAACTCACAAACATTTTGTCGCAATCGGATGAATGGTATAGCAGTGCAGCATATACGGAACATGCATACATAAATTAGTCTTTAATAAGTGATTATCCATCCATACATCTATCTGTCAGTCTGTTGTCGGTAGGTCTGTCTATCGGTGGGTCTGTTGGTCGGTATGTATGACTTTTTGCCAGTCTATCGCTTGGTTGGTCTGTCGGTCTGTCTATTTAAGAAAATCTTAACCCATCTGTATTTTGAAAATTTAATTTTCACTTATGTAAAATGATTGGGTTCTGATATATTTATGGCTATAATTATATAAATATACTTAGGTTTTGTTAACGTCATTGATTCTCTTAATTGGTAAACATATGTTCATTTGTAAAATGAGAATATATCATCTAATTTTAACAACTGTATCATTGAATTTGAAGATATTGTCATCCACTTAAAAATGTACACACCCTTTTTCCTACCCTCGATACATAATGTATATAAGAAGGTTACTTATTTATCAAATTCACTCTGAAGCGTATTTTCTGTTGCCTTGGGCAAAATGAAAGTATCGTATTACTTCAGACCCCCCCCCTCGCCAGACAGTTTTAAAAATAATAATAAAATCATCCAAGGCATTGTAACCCCCTTACTCACGCAAAAAAAAAAAAACACTTTTTGTATTTCATATGCTTTGTTCTTATTTTCCTTGGGCAAAATAAAAGTATCTAATTACTTCAACCCCCCCCCCTCGCCAGACAGTTTTAAAAATAATAATAAAATCATCCAAGGCATTGTAACCCCCTTACTCACGCAAAAAAAAAAACACTTTTTGTATTTCATATGCTTTGTTCTTATTTGGACGAGTGCATTATTGAATCTTATTTAGCTATGTAGTTTGGCTGTACTGATTGAATTAAATGTCATTTTCTTATTAAAAGTGTGTTTAAAGGTAAAGTTTTACTTTATACATTTCATTAAATTATATTTTTGGAATAAATAAAAAAAGTAAAAACTTATTAAATGTTAAAAATACAAAGCTAAATTTGTATTTAATTTTAGCAATTTAAAAAGCAATCCATTATGTTGATTGTTTTTACTTTTAAGAAGGTGAAAATACTTTATCAATTTTGTTACGCGCGATGATTAAATCAGAGAATTTTTAGCTTTGGCTAAATAGGCCATTGGCGCTATGACGTCGTTTGTGTGATTATTTAGAACAAATTAATTTTAATTTTATTTCGCAATATTAACAACGCACTAAAAACATCTGATGTTTGGGTTTTCCCGATAAATGTGATTACTGAGTAATTCTTTGATAATATTTTTTTTTTATTTTTCATTTTTTTCATAACTTTCAAACACATATAAAATGCTTAAAATAGTTCCTTAGTTGATTCTTAAAATATATTTGTAATTTATAAACAGAAAATCTTCCCTCTCCCCCATAGACAGCGACGAGGCCATGACAGGCAATTCAGGCTCAAACCAGCAAGAAGCCCGTATAGGAGCTGCTCATTCCTGCCCAAGACAATCAGGGACTGGAACAAGCTTTCAAAAGGATCAGTTGAGGCGAAAACACTAGACACATTTGTGTCTATTGCCTCAAACCCCTAGTGCATGATTCCCTCACAAAGTGGCACTGGAAATCAGTGAAATTTCCTCATCAACACCAGGAACAGAAACATTGCAAATTCCATCTACATGCATAGGAGCCAAAATGATCAATAAATTGATCGTGGGCCCTTAAGATATAGAAGAAGAAGAATGCTTAAACTTTGACTAAAATAAAAGCGGGTTTAAAATATTTTTTGCGCATATAAATTTATTCGATTTCAGTAAAATTATAGAAAATAACTGATTATTTTTAGGAATCCGAATGTACTTAAATCGTATTGGTTCTTTGGCGTTATGTCAGTATAGCTCATTCTTATATTTATGTGACAAAAGAAAATATTGCGCACCAAACGCACTTGCGATATTTAAAAAAAAAAAGAAAAAAAAAAAGAATCCCATTTAGCGCAGTTATCGGGAATGTTACTTCGTGAAATCGGCGTCATATTTTCTTCATCTTCCCTTCGAAAAACAGGAAAAACAGATTTAAGGTATTTTGGGGGAGTGGGGGGGGGGGGGGAATGACTTAAAATTTGAAAGAATGTGTTGTCATCGGCAACGAACTATGAACTCAATGTGCCAAGTTTCATCTCGCTAGGCTGACAGGAAGATGGTCAATTAACCGTCCGAAGATTTTGCTAGCCACGAACAGCAAAGTTAATAGTTAATAGGCATAGTAGCCTATAAAGGATTTAAAAAATCTTGCAAGAAAGAATTTATTTCAAAGACTAGTTTAAGCACACGAAAAAGTGGAACATATCGTTTTCTTACACATCTGATCTAACACACCATTTTTTACTCGTATTTTGGCTTTGTTTAGGTAACAATTTACAATTTCTTAAAATGCATTATTAATTATGATTATGCAAAGAGCGTCTGCGCAGAAGGGTAATAACTTATTAGTAATTAGTAATAGAAATTCTATAAAGCGGAAAGATTTGAATTAAATGTATAAGAAGCTTAAATATGTTTTATTTTTATTATTAACTTTTAAAAATATTTCCTTCACTGAATTTCTTTGCGGCTTATGTAATAATAATGCATTTTAAGAAATTGACATCAATTTAGTAAAAGACCTGTAGATTACATGGATTCTACAGGTGAATTTACGTTAATTTTGTGTAATACTTTATATTGCGTAGCCTACTACTACTACTAGTACTAACCTACTACTTTATACTGTGGGACAGTGATAGGTATGAGGGAATGTTAAGATACACTGTCTTAGCGTCATAAATGACGTCACCCTATTGAGGCCGATTTTTTACATTCCGTAATCTTCACAACTTTGTATCACAATAATTATGAACCTTATCACACTCTCTCTCTCCCCCCCCCCCCCCCCACCAACCAAAATAAAAATAAACCTGACATCGTATATCGTATGTGGTTGGCCTATTATTATACAATAATCATCATACTAATAACACAAATTTCAATATTATAAAGGAAAAAAAAAGAAAATAGCAAATGAACATCAAAAACTTTTATTACTGCAATTTTTTAAAAAATATCACAATTTATGACTTTTTCTTGATGCTAAAATAATTATTTCAAGAGTCATCATTATTATTTTTTATGATATATGCCTGAGAAAAATTAATTATTATAACATATTTGAACATAAAGTAAAGGATTTAATTAAACAATAAATTAATAATTTTTTTTTTCCAATAAGAATAATGACAAGACTTATCATTAACATTATATATCAACCAAAACAAAACACCAACAAGACAATTAAAATGAATAAAAATCATGAAAACTAAATATTTTGTTGCTTTATTAAAATCATATAATTTCTTCCTACATATACAGTTATATATGTCAGATGTCACACTGGACAGATGGCCATTTAAAAAACAAAACTTTCCACTTGAAAATTTCATAGGTCTTGTATTTTGTTTTCACAAAGGCATTAATTTGTAGACCAATAAGAGACACAGACACCTTGTTAGTCTAATTTAGCCTCCAAAAATAGTGAATAGACCCTATACCCTTTTAGAAGGATTAGGTGTACAACCCTATGAAAGCTGGCTACATAGATGTGCATTTGAACACCAAAAATTTTTTTTTTTTTGGCTCATACAAATAGAAGACATTGAAAAAAAATAAGAACCAAATAATGATACATAGTTTACCTTGTAAATAGAGTTAAATAACTGCGTATATTAATCCCTACAAGGCATTTTTATACATCTCAGGAACATTATGTCTGCTACTCTCATCACCAAAATATATCCTTATTATTACAATTATTTTAATTTGGTTTCTTTCATCAGCTCTAAAAGAACTCAGCTTTCAAAATTCATTGCTAATTGATTTTGCATCTCACGACACAAAACAGTTTTAAATAGTATATATATCTTTATTAGCACTACTCAACAGTCATAAGTTATTACCAAGTGCATGATGTCATGTAGCAAGTCATATGTATATTATGTTATATCATACATCTATGCTCATTCATTTAGGCCTATATATATATATATATAGGCCTACATATATATTATATAAATCCATGTAACAGTGTGTTAGAATAAGTTATGAAAAATAATATTTATTTGTAAAAAATTGCACTCATATCCATGTCTACTTTGTCAATATTGAGTTAAAAAAATTTGTTATGGCGGTTGATCATGAGATTTTTTTTTTTTACTTAAAGACATTCTTTGGAGCTATGGCATTGTCAGTGCAGACTATTTAATAATAATCCATCATTGGCATTTCGTCTCCATTAATATGAACAATTTTTCGTTTCATTTCCCTATTAGAAATAGTTAACTAAAATAAAATTTGAAAGATAACGTCTGAATAATATTTTATCCTTAGCATAAATAGATATAGATAATCTTTAATAACTTTCTATTTAAAAAATGATCACAGTAGTGAGGCAATGAAGAAAAATCCAGCAGTACAAAATCAACACATATGAATAATTCTTGCTGCCCTTGCATAATTATGACTTACAATCATGATCAATTTATATAGTAGCTTTAAGTTTGAGAAAAAGAGCAAAAATTCCCCAAATATTTCTGGATTTTAAATAAATATATTGGCGTATAAGGGACAACATTCAAAGGAGAAGGTTTATATATTTTCAGAAGTGGAATATAAACAGTAATGCAAGGTGACGCAAGGTTTTTGAAAAAAAAAAAAAAATTATATATTTTCAGAAGTTACCTTTTTCCTTTTTTTTTTCAAAAACCTTGCATCACCTTGCATTACTGTTTACATGTCAATTAAAAAAAAATATCATTGTTGATTACTTACAACATCATATAATTTTTTTCAAATATTCTTTGAGGCAAAATATTTTAACATATCTGAATGTTTTAAGAGTGTGACTAAAATAAATTATTAGAATTATTGATTACTAAATGAATATTGCCTTTTTGTCAACGTTGGTCAGTAAAAAGAATATTGCTCTCAGGAATGTTGTTTAGATTGGTAATTAATTTTATACCATGGTAATAGATAATTTACTACATTAATTGTATACCTTGTATTTGGGTTGGACTAGAAAAACTTAGAAAATTGGTACAGTTCTGCATTTAAAAACTTTTGCATACCTATATTAAAATTTACATAAAACAAAAAAATCTGATTATAGTTGCAGCATATAATTGAGCTTACATTTTCGGGGCTAAATTGAAAACTAAGCAAAGTGGATATACTATAAATTTGGAACTATTGCAGACTTTCATTGTATAAAAAGAGCATACTAAGTGTAGGCCACAGAATTATCACATGATTTAATGCTTTTTGAATATCACCTACGTTTGCACTCAGTTATTTCATTTCACATTTGATCAATGTCATGAATCACAACAACATGAAATTAAAAGACAATGACGAAGTTTACCAGATAGAGCAAACACAAGTCTGACAAGCTATTGGTAAATGAAAATTTGCCCACATATGCTTAGCATAAATTCATAGTAATGAACTTGTCA
Organism: Lymnaea stagnalis; assembly: GCA_964033795.1. NCBI lineage: Eukaryota > Metazoa > Mollusca > Gastropoda > Lymnaeidae > Lymnaea > Lymnaea stagnalis. The sequence goes on along the minus strand of CAXITT010000232.1, from coordinate 703,282 downwards.
TAATTAAAACTTAAATTGGATTGATTTTTCATTAAAATAATTTTAAGATTCCCCCATTATAAGCTGATTAAGGTTCCTGTATTAAATCAGCTGTATAATTGTTAGAGGTATTTTTTATATGTGGAAAATGCATATACTATTGCACCTTGGGGGGTGTTCATTAAGTAAGTCAACAAAATAGGGGGGGGGGGAGGGGTCTGGAAATTTTAATGTTTGACAGTTGTTGACAAAGGGGAGGGAGGGGGGTTTAGATTAGTTGACGTCAACACTCACGTTTTCTCTATTAAATCCTTGGGGGTGTTCATTAAGTAAGTCAACAAAATAGGGGGGGGGGGAGGGGTCTGGAAATTTTAATGTTTGACAGTTGTTGACAAAGGGGAGGGAGGGGGATTTAGATTAGTTGACGTCAACACTCACGTTTTCTCTATTAAAATTTTAATCTTAAAAATTGACTGGTTATTACATTATTTTAAAAAAATGTACATGTGTAAATGAATCAGAATGATCAATTCATTGATCGTGGGCCCTCAAAGTAAAGAAGAAAATGAAGAAGAGTGTAAATAGTCATATAATTTTTAGGATTTTAACAAAATAAGATTTATTTAATGTGTTTCTGTGCACTGCAGATGGCTGGTCAGAATGTTAGCACACGATGTTAGTGCAAGAGAAGTCAAAAGTTGGCCTCTCTTCACCTGTAGATTCTGTTGCAGGTATGGAACAAAGGTAAGGTTCAAGTGTCATGTGCAGTCAATATAAATGATATTGATAGAGTAGGAACACAATGTTTTGAAATGTGGATGAATTTAAAGTGAGTAAAAATAATAACATCGCTGCTTGAACAGATTTGCAAATCTGTAACATCTATTTTGCATCACAAGTCATGTTGAAAAAGCATGTTCAACAGAACCGACAAAATCCTCATGAGCATAAGAAATGTTATTGCTTCTATTTTAATGCTGAATGGTTAGATGAGGATGATGTTGACTTGTGTGGTATATCGGTGTTGCAGGATGAAAATCATTAATCAGTTACTATAGACTTTGCCCATCAGGGGCGTCATTTCATTTTTTTTTCAGGGGGTGGGGGGGGGGAGTGAGAGGGAAAAAAAAATCTTGGTTGGCTTGTTAAGTTGTTTATTACTAGAGGCGCCACAGCACATCACAATTTAAATAAAATCTGCAAAATAGGGGTGGGGGCAAATGCCCCCCTGCCCGACCCAATGATGTCCCTGATGCCCATTCAAACCTGGCTGCTCCCTGGGAAGATGATAGCAGCTAGAACTATGCTACAATTGTCAGGTATAATGACAATAATCATATTTTAACTTCCACAAACAAGGAAATTAAGTCTTTAACAACTTTTCAATTGATTCTGCATTATAAAATTTAAGTGTAAAAACTTTTAAACTTGTTGATTAACAAGCTAAAGATGTAATGAAATGNGGCGCGTTTTTTTTTTTTTTTTTGGGGGGGGGGGGGGAGAGAGAGGTTTAGAAAATGTTGACATAATTTAACAGGGGGGGGGGTCATTGAAAGTTTGACAGTTGTTGACAAGGGGAAGGGGGACAAAAATTGCTTACAAAGTGTTGACGTAATTAATGGCCAACCCCTTTCCCCTCTATCTAAAAGCTCAAATTACGCCTCTGACCACTTGTATATTCTAGCCATTTTCTGGTGCAGTAGGCTAATAGTAAATAGAATAATATTGAAATTTTTATAATACATAAATATCTCAAATGTAGATTCAAGTTTCTTTAATATAATAAATATATTGATTTAAACTCATGTTTTAAAAATGTATAACAAATCTAATTTACTTAACACTTGTAAAATATATAAAAGGTGAATATTTTGTATATGATATGCTCACAATATGAAATAAGCATAGTAAAAATGCCAAGTTACCAAAAAATATAAGCAATGGTGGATGATGGTGTATTGCTGAATGTTAGAAAATGTAGATCAAACATATTTTCACATACACTTCACTAAGAAATAAACTTAAAATATTGACAAGAAACAGATATATATACATTGAAATAAAAATCTATTGAAATTTATAAATTCTGAAGATTTTATTTTAATCAAGAGGAAGCAGGTCCAGATATGCATCTTAATTTGATAGCTTTCAATTTGATAAATACAGAAAAATATTCACAAAATAAAAAAATGATAAAATATTAATTTTAATAGGCTATATCCATTAATTTCTCTACATAAATGTATAACAATGAAAAACATAATAAAAAGAAATTATGCACAAAATTAATAAATAGTTCCATTTACAGCTACAGGGTTTGAGGTAAATTATCATTTTAAGACAATTTGCAAAAATCTTTAAATTTAGAATGGGAAGATTTTTAAAAGACATTTTTAACCTTACCAATAAATTTTATAGCCAGTGACAATTGCTCTTTGCTTATACTAAAATAAGTGTAAAGGAAATTTATGAAACTTATAGGTCAGTGTTTTCATTTAAATATTCTATTGAAAAGTATTGAATGAGTGGAAAATGCAATTTCAGTAAAGGCTCTGTGGATTAATGAACATTCAATGTACAAAATTTGCTACTGGTATAACAAACACCACTATTTAAAAATGTTAGAATTAAATTTTAAACAAATTAACTATTTTACAATTTTAGCTTGTTTTTCTCTTAGTATTTTTCAATGTAAATTTTATGTTCCTTTCATATCCTTTTATTTAAAATACATATTACATATTTAAAATCCAGCTTTTCATATATAAAAATGGCCAATAACATATTGTATTATACATGCAAGAAATGATACATAATAAGCAAAAACATAATGCACAACCTCTAGTAACAGAGAAGTGTTTCATAAATCAAGAACTGCTTGTATAAAATTGTCTATGTGCATTAAAGTTAAAGGAAAAATACTTAATTTCAGTGAGGTATACTTGGTGATAATAAAAAGTAACTTGACATGACAATGAAGTACTGTTTCTTACGAATAGACAAGGCTCAATGTAATGAAACTTTTGTAGTTACATCTATCAAAGAGTAAAGGCTTTTGAGAAGGTCAAAACAAGTTATTGCATAAGCATAAACCAAACGTAAAAAACATGTACTGACCAGGATTACTGAGCATAGTGATATGCTCATCACAGATTCAGATACACAGAGGTTTTAGCCACATGTTATAAATTTAAATGTAGTGAAAAGTAGAGAAAAAAAAAGAAAGAACCAACAAACTCGGGCATGGTGCAGATATGTGGAATAAAAATCTGGCAAAATGTGGAACAAGGTTGATTCTGCCCAATATTTGTATTTATTTCTGGAAAAAGTTAGTTGGAATGTAAATCATATTAGGATAATGATGGTAAGTCATAAATACTAGTTACTATTTGGTGTAAAAATAAATAGATTTGGTTTTATCCTATTTAATATTGCTGTGTGAGCTGATGAATGTTACAACAAAATTTCCGATACAAAATGATTTACATCAACATTGTTAATGGTGATAACTAAATATGGCAATGCTTATATTATAAGTATTTCCACATCTTATTTAAAATATCCTATATAAATAATATAAATATTATATGAATATAACAAAAAACCAATAGATCTTATTGAATTTTCTTTTTAAAAAAATCCCTCGAATTTAAAATCAGAGCAATAATTTAACCTCTGTTGCATAGAGGGATTGCAGTGTCTATGTGCACCACATGTATATCCTGTGAATCTACAATTTATACTTGAAAAATGTTATTGATTTTGTAAAATAATATACATAATGCTGGCTATCATTAGCTTGCTTGACACTGTGGCTCTGGTTAATATTCTCTGTGACTTATAAAGAACCATCCATATTCACCATTTCACTGCATATTTAGTGAATAGCTCATCATTTGTTTTTATCAACATTTTCAGGAATGACAGTTCCAAATGGGTAGTCCCAAAACTTGGTGGATATACCAAAACCTGAAACATGTTTTAACAAAATATAAATGTTCAAGTCATATGAATATTCCTAAATAGCAACACATTTATAGTAAAATCTACCCTTAATTTTTTTTGGTGCTTGTAAACTAACACCTTCTGAAACCACTGGCAAATAAAAACAAAAAGCTCACCAAGTTGTTGATACTTGTAATGATGCAGTGTATGATATGTTTTCAACCTCTGGAAGTAAGATAGAAATGGCTGGCCACCATGGTGGATATAATAATGGATAAGATCGTAGGCCATATATCCGGATACAATCCCTGAGAAGACGACTTGGGCCATGCCAATAGGAAACATGGTTGTGCACAAGAAGTAAAATGGAACAGCAAAGAAAGATGCTGGCAGGGGTGGAAACACAAGCCGTTTGGGATCCATTGGGGACTGTTGATAAAGAATATATTTGGTTTTGTTGATATTTAAGCTAATATAATTATTATTTAATAGTACCGGTAACACAAAACATTCATAATATTTCCAGGGTTTGAACTAATACTAATTTTTATGCTATCACTGTAAAATTCTGTCAAATATGGGTTTGCACCCCAATAATTTGTTTAAATATTCATCTTGGGAAATGAATAAATGTTTGCAGGATGCTGTTAGTTTATTGACGTTTCATAATTATCCCACTGACTATAATCAGGTAAAAAAAATTATCCTAGTGATTTACTTCAAATGAAGAAGAAACAAAAATAGTTCAAAGCTAAAGTAGGAGTTATGAAAAGTTTTTAACATTGGTTTCAAAATAAAAGATGATACAGAATGTTTTTAATACATTTAACCCTACAGAAAGGAGCACTTCAGTTTAAACAAATCTTAAAGATTGACAAAATTTATGCAAGTTAAATTAGGTTAAAGGTTGACCTTATGGTGCTGGCCATGCAGAGAGAAATGCAGCCGAATGAGAAAGTGGTTGTTGGCTGGAGGTTTGAGGTGGAACAACCATCTGTGGATGATGTATTCTAGAAGAGTCCACACGATAAGACCGATGACAAAAAGGAATGGCATGGACAAGGGGCCATGCTGTAAGCCTGTGAACAAATGCCAATAAAAAAATAGACTGCATTTTTAATAGTTACCAACGTACCTTAATTTTGCTGAATTAAATTCAACTCTTAAAATCAAAGTTTTAAATCAAATTTAAAAAAAACAAAACAAGAATGTTCATATCAAGATTCTAGCTCTCACCTAATGCATTTTCTGGCCAGACTTCAGGTGTCTGAGACAGATGTCTGTAAGAGGAAAAGATCATGAACAGTACAACTGGCACCCAGGTTATGGGAACAAACCACCAACTGGCTTTGGTCAACATTTCAGCAAGATCAGACTCAAACAATCTGATTGGCCAGTCAACTTGTTGATGGGTCCAATCAAAATATTTTTCTCCCAACAGCTCAACTTGGCCCAACAATGGTTTTGACCAATCAACAATGTCATTTTTTATCTGGAATGAAAGAAAATAATTGAAATTAACAGATTATTAAAACAAAATATTTAAAGTTTAAGACAATCAGGTCAAAGGTTAAAACCTCTTTAAAAAGTATTAAGAATATCTTTTAAAATTATTTAAAGTTAAAATCTATTAAGGAAAGCTTTGAAACAAATTATCTCTTACATATTTTTCCCGCCTCTCAACCTCGTCCGAAACTTCTTTTAAATATTCACCATTCTGAAAGTAAAAAAAAATAAAAAATAAATAAATATTTTCATTCTGGATAAACTTAGACACAGATATAGCAAGCCTGAATTTGCAAAAAACAAGGGAGATCATTGTAAAAAATTAAATTCCGAAGCTTCTTTAAATAGTTCATATGAAACAATCCGTTATAAAATATATACTAAAATGCAGCGCAGATGTGAATGCATCGACGAAAAACAAGAATAGCAAAACCAAATTTTATCTTTAAAAATGACGCGCTGTCGTAATAGGGTAAAGATATAGGATCGATGATAAACTAGGTCATATGTAAAGAATCGATGCTGAGTAGGCCATATGTAGAGGATCGATGCTAATTTAGGCTGTATGTGAATGATCAAATCTAACATCATTGAAGTGATATTGTCACCGTCATTTTTATTTCTGAGTCAACTGGAAGCTCAAGACTGTTTAAGGGATGTCTCTATGGGAGATTAAGTAATTTTTTTTCTTCAAATTTAAGCAGATGTGACGCCACTGAATAGTGACACATCTAGACACTGCTACCTCTATACAGTGGCACATCTAGACACTGCTACCTCTATACAGTGACACATATAGACACTGCTACCTCTATACAGTGACACATCTAGACACTGCTACCTCTATACAGTGACACATCTAGACACTGCTACCTCTATACAGTGACACATCTAGACACTGCTACCTCTATACAGTGACACATTAGACACTGCTACCTCTATACAGTGACACATCTAGACACTGCTACCTCTATACAGTGACACATCTAGACACTGCTACCTCTATACAGTGACACATCTAGACACTGCTACCTCTATACAGTGACACATGCATAGTAAAACGTCTACTTAGTGACACTTCTATATGGTGCACCTCTAAATATTGGCCCCTCTACAAAGTGAGTGATGCCTCTGCCTAGTGGGTGACGCCTTTACATTTTGACACCTCGTACACAGGGACACCTCTTACACAGGGGCACCTCTTACACAGGGACACCTCTTACACAGGGACACCTCTTACATAGGGACACCTCTTACATAGGGACACCTGTACATAGGGACACCTGTACATAGGGACACCTGTACATAGGGACACCTCTACACAGGGACACCGCTAAATAGGGACACCTCTACATTGTGACACCACTACATCAAGACAAATCTACATTGTGTCACCACTCTATTGGGACGCCTCTACATGGGTCCGTCTCTTCCATAGTGAGACCTCTACAAAGGAGCAAACCTCTACATAGGGGCACCTCTACATAGGGGCAACTCAACACAGTGACACCTCAACACAGCGACACCTCAACACAGCGACACCTCTACACAGCGGACACCTCTACACAGCGGACACCTCTACACAGCAATATCTCTACACAGCGACACCTCTACATTGGACACCTCTACATTGGACACCTCTACATTGGACACCTCTACATTGGACACCTCTACATAGGGACACCTCTACATAGGGACACCTCTACATAGGGACACCTCTACACAGGGACACCTCTACACAGGGACACCTCTACACAGGGACACCTCTACACAGGGACACCTCCACACAGGGACACCTCCACACAGGGACACCTCTACACAGGGACACCTCTACACAGGGACACCTCTACACAGGGACACCTCTACACAGGGACACCTCTACATAGGGACACCTCTACATAGGGACACCTCTACATAGTGACACCTCTACATAGGGACACCTCTACATAGGGACACCTCTACATCACCTTTTATCTAATAAAATTATCTCTCATATTAGATTTTTTCTGTTTGTCTCTTTCAGAATCCCCCCTCCACCCCACCCCAACTCAATTTTTTGTGTTTTGCTTAAAATATGGCTCTTACCGCAACCCCTGTCCCTGACTTGTGCAACCCCAGGTGGTTCTGGCACCCTAGCTTAGAACCCGCCCTGTTGTGAATGTTTGATGAGAAATAGTAGGCGCCACACACAGTTGTTTTTTTTTTTTTGTTGTTTTTTAGATTTTAAATTATGACTTTATTGTCAACTGAACTGCCCGACCCAGAAACCCACACGCAACCCAGCACCCAACCCCACCCTCTGACTCAACCCCAGCACCCAACCCCAGCACCCAACCCCAGCACCGACCCAGCACCCAACCCCAGATTAAAATTCTAAAGGGGTTTCACTGAATAACAATTTTTAAAAAAATCTCTGGAAGTTTATTTCTGTTTAGATGGATTATTCGTTTCAGCGTACCCTACAATTTTCCAATTTCACAAAATCGCTGATGTCATCTTGTCGCTGTACAAATCAAACACTGTTATTGAACTCCTGAGAGAGGGGAGCTCCCAACTTCCTGCTACCGTAACGGTTTCTGTGTGTCAGCGACAAATCGTAGGTCTGACCTTTATAGTCTAGAGGAGGTGGGTGGGGGGCTTCCAGCAATGATCAATTTCCCGGTGCTATTAAATGGTTTATCAAACAGGAGAGGCCATCTCGTTGAAATGTATCCCGTGGCCAAGGTAATGATTCGTTCGATGGCTCAACGTGCATAGACACATTTGAATATCTACTCTGATGGCAATCTGCTCTGATGGCAATCTGCTCTGATGGCACCCTGCTCTGATGGCACCCTGCTCTGATGGCACCCTGCTCCTGTGGCACCCTGCTCCTGTGGCACCCTGCACTGATGGGAATCAGCTCCTGTGGCACCCTGTAAAAGTTGGATCATGTCACCCATGTACTCTTAGCACTTAATTATACACATTCACATCCAATAGCACTGTATTATATCCTTTACATTCAAAATCACCGTATTATAACATTTACCAGGTGGTTGGCAAACTAGTCACAAGAGCCAAAAATCAGCAGCAGGACGATGAACAATTTTTTGAGAGCCAAATTTCTTTTCAAGAACCACGTTTTTCGGAGTCAAAACCGATTTGTGGCCCACTGGCCAAGGCGCACTCAGGTCGCTAAAGAGCTGCGATTTGCCCGACCGCTGCCCAATGCATTCAATAGCACCGCATCGTACCCTCCTCGACCAAATACACTGCCGTAGACCATCTGCGCCCAGTGCAGGCCCATAAATCCACCACAAGCGCACTGCCAAATACCCTCTCCATCCAAGAGCACTGTGTCATACCCCCATACGCCCAAGAGCACTGCCTTCCCACCGTCCATTGTGCAGAACGTATGTGTCATACATCGGCACTATGCCACCTTGTGCCTAGATCAAAACCCACCAGTTGGAGTTTTATGAGTCGTTTTCATATGTCCTCATATATGATCTAAGTATAGGAGAATGACTCAACAGATGCCACGGTCACTTAGCTACTCCATTAATTCGCTACTGACTCACTAGATTTACAGATATGATTTTATGTTTTTATTTAATTTTATAATGAAATGTATATGTGCGCATAATGTAACGGTATATATGTTGCATCAGGTTTAGTAGTGGGTCTTAACTTTTTCATGAATATTGAAATAAGCTGAATATTTATTCGTCTCGTTCAACCACGCTCATTCAGTGCTGTATCAAAGGTGCTTTAATTGTTTATGGGGGAAATAAATATGCGCTGGAAGTCAACCTTACACCGTATATAAATTGCATGTTCTTTAGATAGATGAATGAAAAGATGCACTACTAATGTTCATTGCATACATACACCACCTTCTTCAGGTTGTTGTGATTGAAAATTGCTAAATACAGCATTGCCGCCTAAAAAAATCGTTGGGCATCAATATACAGGAATAGTGTTTGTGGAGAAAGCACATTTTGGGGGTCAAAAGTGATGAATGGAAAATATTTCGAGAGAGGAAATGGATTAAAGTGATAGCAGTTTGCGCATGTCTGCGTGCTGAGTGACGTAGAGCCGAATAATTTAATTTAAATTGTTGACCAATGACCGTGTTCGATACAAAAGAGAAAAACGGGGTCAGGTTGAAGCAATAAGATATGTATACAAATGGTAGAGGAAAACCTGAAGAAGAACAATACCAGGAAGTGAACGCTTCGGCCAAAAAGCCTTCGACAGCAAAAAAAAATTTACATGTGTCTCTTCTGTAGCTGAATATGTCAACCATTTGCTGTGCCGTAAGTTGCAAATGATGACACAGCGAAGAGGTCAAAGGGCGCAGATTAAAAAAAAAATTAAAAAAATTAAATTGTTGTGGATGGATGTATCCAGATGTCATCCAGTTTGTGTCGGACATATAACGATAACCACAATATATAGATCATTCAGTTTGAGACAACCGCCCCACCCAACCCTCCTACTCAAGCAAATATAGAACGTGGCGAGTAAGGTCTTTGTGGCTCAAATTATCACTTGCTTATTGCATTTCGCTGAGCCAGTGTTTCCACAGACGGGGCTGTATTATAGGCAGTGCCGGGGTTGTAGTATTGGAAGTGCTGGGGCAGTAGTATAGGCAGTGCTGGGGCTGTAGTATTGGAAGTGCCGGGGCTGTAGTATAGGCATTCTCAAGCAAATATAGAAAGTGGCGAGTAAGGTCTTTGCGGCTTAAAATATCACTTGCTTATTGGATTTCGCTGAGCCAGTGTTTCCCTAGATGGGGCTGTAGTATAGGCAGTGCCAGGGTTGTAGTATAGGCAGTGCCAGGGTTGTAGTATAGGCAGTGCCAGGGTTGTAGTATAGGCAATGCAGGAGCTGTAGCATAGGCAGTGCTGGGGCTGTGGTAAAGACATTTCTGGGGCTGTAGTATTGGCAGTTCCGGGGCTGTAGTATTGGCAGTTCCGGGGCTGTAGTATAGGCATTCTCAAGCAAATATAGAAAGTGGCGAGTAAGGTCTTTGCGGCTTAAAATATCACTTGCTTATTGGATTTCGCTGAGCCAGTGTTTCCCTAGATGGGGCTGTAGTATAGGCAGTGCCAGGGTTGTAGTATAGGCAGTGCCAGGGTTGTAGTATAGGCAATGCAGGAGCTGTAGTATAGGCAGTGCCGGGGGTGTGGTAAAGGCATTTCCGGGGCTGTAGTATTGGCAGTGCCTGATTTCCCCAGAGGCTAATTACGATTAAGCCTAGGGCCTCTAACAACTAACAGGCCTCAAATTTAAGAAGCCCCATTTTATAGATTGCCACGTTTGAAAAAAAAAATTGCCTAAAAAAATTATAAACATTAAAATAAAATCATTTAGAAACACGTATGGCATAATGATTTAAACTAAATATAATAAGGAACCAAATGCGCTTATGTTTAAAGAACCTTTGCTAGGCCATTGATATTTAAGGGGCCCACAGTTTCGATGTGGGGGAAAAAACTAATCGAAAATACGTATTGAATAACTCCGTATAAAAAAAGATCGAAGAGTGGCTGGGAGGTCTCTTAAAGGTCACGTGGCGGCTCTCGGTATTAAATGAAGTATTGACTTAAAGATGGCTCTGAATAAAGCATTCAAGTACAGGGCTTAAGAATGACTTCAATAAAAAAAATGCCGTGGGCAGTCATACGACAGTCCGTAGAATAATGACATGTAATATCTGTAAAAAATGTGTGATATATCACCTGTCCGAAATTGTCCTTAAAAAATGTATGATTACATCACTTGTCCGTAATTGTCCGTAAAAAATGTATAATACATCATTTTCCGTAATTGTCTTTAAAAAATGTATGATACATCACTTGTCCGTAATTGTCCGTAAAAAATGTATGATACATCACTTGTCCGTAATTGTCTTTAAAAAATGTATGATACATCACTTTTCCGTAAAAAATGTGTGATACATCACCTGTCCGAAATTGTCCTTAAAAAATGTATGATACATCACTTGTCCGTAATTGTCCGTAAACAATGTATGATAATTCACTTGTCCGTCATTGTCCGTAAAAAATGTATGATACATCACTTGTCCGTAGTTGTCTTTAAAAAATGCGTGATACATCACTTGTCCGTAATTGTCCGTAAAAAATGTATGATATATCACTTGTCCATAATTGTCCTTAAAAAATAAATGATACATCGCTTGTCCGTAATTGTCCGTAAAAAATATATGATACATCGCTTGTTCGTAATTGTCCTTAAAAAAAAAGTATGATACATGACTTGTCATCGAAATCTTTTAAGACATTGTATAAACAATTTTTCAAGCGAAAAAAAAACGGGAAATATCAGCTTTATATTAAAAAAAACTGTCCTCTTGCTTGCTTTAAATTTGTATCCTGTGTTATGATAATGGGGTGTGGCGGGGGGGGGGGGGACTCCCACACCGATGATATGGCTACGCAATAAATTGAACGTTTTTTTTTTTTTTTATAAATAGGCCCATGACCCATGAGGTCATATTTAGAGCGATGGATTTCATAGAGAGATTAGTTTAAAAAGGTGTCCGTTTAAAAAAAAAATAATGTGTTTATGAGTTTTTAAGAATGTGGAGATTAATACCATTTCTACTCACTTATTATTTGCCATCGCCGACGCTGAATGTAATGCAAATAATATAAAAGTATAATAAGAGTCTGATGATATTATAACGTGTATGTTATTTTGAAAGGAAATTCGAGTTTCAGTGCGTTCAACGCTTTAAGTTGTCAACGGGAGGCTTGAAATAAACTCTTTAAAATTTAGGGCCTTGACAAGCTGTCCTTAGCCTTGAAGCCCCCACGCTCTCGGATTGTTTCAGTGCACCTCAGTTCAATGGCCCGTGACGTGCAGAAAGGCCACCGTTACCGGGTAGTGTGTGTGTGTGTACTCGGCATTCCTGGGTGGGCACGGTGGGTCTCAAACTTTGCAATGACTCCACCCCCAGCCCCCCACCCCTGCCCGCATTACTTTTCTATCTGGTCTTCTTGTCCAGTGGGTTAAAAATGTAATATTAAATATTAATTCAAGCTTAAGGCTTGAGCCGTCAAACGACACTTCAGCTTTATTGTTTCGTGTCTTTTCAAATTTTCGCATAACTTTTTCAGGACATACCAGGTGTGTTTTGGTCAGAAAATCAAATCCCGACACGTTGATACACAAAGACATGGCTTCAAAAAATTTGGGGGGGGGGGGGGGGGGGGTAGGTAAAAATATTTGCTACGGACTCCGGAGTGAGTGTCGAAATGAAGATCTTAAATGTCGAGTGTCCGTCTAACCTTGATGTCTTATGACTAGCCTTCTTGTTTGGACATTGTCTCTCCATTCGTCCCACGGACTAGTGCAACTGACACCATGCCAACACACTGAACACTGAATCGTTTGTTGCACGCTATACGTTTATTACACATCGTCACAACATGGCGGAGTAAAATAAACTGTAATCAAAATCCAATTTCCTTACACAAACCAAAGTACTTCCTTAACGAGACATCCAGCCGAAACCCGCAACACGTTAAACCCTGAAATATCCTTCGACTCTACTGCACGGCCATCGTCGCGCCATGACAACAACAAAACAACCCCGTCATTTCCCCTTACCCAAATACGTCACAAAACTCACAACATGATATATTATACAGCTACACATATACTCTCTACACTCAACATCTTTTCCATTCCAAACATAACAACAATTTGTTTGTCCATTTAGTTATAGTATTGCCGCTCATGCGAGGTCATTTGTCAATTTAGTTATGGTATTGCCTCTCAGGCGAGGTCATTTGTCAATTTAGTAATGGCATTACCTCTCATGCGCGGTCATTTGTTAATTTAGTTTTGGTATTGCCACTCAATGGGAGGTTATTTGTTAAATTAGTTATGGTATTGACACTCAATGGGAGGTCATTTGTCAATTTAGTTATAGTATTGCCACTCAATGGGAGGTCCTTTGTCAATTTAGCTATGGGATTGTGACACTCCATGGGAGGTCATTTGTCAATTTAGTTATGGTATTGTGACACTCAGTGGGAGGTCCTTTATCAATTTAGTTATGGTATTTTGACACTAAATGGGAGGTCCTTTGTCAATTTAGTTATGGTATTGTGACACTCAGTGGGAGGTCCTTTGTCAATTTAGTTATGGTATTGTGACACTCAGTGGGAGGTCCTTTATCAATTTAGTTATGGTATTGTGACACTAAATGGGAGGTCCTTTGTCAATTTAGTTTTGGTATTGCCACTCAATGGGAGGTCATTTGTCAATTTATTATTAGTATTGCCACTCAATGGGAGGTCATTTGTCAATTTAATTATGGTATTGTGACACTCCATGGGAGGTCATTTGTCAATTTAGTTTTAGTATTGCCACTCAATGGGAGGTCATTTGTCAATTTATTATTAGTATTGCCACTCAATGGGAGGTCATTTGTCAATTTAATTATGGTATTGTGACACTCCATGGGAGGTCATTTGTCAATTTAGTTATGGTATTGCCACTCAATGGGAGGTCATTTGTCAATTTAGTTTTAGTATTGCCACTCAATGGGAGGTCATTTGTCAATTTATTTTTAGTATTGCCACTCAATGGGAGGTCATTTTTTCAATTTAATTATGGTATTGTGACACTCCATGGGAGGTCATTTGTCAATTTAGTTTTAACCGGAAACAAAAAACAAACGGTGCCTGACGTCATTGCCGGTGACGGAGCAATACGCGCAGTAAAGGTCAAGGTCACAGTCATCATATTTCTTTGGAATCATTTCTTGCAAATACCAAAGACACCACAGTATTAGTATAAGAGGATTCTGGGTAACCATCCTACACCCACATTCCCCAAGGCATCCAGGCATGTAAAGACGCGGTGGTGGTGCGACACATGAAACCTGACTGAAGTTACTGAAACATTACGACTTGGGCCACGGATATCTGTAACTCTGAATAATACCTTGGTCGGTCTTACAGTGTGTCACAGCTCTCGGACATGGGTGGAAGTATGCTACAAAAAAGTTGTTTAAAATATTTTATTTTATTGTAAATTAATTGTAAAATTTTCTTAAAAGCACCACGTGATTAGTTGATGGGTCCATTTATAAGTGCCAAAAGATAAGTTGAATGGTCCATTTATAAGTACCAAAAGTTAAGTTGAATGGTCCATTTATAAGTACTAAAAGAAAAGTTGAATGGTCCATTTATAAGTACCAAAAGTTAAGTTGAATGGTCCATTTATAAGTACCAAAAGTTAAGTTGAATGGTCCATTTATAAGTACTAAAAGAAAAGTTGAATGGTCCATTTATAAGTACCAAAAGTTAAGTTGAATGGTCCATTTATAAGTACCAAAAGTTAATTTGAATGGTCCATTTATAAGTTCTAAAAGAAAAGTTGAATGGTCCATTTATAAGTAAAAAAGTTAAGTTGAATGGTCCATTTATAAGTACCAAAAGTTAAGTTGAATGGTCCATTTATAAGTACTAAAAGAAAAGTTGAATGGTCCATTTATAAGTACCAAAAGTTAAGTTGAATGGTCCATTTATAAGTACCAAAAGTTAAGTTGAATGGTCCATTTATAAGTACTAAAAGAAAAGTTGAATGGTCCATTTATAAGTACCAAAAGTTAAGTTGAATGGTCCATTTATAAGTACCAAAAGTTAAGTTGAATGGTCCATTTATAAGTACTAAAAGAAAAGTTGAATGGTCCATTTATAAGTACCAAAAGTTAAGTTGAATGGTCCATTTATAAGTACCAAAAGTTAAGTTGAATGGTCCATTTATAAGTACTAAAAGAAAAGTTGAATGGTCCATTTATAAGTACCAAAAGAAAAGTTGAATGGTCCATTTATAAGTACCAAAAGATAAGTTGAATGGTCCATTTATAAGTACTAAAAGAAAAGTTGAATGGTCCATTTATAAGTACTAAAAGAAAAGTTGAATGGTCCATTTATAAGTACTAAAAGAAAAGTTGAATGATCCATTTATAAGTACTAAAAGAAAAGTTGAATGATCCATTTATAAGTACTAAAAGAAAAGTTGAATGATCCATTTATAAGTACCAAAAGAAAAGTTGAATGATCCATTTATAAGTACCAAAAGAAAAGTTGAATGATCCATTTATAAGTACCAAAAGAAAAGTTGAATGGTCCATTTATAAGTACTAAAAGAAAAGTTGAATGATCCATTTATAAGTACTAAAAGAAAAGTTGAATGATCCATTTATAAGTACTAAAAGAAAAGTTGAATGGTCCATTTATAAGTACTAAAAGAAAAGTTGAATGGTCCATTTATAAGTACCAAAAGAAAAGTTGAATGATCCATTTATAAGTACTAAAAGAAAAGTTGAATGGTCCATTTATAAGTACCAAAAGAAAAGTTGAATGGTCCATTTATAAGTACCAAAAGAAAAGTTGAATGGTCCATTTATAAGTACCAAAAGAAAAGTTGAATGGTCCATTTATTAGTACCAAAAGTTAAGTTGAATGGTCCATTTATAAGTACTAAAAGAAAAGTTGAATGGTCCATTTATTAGTACCAAAAGAAAAGTTGAATGGTCCATTTATAAGTACTAAAAGATAAGTTGAATGGTCCATTTATAAGTACTAAAAGAAAAGTTGAATGATCCATTTATAAGTACCAAAAGATAAGTTGAATGGTCCATTTATAAGTACTAAAAGAAAAGTTGAATGGTCCATTTATAAGTACTAAAAGAAAAGTTGAATGGTCCATTTATAAGTACTAAAAGAAAAGTTGAATGATCCATTTATAAGTACTAAAAGAAAAGTTGAATGATCCATTTATAAGTACTAAAAGAAAAGTTGAATGATCCATTTATAAGTACCAAAAGAAAAGTTGAATGATCCATTTATAAGTACCAAAAGAAAAGTTGAATGATCCATTTATAAGTACCAAAAGAAAAGTTGAATGGTCCATTTATAAGTACTAAAAGAAAAGTTGAATGATCCATTTATAAGTACTAAAAGAAAAGTTGAATGATCCATTTATAAGTACTAAAAGAAAAGTTGAATGATCCATTTATAAGTAC
>CAXITT010000232.1:644497-664569 GCA_964033795.1 Lymnaea stagnalis | reverse complement strand
TTTTTTTTTTTGGTGTTTTTTTTTTTTTTTCATTTTTTGTTGTATATTTGGGGGATGGGGGGGGGGGGGATAAAGTCTGCCGATGAATTAAGAGTCACGTGATAAACTTAAAATTTGGCTGGTAAAAAATATATTTCATTCATTTGATTTATATTTTGTGTACGGTACCCTTTTACAATTTTTTTTGTAGAAACATCCAGATGGCGAGTCGCATGTTGTGACGTCACTACAAACAGGTGGGAAGTTCATAAATGGTGGTAATTGGCGTTAACTTCATTTAATCCAGATTTGCCGTGCTTTCAGGGGCGGGCCCTGGAGAGCGGCACATCGCTAAATGTGTTGCGTGCAGCGGCGGCCCTCAGATCGTTACGAATCGAACCGGGCGCCATCTTAGAAACGGCAGCAACAACCGCGTAAGACATCGCCGTCAGCAGTTCCCGCACGGCTCAACCCACACATCATGTGTTCCACCGACCGAAACTGGTGGGGTCCGCCGCTGATCATCATACATGAAATGCTTCGCGGTGTTGCAAGAGGAGTGATGTGGAATAACATTCTGGGTTCAGAAGGGTTACTAAACAAATTGCGCTCCCGATGATTTCAAGGCAGGCGGCAGATGCTCCGAGGAGGCCTTTTAAAAAAGGGGTTGCGAAGTGTGCATTGCCAAGTGTGCATTTCCAAGTGTGCATTGCCAAGTGTGCATTGCCAAGTGTGCATTGACAAGTGTGCATTGCCAAGTGCGCATTGCCAAGTGCGCATTGCCAAGTGCGCATTACCAAGTGCGCATTGCCAAGTGCGCTTTGCCAAGTGCGCATTGCCAAGTGCGCATTGCCAAGTGCGCATTGCCAAGTGTGCATTGCCAAGTATGCATTGCCAAGTGTGATTGAACGCGGCCCACGACAACAACCAAACTGCATAGCATTGACTTACGAAACATCGGCCAGGAGTGCATGTAGATCCCCTGGATCTGCCCCTACCTGATGACGTCAGTTCCAGGTCAGAGGTCAACAAGTTTCGTAGGCATGCGTAGAACTTTACTTTTTTTTTTTGGAATAAAGGCGCTTAAAAATAGGAGCATCTGGGCGCGTGCTGATTAAGAAGACGGTCACCCACCACTGCCACAGTGGCGCGAGGTGTCTGGTATGTCAGGTACTAAGGTTGCCAAATCAACACTGCCACAGTGGCGCGAGGTGTCTGATATGTCAGGTACTGAGGTTGCCAAATCAACACTGCCACAGTGGCGCGAGGTGTCTGGTATGTCAGGTACTAAGGTTGCCAAATCAACACTGCCACAGTGGCGCGAGGTGTCTGATATGTCAGGTACTAAGGTTGCCAAATCAACACTGCCACAGTGGCGCGAGGTGTCTGATATGTCAGGTACTGAGGTTGCCAAATCAACACTGCCACAGTGGCGCGAGGTGTCTGATATGTCAGGTACTGAGGTTGCCAAATCAACACTGCCACAGTGGCGCGAGGTGTCTGGTATGTCAGGTACTAAGGTTGCCAAATCAACACTGCCACAGTGGCGCGAGGTGTCTGATATGTCAGGTACTAAGGTTGCCAAATCAACACTGCCACAGTGGCGCGAGGTGTCTGATATGTCAGGTACTAAGGTTGCCAAATCAACACTGCCACAGTGGCGCGAGGTGTCTGATATGTCAGGTACTAAGGTTGCCAAATCAACACTGCCACAGTGGCGCGAGGTGTCTGATATGTCAGGTACTAAGGTTGCCAAATCAACACTGCCACAGTGGCGCGAGGTGTCTGATATGTCAGGTACTAAGGTTGCCAAATCAACACTGCCACAGTGGCGCGAGGTGTCTGATATGTCAGGTACTAAGGTTGCCAAATCAACACTGCCACAGTGGCGCGAGGTGTCTGATATGTCAGGTACTAAGGTTGCCAAATCAACACTGCCACAGTGGCGCGAGGTGTCTGATATGTCAGGTACTAAGGTTGCCAAATCAACACTGCCACAGTGGCGCGAGGTGTCTGATATGTCAGGTACTAAGGTTGCCAAATCAACACTGCCACAGTGGCGCGAGGTGTCTGATATGTCAGGTACTAAGGTTGCCAAATCAACACTGCCACAGTGGCGCGAGGTGTCTGATATGTCAGGTACTAAGGTTGCCAAATCAACACTGCCACAGTGGCGCGAGGTGTCTGATATGTCAGGTACTAAGGTTGCCAAATCAACACTGCCACAGTGGCGCGAGGTGTCTGATATGTCAGGTACTAAGGTTGCCAAATCAACACTGCCACAGTGGCGCGAGGTGTCTGATATGTCAGGTACTAAGGTTGCCAAATCCACACTGCCACAGTGGCGCGAGGTGTCTGATATGTCAGGTACTAGGGTTGCCAAATCAACACTGCCACAGTGGCGCGAGATGTCTGATCTGTCAGGTATTAAGGTTGCCAAATCCACACTGCCACAGTGGCGCGAGGTGTCTGATATGTCAGGTACTAAGGTTGCCAAATCAACACTGCCACAGTGGCGCGAGGGGTCTGATATGTCAGGTACTAAGGTTGCCAAATTAACACTGCCACAGTGGCGCGAGGTGTCTGATATGTCAGGTACTAAGGTTGCCAAATCCACACTGCCACAAGGGCGCGAGGTGTCTGATATGTCAGGTACTAGGGTTGCCAAATCAACACTGCCACAGTGGCGCGAGATGTCTGATCTGTCAGGTATTAAGGTTGCCAAATCCACACTGCCACAGTGGCGGGAGGTGTCTGATATGTCAGGTATTAAGGTTGCCAAATCGACACTGGCACAGTGGAGCGAGGTGTCTGATCTGTCAGGTATTAAGGTTGCCAAATCCACACTGGCACAGTGGAGCGAGGTGTCTGATCTGTCAGGTACTAAGGTTGCCAAATCAACACTGCCACAGTGGCGCGAGGTGTCTGATATGTCAGGTATTAAGGTTGCCAAATCCACACTGCCACAGTGGCGCGAGTTGTCTGATATGTCAGGTATTAAGGTTGCCAAATCAACACTGCCCCAGTGGCGCGAGGTGTCTGATATGTCAGGTACTAAGGTTGCCAAATCCACACTGGCACAGTGGCGCGAGGTGTTTGATATGTCAGGTATTAAGGTTGCCAAATCCACACTGGCACAGTGGCGCGAGGTGTCTGATATGTCAGGTACTGAGGTTGCCAAATCGACACTGCCACAGTGGCGCGAGGTGTCTGATATGTCAGGTACTAAGGTTGCCAAATCCACACTGCCACAGTGGCGCGAGGTGTCTGATATGTCAGGTACTAAGGTTGCCAAATCCACACTGCCACAGTGGCACGAGGTGTCTGATATGTCCGGTATTAAGGCTGCCAAATCCACACTGCCACAGTGGCGCGAGGTGTCTGATATGTCAGGTACTAAGGTTGCCACATCAACACTGCCACAGTGGCGCGAGGTGTCTGATATGTCAGGTATTAAGGTTGCCAAATCCACACTGCCACAGTGGCACGAGGTGTCTGATATGTCAGGTATTAAGGCTGCCAAATCCACACTGCCACAGTGGCACGAGGTGTCTGATATGTCAGGTACTAAGGTTGCCACATCGACACTGCCACAGTGGCGCGAGGTGTCTGATATGTCAGGTACTAAGGTTGCCAAATCAACACTGCCACAGTGGCGCGAGGTGTCTGATATGTCAGGTACTAAGGTTGCCAAATCCACACTGCCACAGTGGCACGAGGTGTCTGATATGTCAGGTATTAAGGCTGCCAAATCCACACTGCCACAGTGGCACGAGGTGTCTGATATGTCAGGTACTAAGGTTGCCACATCGACACTGCCACAGTGGCGCGAGGTGTCTGATATGTCAGGTACTAAGGTTGCCAAATCCACACTGGCACAGTGGCACGAGGTGTCTGATATGCCAGGCATTAGGGTCCCCCACCCCCCCCACCCCCCAAAAAAAAAAAAACAATAAAAAAACTAAAAAGTTTAAGCACAAGTTGCACTTTTTGTTCAACCGACCATCAACATTTGGACGGCCATTTTTTTAAATAACTTACGCAGCTACATGTTTTTTCCAAATGAAATATTTTATGGGCGATAATGTTATGACATGTCTGTATGACTCGTGGCTTGGGTCTATTTTATAACGTTATTTTGGTGTACAGTGGTACCTCGAGAAACGAATTCAATTCGATCCGCAACCTCGCTCGTAAGTCAATTTGCCCGTATCTCAAAGCAATTTTCCCCATTGAAATTAATAGAAATGCCATTTATCCGTTCCAGCACCCCCCCCCCCCCCCCCCAAATGCCACCTCAGTTGTTTTTGTCACGTGTTTTTGAATAAGAAAAAAAAATGTATTAATAGATGACAAATGTTGTATAAAACATAGCAAAAGAGAATGTAAAGAAATAAACTGGTTTTATAAAGTGTATTTATCTTGGAAATCAGCCGACTTGAGTTTACGGAAGATGCTGGCGGAGGTGTAGGGTGGAGGAGGTAGGCGAAGGAGCTTCACTTCGTTCAATTACTGGCCACACTGTTAATGCCAAACTCCTTCGGTCACCTACTGGCCACACTGTTAATGCCAAACTCCTTCGATCACCTACTGGCCACACTGTTAATGCCAAACTCCTTCGGTCACCTACTGGCCACACTGTTAATGCCAAACTCCTTCGATCACCTACTGGCCACACTGTTAATGCCAAACTCCTTCGGTCACCTACTGGCTACACTGTTAATGCCAAACTCCTTCGGTCACCTACTGGCCACACTGTTAATGCCAAACTCCTTCGGTCACCTACTGGCCACACTGTTAATCCTTAACTCTTTCGGTCACGCTAATTCACTTACTCGTTACACTCTTATCCATAAACTTAATGGAACTTAACCAAACTTCACTGAACTTAACTGAACTTAAATGCCACTGTACAATTTTTTTTTAAAATTACTTTCGCTTAATTTACGTCACTGCCGCGCGGCCCACCCGCTGATCCGGTTCTTCGTATCTCAAATATTTCTCGTATCTCAAAGCAAAACATCGCTCGCTCGACGGCTCGTATTTAAAAAATCTCGTATGTCAGGGCACTCGTATGTCGAGGTACCACTGTATAGAATAGTACACACTGTGTCCCGGCTTGAACATGTGAGTGGCATTTTTATCCCTGTCCCGAGTGCCGGTGAACACATATTTGTATTGTACTATTGTACAGTCCGAAGGTCACACACACCCAAGAAGGCCACCGGATCTTAATGATGATACTTCGTAGCATACAATGTAACAATCCGAAGGACATATTCCTACATAGGCCAATGGATATTAATGATGATGTTGATTTTTTTTTTCGTGGTATATAAAATTTAAGTGTGTTTTTTTTTTAGGACACCGGCTTTCAACTATTTTTTTGTGTGTATCAACTTTCAACGCACTGATTTACACTGTTCATATCATGTATTAAAAAAATGATTGCCTGTTACTTTGGAGGATGGTGGTCGGAGCAAATTTCTTTTTTTTTGGTGAGATTAGATGGCTGATATTACATTAGGCCTATAGCAGTGGTTCTCAAACTTCCTAATGCCGCGACCCTTTAATACAGTTCCGCATGTTGTGGCGAACCCCCCCCCACCCCAACCACAAAATTCTTTTAATTGTCCCGTCTTTTAATTGTCCCGACTATTGATGGTCCCGACTTTTGATTGCCCCGTCTTTTAATTGTCTTAGATGGCTGATATTACATTAGGCCTATAGCAGTGGTTCTCAAACTTCCTAATGCCGCGACCCTTTAATACAGTTCCGCATGTTGTGGCGAACCCCCCCCCCACCCCAACCACAAAATTCTTTTAATTGTCCCGTCTTTTAATTGTCCCGACTATTGATGGTCCCGACTTTTGATTGCCCCGTCTTTTAATTGTCCCCTCTATTGATTGACCCGTCTATACTCCCGTCTTTTTATCCTTCCATCTATTGAATGTCCCATCCTTTGATTGTCCCGTCTATTAATTGCTCCGACTATTGATTGTCCCATCTTTTGACTGCCCCGTCTTTTGAATGTCCCATCCTTTGAATGTCCCATCCTTTGACTGTCCCGTCTGATGAATGTCCCATCTTTTCATTTCCAGCTCATATCTTAACATATTGTGTTCGACAATTTCCTTACCATGGCGTTGCAGTTGCAGCCCCTGTAGATTTGTCCCTACTAGCTTCTAACCGGGGTCGTAGCTTGGGCTAGTGCCACCTGGGGCGGGCCAAGACTTTTGTCGCCCCCTCCCGAAAATGCCGCCCCTTCATATAAAGAAAAAAAACTGCAGCATGATGGAGAGGTTGCCCCCCCCCCCTGCATCCCATCTCTAGCCCAATTATTTTAGCCAACAGAATTTTTAAAAAGTTTGAAAATTTGGACAAGGGGCGTTCTTTGACTAAATGCCGCACAGGGGGGAACTCCCAAAAGTGCGCCCCCCTAAGGCCTAATACCAGGGCCGTCACGTGGGTCTAGCAATCCTTACGGCAGCAGGGGCGGCGGGGGGGGCGGATATTTAAGGGGCCCAAATTTGTTCTGTGGACAAAATTAAGCGATCATCTTTCACCAAACCGAAAAGCATCGAGGTGGGGGGGGGGGCGCTCCAAAAGTCACGCGACGTCTCTGTAAACACACACACACTTCATTTATATAATCTTATATGTATATATATAGCCAAAAAGTACCGCCCCGGATTGCGCGGGGGGGGGGGCTGCTATTGTTTATTTTTATTTAAAAACACTGTCGAAATTGACAATCCTAATTATAATTTTATTGAACGGCACTCAATAAAGACATTACATTATCTTTATAAGAAAAAAAAATTAATCCAAAACACACAAAAATCGTCAAAACTTTTAACTGATTCTTTCAATGAAACACTAGACTATTGACAAGAGGGCCATGTATTGAAAAACAAACCAAACCAACAACAAAAACTAGTTAATTCCAAAGACTGCCAGCACAGTAGTTAAAGGCCCCCTTTCTGCACTGCACCCCACTCACTCCAAACAAGGTCGGAGGTCACTCAAACAAGTGTTCACACTCACAGTTTAGGATCTGACCCCGTCATTGTCCTACGTGATACATGCATTTTATTGCAAGCGTTGTTGAAATTAAATACTCACTTCTTTGCGATTAGCATCCGGCTTCTCTGCGACTATCGAGTACCTCTCCAGAATCGAGTAGGCAGCTTTGGAATGAACGTGACTCAAAGCGCTTTGCATGACACTCTCTACATCTTGACCGTTGTGTTTTTCTATTATTTCCCGCCCCCCGGGATGGCGATCGGCGAACTCCGTCACATCGTACACACTGCTCCCTCTGATCACTCGAATCCGCTGCTGTCCGTTAGCGTCCGCCAATCCCATGCCTTTTTTTGTTTTTTGTTTTAATATTTCAAAGTCAACCAGACTATAACAAACAAGTTCTGACCAAACCTCACACCCGGAATGCTTCGGTGAGCACGGGCCGTGTGTCGCCAAGTTTCTGTGTGTACTAGCTCTTATCACGGCACAACCATTGGCCCGTCAACCAATCCGATTGGAGACAGCGGGATAGCCCTATTATTTCCTTGGCGTTGATTGGCTGGCCCGAGTCAATGAAACCTTGATGTCGCTGGCGCGAAAGGTGGGATGAATTTATAGTTACGGTTCTTTTGCCTAGATTGCATTTTTTTGTTTTGTTTGTTGATGTGTGTGGTATAATCTTTTGTAACAACGCTCACGCGATGATGAGTTGAGTTGAGACAACGCAAACACAACGTCAATAATCTGTTGCATCGAGACGTCCGAAAAGCTAGTCGAGCGATCTGTTTTTCGAAGCTGTTCACTAATTTCTTTTTTTTTTTTTGTTAACACGGCCGCCATAAAACGGGTCTATTTCAAATGCAATTAATTTAATGTTTGATAATATCAATACTGTTATAGCAGCGTTTCCCAAAATTTTAAGTTTGGCGGACCAGAGGACATGTTTAGTAGCGATCTGTTTTTCGAAGCTGTTCACTAATTTCTTTTTTTTTTTTTGTTAACACGGCCGCCATAAAACGGGTCTATTTCAAATGCAATTAATTTAATGTTTGATAATATCAATACGGTTATAGCAGCGTTTCCCAAACTTTTAAGTTTGGCGGACCAGAGGACATGTTTAGAAATTGTATCAGGGGACGCTGCCCGATTTATTAATTACATTTTCTTTTTTATTCGACCATTAATATTCATGTCACGCGGACCGGCAACGTAAGGCTCGCGGACCGGCGCCGGGCCCCGGACCACCATTTGAGAAACACTGGTTTTAACATTTGAAGTCAATGAATTGCAACTTGCATTTAAGGACCGTAACATAAATGAAACCCATAGTGTTCAGACTTTGCACCAAAACGAGTGGCAGTGGCGTCTCCAGAAAAAATTACAAGTGTGGGAATTTAATTATAAAAAAAAAGATTGTGGACGTTTCTTGTTTTATTATATTACTATTTAAAAAACAACAACATATTCTATCGTCTTATTATGAGGGGAAAAAACCATAAGAACGCCCCACACACGGATTCCAACGGATTAATTTTAAACATTTGACCAAAGTGTCACTGAGTTACTTAAATAATTAACTTGTATGTATAAATAAATATATATATATATATAAAACTGAATTTTAAAAACATTGTAAACCCCAGTGGGATAGACATGCCCAACATTAATTATTTTTTTTTAAAAATCTCACAGATCACATGCGGGATTCCTATTTTATTGACAAACTTTACCAAAACATGAAACAACGCAAAAAGTAGAAGCACTTTACAAGAAACAAAGAGTTAGGGGTTAGGTAAACTGCAATGGTATACCATAACCAGTGGCGTAGCGAGGGTGTTTGGCGCCCGGGGGCAAGGTCCATTTTTAGCGCCCCTTTTTCTTTTTTTCAACTCTCAAACCCATTATTTTCATCAATAAAATAATATCAAAGCACATTTTGGCGCCCGGGGACAACTGTCCCCCCCTGCCCCCACCACGCTACGCCTCTGACCATAACTTGATATCAATTTTTAATATTCAAAACAAATATTAAATATATATTCTTTTATTTATTATTTTTTTCTTTGTTGAGATTTCATTTAGGAAACATAAGTTATCTTTTTCTTTCTTTTTTGTTTGTTTGTAACTCAACTTCAAACATTAAAACAAACGTTTGATAGTAAACACCCCAAAACGCTTACATCTCAATTCAACGGACTTATTGGATGCCATTCATGAGGTCAATCGCAGTTTATTCACACTCACCTGATAATTACATTAGATCCCTCTCTCTCACGTGGGTCTCTCAGGTTAATTGTTGAGTTTGTGTTGTCTACATTTAAACGTCTAGGACAGTCGTTGCCAAACTCATCAGTCAAAAGAGCCAAAAATTAGCAACGGGACGATAAAAAAAAAAATGCTGACAGCCAAATTTCTTTTCAAGAACATAATATCAAGAACCATGTTTTTCGGAGTCAAAACCGATTTGTGGCCAACTGGCCGAGCCGCACTCAGGTCGCTAAAGAGCCGCATGCGGCTCGTTAGCCGCGATATCCCGACCACTGGTATGAGAGATCAGTAAATTTCAATTTTGAAGAATTAATTTTTTATTTACTTCAAATTTGAGATGTATGCAATTTGAACGATAGCATATTTAACGGGACACTGCAGGATCATGAAGAGGATAAGCTGCACCCAGGGCGCAGCCTGCGATTGGCTCCCCCGTTTCATTAACAAATGATATATGCATTATATATTTGATTAAATAAAAAATATGATCCCCCCCCCCTTTCCTATTGATGCTGGAAACAGAGACGACCGCCCCCTTATACGGCCCTGTTTACAGGGGTTCTAAAATTATCATTATCATCATTGGAGTCAAGTCTTTTCCAGACGAAATTTAATTCAAAACCATTATAGGAGCGACTGAGAAAGTGCACATACAAATCACATTTAATATATTACGTCTTCATGGCGCGGAAAACAAGGCCACTGTGTTTCGTATCTATGCACTGAGGTGGAGACTTACCACTGACTTTGTTTCGTATCTCTGCGCTGAGGTGGAGACTTACCACAGACTTTGTTTCGTATCTCTGCGCTGAGGTGGAGACTTACCACAGACTTTGTTTCGTATCTCTGCGCTGAGATTTAAGATCAGCTTTTTGTGGCGCGGAAACAAGATTTGCGTTGGATATATTCAGTAAAACAGTTACGGGTAAAGTACACAATAAAAGTGGGGCAGTTGTTGACAAGGGGGTTCGGTCAAAATAAGCTGAAATCAACTACAAGTCTATTATAATATAAGACCATAACTGTGCCTAGATAATCTGTCGTAAAATATTTGGATTTAATCACGATACAAATTCTTATTATTTCAAGTGGTCAAAACTCCACCAATGATGCGCTACTGGGGATAAGAGATGATCACCTACTCCTCAACAACAACAGAAAAGATACGACCCATTCGAGAATGGTTAGACTAGACAAGGATGACGTCAGCATGATGCCATTATAATGTGGTTATGGCATTAGCCCACCCCCCCCCCACATTGCAGGTTTTATTTAAATTGCTATGTACTGTGGCGCCTCCAGTAATAAACAACTTAATTAACAAGCCGACCAATGTTTAGTTTTGCGCCCCCCACCCCTTTTTGAAAAAAAAATGAAATGACGCCCCTGGACGGCCCCTAACTAAAATGTAAGTTAATTTTCAGACCAAGAGGTTCTGAGTATGATTTCTTATTTTGGCTCATGACTCATGAGCTTATCAGACCAGGAGGTTCTGAGTATGATTTCTTATTTTAGCTCATGTGCGACAACGCCGAGACGGGTTTCTTCAAGGAAATTAAAAAAAACAAAAAAAGAGTGTCATGTTTCTTTGATCTCACATGATCAATAGAAATTAACTAGGGCTTAACCGGTCCAGATTTTTTTTTACACCGGGTCCAGGTATTTTGAGGAAATAACACGGGGATCCAAGAGTCACAAAAAAAAAGAGTTAACTTCTCATTTTCCATAATATGCAACGAAATCTATCCCCCTCTGTCGTAGTGCAGATTCCTTGTCTTCGTCAACCGTTTGTGTCAAGAAGTAACCCACTGATTGGAACAGGCGGTTGCCGGAACCGGAATAGATATGACGTTGTACGCATAAAGCTCGTCGTGAGACAGAGGCACACGGGCAATAACAACACGAAATGGTCGCATCCCACTCAAGAAAAAACAACAAATCAACCTATTCACCTATGGGTTCAGAGGTCACGCATGAGGCTTGCTGCCTGACAGCCTATTAATATAAATATGTTGAATTTGGGCTTGGGCGGGGGGGGGGGGGGGGGGAGGGGGGCGGGTTTTGAAGCCGAAGCAGGACGAACCTAAAGCAAACAAATCATTTTAAAAGGAAATGATGCAATTGGCCTCAGCTCTTGACACTGGACTGTCTCGTGCAAACATCATAAATTTTACAACTTCCCCAAGAAAACAAGCTGAAACATTTATGGGTGATGTTGATTGGTCAGGCGCACGCCCTCTTTGTTACGTCACAAAAAAAAAACACCAAAAAAACAAACACCAAACTACCACTTGCTGTTTATTACTGTTTCCTGCACTCAACCACGTTGCTGATTATATTGACCAACTTTATTGGCCCTATTCAACGTAAACACCACCGTAACTACAACCTAAGGCCTGGGAGTTAGCTTTCGGGGGCGAAGATTTATTGCATAAATCAAGATAAAAATTATGGGGAAATTCTTTCTACTTTTTTTGTGGGGAGATCCCCCCCCCCCCCCCCCCCCCCCCCATGGTTTTTAAGATGTGCGGTTTTATTTTACGTTGTATCAAACCTGAATCAAATTATTTATTATTTATATTATTATAATTAGCCTATACTAGTTATTCAGTCTTTTATTGCCCCAAAGATAGTTTTAAAAAAATTAAGAGCCTCATTCATTCATTCATTCATTCATTCAATGAGCCAAACTTTTCTAAAGCTGTTTTTATTTAGACTTAATGTTTCACTTAAAAACCCCATGGCAATTTTTTTTAAAAATTCACTCACAAACAGTAACTTATTTTTACACCAAACGCGTCATGTCATGGGACTAGATAAGCGTAGTTACGAAATGCCATTAGCAACACAAGTTACAGCCCTACCCTTTCTGTGGTTACAAATGTAGGCCAAATTATTTTTGATGGTAAGCCGACTTTTTTTTTTTTCTCCTTCACGGGTTTGCATTATAAATCTTTTCACTTCCATGAATCAAAATTTCTGGAGACTTACTTTCCGGCATAGGCTATTGAAAATGTTTTAGGACCATGACAACATTATCCGGTTTCGATTTCCTGGGCAGTCTCCAAGGACGCCAACCCCAGAGATCCAATGACGGAAACACACCCCTAGAGATTGTTGTTAAGAGTTGTCTTGCACTTATATCATAATTTGTGACACAGCGTTCGGACAGCTGGGAGGAGCTTAAGATGATGGGGTGATCATAGATTTAATTATCCCTTGTAGAGGCTGATAATTTTTAATCTAATTTTTTTTTTTTGGAGGAGGAAGTATTCTAAATAATTAAAAATATTCAAACAAAATTTCGTGTCTTTTTTTTTTTGTATGTTGGTGTATTAAATCTTAAGGTTTGTCATATTTATCATAATTGTATATTTTTTAATTTAATTTTTTTTTTTTGGAGGAGTAAGTATTTTAAATAATTAAAAATATTTAAACAAAATTTCGTGTTTTTTTTTTTTTGTATGTTGGTGTATTAAATCTTAAGGTTTGTCATATTTATCATAATTGTGACAGTAAATAAAAGGAAACAATAATATGTTAATAAAAAAAAAATCTAAAAATGTAAGCCTACTTACTACATGAGCCTGATGGGATATGACAGGCAATGTTGATACGCAACTGATCATGTGATATACCCACTTGTCCATTTCGCTCAAGTCACAGATGGCAAAAATATTTGAGAGATGATTGTCGGTTACAGCACACACAGTCAATGATGATATTTTCTTAAAATACATGAAGGGTATCATCTATGCTATATCAAGGAAAATTGATGAAACAGCTGGTGGTTAGAATTCCGTAGGAGGCTCATCAGTGATTCATTAAAAGTCCCAGACTGCCGAGAAGTGGATTCACAAAGTTGAACTAGTTCTAAACAATAGAACTGAGAGAGACACTTTTGCTTTCTGAAAATTTTCATAAAACTACATCACAAAACCTTAACATTTTTCAAAGTTTCAGTGATATCAGTAGATACAGACTGTTACAGTAATATCATTTCCCTAATGGCTGCAGATTGATAAAGTTATATCAGTAGATACAGACTGTTACAGTAATATCATTTCCCTAATGGCTGCAGATTGATAAAGTTATATCAGTAGATACAGACTGTTACAGTAATATCATTTCCCTAATGGCTGCAGATTGATAAAGTTATATCAGTAGATACAGACTGTTACAGTAATATCATTTCCCTAATGGCTGCAGATTGATAAAGTTATATCAGTAGATACAGACTGTTACAGTAACATCATTTCCCTATTTGGTACCCACAGATAAAGTGGCTCGAGATGGCTCACCTATGTGGCTAAGATGGCTGAACTATGAGGCCAAGATGGCTGATCTACATGCCTAAGATGTCTGATCTACAGGCTCAAGATGGCTCACCTATGTGGCTAAGATGGCTGAACTATAAGGCCAAATTGGCTAATCTACATGGCTAAGATGGCTTAACTATGTTGCCAAGATGGCTGATCTATGTGGCCAAGATGGCTGATCTACATGGCTAAGATGGCTGAACTATGTGCCAAGATGGCTGAACTATGTGCCAAGATGGCTAAACTACGAAGATGCATACATTAAATTGAAGTTGCTAGATGAGCCATGAAGTTGGACATAAAGATGAAGAAATACAGCTTAATGGCATCTTCTTAGGTGAGTAGAGAGTCTCAATGTTATTCTGTCAACCAGCGTTTCACCGAGAGACTTTGAAATGTAATCTACAGCAAGGACGTTAACGACCCGTTATCAAATGGCAGTAAAAATAATTGTATGAGTTAGGCAGTAAAAATAATTGTATGAGTTACGTGTCAAGGCGAAAAGCTGAAAAGTTAACACCTGACCAGATACCAGTACTAAGGTAATAGCTGATCAGATACCACACACCGGGTTGGGGGGGTGGGAGGTTAGTGGAAAATGGAAGCTGCCCATCTGTAAATATTTTAAAAATCTGTTTTTAAGTCAATATATTTATATAAAAATGTGATTTACAAAGATGAACAAGAATACGAACTCATATGAAAATAGCAATACATGCAACAACAAAAAAATCATGAGAAAGCATAATAAAAGAAATGAGTTATAATATTGTGCTCCTCCCAATGACAGTTCTCTCCCCTACACTTGAAGGGAGGGCAAGCTTTTAATGAGCTGTGAGGTGGAAGCCAAGAATAGATTCTTATAAAAAACAGAAATCTCATCCATTCTAAGACCAGGGTAGTTCTCAATTTTTTTTACAAGTTTTACATTGGGGAGTCACGGGGGGCGGGGAGACTTGTGAGAAATTGATAGAATACTAATTAATCAGCATGTTACTCAGGAGTTTATAAAAAATGTTAGCTGCAAAAGGAGTTTTGTCCCTTTACTGAGGCAGATGAGATGGCAAATAACAAAGGTAGGCTAGTCATGACTGGGTTAACTAAATCACTATGCATTTCAAACTAAAAAACTAGGTAAGAAAATAAATAAAATTGAGACATTTAAAAAAAAAAAACCAAAAAAACTATTAGTAAGGTAGCCGAAAGCACATACCATTAATAAAAATGTAAATTAACAATTTATTACTCAAGTACTGACGTGCACACTCATGTGTTGCTAACTATTAACAATGGCCACATACGCATTTATCATTTGATATGATTAAAGAGGATCTGGATTAAAAATAATCTTGTGAGACCTCTTGGTAAGAACCAGATGTTTTCCAGGTCACAAATGCTATGTCATTTTACAGTGACAGAGCTGTCATTTTAAAGTGACAGAGCTGCCAAGTCATTTTACAGTGACGGAACAGCACGTCATTTTACAGTGACAGAACTGCAGGGCCATTAAAAAAAAATAAGGAGTTGATGTGTAAGAAAATCCCGTACTGAAGATCAAATGGAGCGAAATTTTAACTGACTTCCCTGAGACTTGTTCTATACTTGATAGGCTAATTTCACAACGTTTAAGTTTTTATAATGCTAATCACTTTCATCACTGTCTGAAGAAGATTCATTGTCTTCCGCAAAGTTTTTAATCTTGGCCTTGGCAGTCCTGCCGATACTTGGCCTTGACCTGGCGGGGGCAGCTTGTTCGCCGTTACCCTTGGTATTATTTTTGTTCTTGACTTGTTTCGTTTCAAATTCACGTGCATCTGAATCGGATTCATCGCTTTCCGTTTCAACAGCCTCTTTCTGACCCTTTCTCCCTTTGACAGATCTTATTTGCTTTGGTTTTTTCACATTCGACTTGTTCGTATTACTTCCATTTCCACTGAAGCCACCTGCAATACTTTTTTTTCCCATTCCACCGCCAGTCACCGGATAATTGCTTTCTGATTCACCTGAGCTAGTCTCATCATGTTCTTTCTTCACCTCACCTGATGCATCAAACTTTTCTACCTTCTGCGCAACTGCCTTTTTCTTTACATTTTTACTATTTTTAGCACCAGCTTTTTTATTAGTCAAGCTTTCAAAAGCATCTTCATCTGTTTCCTCTGCATGAATATTTTTCTGAGGCTTCTTGCCTCCACTTGATTTTTTGGTTTTAGCATTTCCGGCTGACCTACTTTTAGTTGTAGGTTTTTTCTCCAAGAACTTAGACGCCTTTGCTTCCAGAAATTGTTTCAGTTTTTTTTCCAGCAGTTCTTGTTTCACTGCTGCCTTGTCCTCTGTTTTGACATCCTGTCGGTTCCGAGGCCAGAAGCTCTGTACATCACAGGCCACCTCGGCATCAGAGAACGTTTCTTCTGCATTCTCTAGCAACGGAGCATCCTAAAAATGAAAGAATTTATTTTGTCATTACATTGAAGATGTGAATTGGGTTTTTTTGCCTTTAAAATACATAGAACACAGAAAGACCCCAGTGTGTTGTACCTTATAATAGTGATATTTGAATAACACCAGGATCCCATGTCGTGTACCTTATAAGAGTGATATTTGAATAACACCAAGGCCCAATGTGTTGTATGGTATAAGAGTGATATTTGAATATCAATAGGGCCCAATGTGTTGTACCTTATAAGAGTGATATTTGAATAACACCATAAGCCAAGTAGAAGTTTGTAAAAAATTGTATGCCACTGAAACAAAGTACACTGCAAATATTGAAGAAATTGGATTATTACCTGTAAAAATTTGCTTTTCAGACGCTCCCTGATGAGCAGACCTCGTATCAGCAGGCGCCAGTTGTCATAGACACGCTTTTCCATTTTCTGATGAGAGACAAATAAGTTCCAATCATTCATTATTTTCAACATTAAGAAACTAAACCTCAGGTTCTTAGTTTACTCAAGGGCAATAACTGTAACGGGTGTCTCATCATGTTAAATTTGTTTTTTTTAATGCAAATTACTTTCATTGTTACCTCAAGACCTTATAATACAAAAAAAAAAAAACGATTCAAATCAGAAATGACACGAATTTCGAAACAATTATCTTGTTTTTCTCTTATATCTTTTCCCAGATTTAAAATGCTTATTTTGTATTCTCCTAAATTTTCTGTATTGTTTTCCCCCCATATACCCCCCCCCCCCCCCGATCGTCCTGACCTCCTTCTCTCTCTGTTCTTGATGTTCTTGATCCTCCAGCCAAGCTGTCATAAGTGTGTCAGCGTGTTCTTCACACACGACCCAGCCATCCATACTGTCATGATGTAAAATACAGACAAATTCAACATAAACGTCTTATTAATGATCATGTATGCTGAAGTACAGGTGCCAAATATATCAATAGGAATATGTGTTAGAGTGTTCCTCACACACGGACCCAGATGTCCACTCTTTCATGATGCAAGATAAAGAGAAATTCAAAATAAAAATATCATTTGAGCACGCATGCTGTAGTAACCTACAAATTTATGTAAGAATGCTCCTGCTATTTTTGAAAACTGAATTAGTCAAAGCTGAGATGATTCATTTTATTCTGATCATAGGTCAAAGGAATAGAATCAACACAGAAAGTAAAAAAGAAAATGAAACCCAACTTACACAGCATGACAAGAGCCACTGTGATAGTCCCATCCTATCATGGCTGCAGCGATGTCTATGTTTAATTTTTTCGCCACCCTCTGCATCCCTTGCCCTGCAACAAACAAAATAATGAATTAATTTCATTAATGAGAACTTGGGATAAAAAAAAAATAAATACAAAACAAAGATGAAAAAAAAATTCAAAGTGATGGTTTAGTGGTTACTATTTAAGATTGTACTAAAAAGTTATTTCTAAAAAAAAATGCATCTCAAATAATATTTCCTTAAAAAGTGTAATCCACTAATAAAATAAGTAATTACCAATACCAAACAATTCTAACGCTCGCTCTCCACCCATCCAGAATTTTCTATTTTGATATTTTATTTCCTCATACCGACCAGTGTAGCCTTTAACTCCTAAAATTTTTAAATCTCGTCTCAAAATCTTACAATGCAGTATCTTAATAGTAAATAAATAAACATACAGTATATATTGTATTAAATCTACAACTACTCGCATCCCGCGCTGAGTTAAGCTGATGTCAAAAAGGGTAACGTCCAAAAGTACACAACTGACGTTTATATTGCTATCTGCTGTCACTTTGTTTTGCAGACGTGTATCTGCTATAGATATAAATTAATATTTACGTGAACGTCCAGATCTCATCATCACAGTCTGACATTAATTAATTAACAAATTGGGGCGTTATTAAAAAAAAAATCCTACAAGGTAACA
Organism: Lymnaea stagnalis; assembly: GCA_964033795.1. Taxonomy (NCBI): domain Eukaryota; kingdom Metazoa; phylum Mollusca; class Gastropoda; family Lymnaeidae; genus Lymnaea; species Lymnaea stagnalis. Next base: position 646,612 of record CAXITT010000232.1, on the reverse strand, counting down.
TAAGATTTTTTTTTTTTAGGAAAAGCTGTTTTAAAACAGGAATCAATATCCATTATGCCAATTTTCCTGTAAACATATTACAGTCTGATAAGTAAATGGGGGAGAGGAAGAGGGAGTATCAAAAATCTTAGGGCCGCTTTGTGCGCTCTAAAATTAGATTTCAACAGCCTTTTCCGATCCTATAAAATATGTCGAAATCTTAATATTGCTGGGTGGAACAGTTGAGAATTCATTCTCAAGTTTTCTCTGTTTCTGGACTCGCCGCAAGAAACAATCACCCGGTATGTCAAAAAATCACTTCATACAGCAAAGAAGGAAACAAACACTAGGAGGGGGGGGGGGGCCTCTGTATATTACATTAACATCAAGTAAAATTTTCTAACCACCCCCCCCCCCTGGGGGGGGGGGGGGGCACTTTTTTTTTACATTAGCACAAAGTAAAATTTTTTACCCCCCCCCCCCCCCATAGCCCACTAGAGTAACTTCTATTTGCAGTCAGTTACTATAGAGCTTCTTATCTATTTTTACCCAACCCTTTATTTTACTAGTTAAAATTTAACACAGGGAGCCTGGTGAAAATCTAAATTTGGAAAAGGCGTCGGGGAAACGAAAATTTTAGAAGCACTAGCGTAGCCCGACAAAATAAATGTCCCATGCACGTTGGTGGTGGACTAAATATTACTGTAATACCTCTAATAATTAGTACTAACTTGAGCACATCTAGCGAGTTCATTTGTGAAAATAATGGCAACGTTATGAAGATAATTCCTTTAAAACATAGCGTGGTATTTTTACAGCATTCGAAATATAAATATACTATTTGGACTTTCAGGATGAATATAGTAGAATTTTTTAATAACGAACATACTTTCTGCTGTGGACCCCCCACCGCCATACCGCACCCGAAATCTCCTAAATCAACACCAATCCATTCCCCTCTCAGAGCAAACGTAATATAATTATAGATGGTCCCCAACCAATCATATTTCTCGATCCATTCACTGCTGGATGTAGAATGCAAATATGTCCTTTTTAATTATTTCTTTTTTTTCCCTTTATATTGTGGGAAAACTATCGGAATGTATATATTTTCAACCCAGTCTCTTAAAATCGTAGTTCTGTCAGGTCTTGGAGTACAATCGTAAAATACATCGCAAAATTGTGCATTGTATGCCAAAATCATAAGAGTAAACAGGTCTGCTCATAGAGCATAAAGTAAAAAAATCATCTGTCCACATAACATTGATATGTTGATGCTGCTTGGTGTCGTGAGGATATAAAGAGTTAAAATAAATAACATATAATATAACAGAAATATATTTACTAATCATTCATTGGTGGGGGTAAAATCAATAATGTATAATCAATCAGAAACATATTTAGTAAACATTCATTGTTGGTGATTTGCTAACTGGGGAAAAAATAAAAGAAAGTTCACCTCTAAGCTGGACAGTTCCTTTCGGTAACATCCAAGGTTTGAACAGTTCAACATTACCATATTCGTTCTTGGGGACTTTGCCCTGGGGAAAATACAACAGAGTTTCAAAAACAAACAAAAAAAGGAGGCAGGCCTTCCTGATGTGAACAAGATGAATTCCATTGCACGAATGGGGGCAGCCAAGCGGTGGACGCTTGAGCTTTAACTTAAATTTTAAAGGTGGACATTAGGGTAAATAAATTATTTAAAAAAAAACAAAACAATTCTAATTGGCCTGAATTGTTATCAACCGACTCATTTGCACAATCATCTGTGTCATCAGTTGGCTTTGAAATGTGCACCAATATAAGTAGGAGATGGTGGAATGTAGGCCTCATACTTAAATTATGACCAGGCGGTTGTATGTAATACTTACATTATGTGCAGGTGGCGGTATGTATTTCTCTGTCTGCCACTCACCATACAACTCCAAGTCGAGCTCGTTCGGGTTCTCTTTTGGTTTGTTCTGTTTTACGGTGGAAATAATGAATGCAAAGGTTCAATGAAGTTTACTAAGGCAATAGTGGTGGACAACCCTAAGGAAACTTTCGCAGAAGGCAGCAGTGAAGAGCGCCCCCCTCCCCCACCCCATCTGTGTCAGCCAGAAAACATAGGATTGTCCCCCCCCCCCCCCCCCC
>CAXITT010000232.1:605927-643857 GCA_964033795.1 Lymnaea stagnalis | reverse complement strand
AAAGGGGGGGGGGGGGGGGGGGCTGAGCTCATTCCTTATGAATTATTTTCATTAAGGCAATTATATTCCAAGTCTAACAGTATATTACTGAGGCAACCTATGTTTATATTACTCGACCGAGTTCATTAACATTTTGAAAGGTTATAATACAATACTTTAAACTGAACAGATATTTGTCCACTTACCCACTTTGGTCTGGATTTCACCATTTTGTATGGTGTTTCATTTAACTGAAATATTTCAACACTTGATTAAAAACAAAACCATATTTTTGTCATGGAATTTGATTAGTTTGCATTCAAAACTGAAACAAATGTTCCTTGAAAACTTTAAGGATGTGGCTGAATCTTTACAATGAGCCTCAACCTATTCGCTCTGTGGACCCCTTTGGCAGTCAGATGGAGGCCACGATGGAGGCCAACGGGCCTCTTCTTAGAATGAAGTTTTTAAATGGAAATATTAAAATTAGAAAGGAAATTCAGCTCACAGACCCCTTAGGGATCATGGTCCACAGGTTAAGAACCATGCCTCAAAGTAAAAAAAAAATCTCTATATCTCACTGTTGCTTGTGTTATACTTGCAGTGTGACAGAGCAATTGTGTTATACTTGCAATGTGACAGAGCAATTGTGTTATACTTGCAGTGTGACAGAGCAATTGTGTTATACTTGCAGTGTGACAGAGCAATTGTGTTATACTTGCAGTGTGACAGAGCAATTGTGTTATACTTGCAGTGTGACAGAGCAATTGTGTTATACTTGCAGTGTGACAGAGCAATTGTGTTATACTTGCAGTGTGACAGAGCAATTGTGTTATACTTGCAGTGTGACATAGCAATTGTGTTATACTTGCAGTGTGACAGAGCAATTATTTACTTATCTCTCTATATCTCACTGTTGCTTGTGTTATACTTGCAGTGTGACAGAGGAATTATTTACTTATCTCTCTATATCTCACTGTTGCTTGTGTTATACTTGCAGTGTGACAGAGCAATTATTTACATTATCTCTCTATGTCTCACTGTTGCTTGTGTTATACTTGCAGTGTGACAGAGCAATTATTTACATTATCTCTCTATGTCTCACTGTTGCTTGCGTTATACTTGCAGTGTGACAGAGCAATTATTTACTTATCTCTCTATGTCTCACTGTTGCTTGCGTTATACTTGCAGTGTGACAGAGCAATTATTTACTTATCTCTCTATGTCTCACTGTTGCTTGTGTTATACTTGCAGTGTGACAGAGCAATTATTTACTTATCTCTCTATGTCTCACTGTTGCTTGCGTTATACTTGCAGTGTGACACAGCAATTATTTACTTATCTGAACAATAATTTTTACCAAATGAGAAAATATGAAGACAGCTGTACTCACCCTGACCATACGGCCTTCCTTGAGCCAATTGATTCTTGAGTGGAGCTGTGCACAATAAAAAAAAATCATGTTATAAAAAGAGAGTTAACAATCTAGGTTAAAAAGTATGGCTAACTGTAATTTGTATTTAAGTTCAAATAAATTCTAACCATGCTGCTTCAATTTTTCATTCAATATTTTTTTTAAAAAAGGATGTTTTGTATATTATTATAATTTATTTATCTATCACATTTAAAAAAATAAAAAGAATTTACAGGTCAAATGAAGTGGTAGCTCCAGACTTAAAGGGGGGGTGGGGGGAGGAGAGGAGGGTGTTGTGTTGTTACTGCTTCATAAAAATTTTAGCCATTATTTTAAAATTGTGCAAATGGAAATACATACAAAGAGAAAGACAAATTATATATAATAATAACAGCCTGAAAAAAAAAAAGATATTTAAGCATGTATTAATTATATATGTATGTGTATTTAAATAGAATATTACGGTTATCACATGCAGTTATTACATTCATATTCTTATAATGATACACCACAGAGGCCACAATCTCCTACGCAGAAAAAAAGATTAGAACCTCTGCATGAATGACAGTGCTTCTTCTACTGTGGGCCCACTTCTTTTCTCCGACATGTGCATATGCATAGAGCAAACACTGTGATGCTGGAACTATGAAGCACACAGTTCCATGCAAGCATTTTTGTAGTCTTTTCACAAATGAGAGGAATGACAATGACCACTAACATAGAGAATTATTTATCATAATATTAAATATTATGTACCGGTACAAGAATTATAGAAAGAAAGAGAAAAAAAATAATTACACTGTATTTTAGTAATAAATTTTGAGAGAAAATGGGGGGCTCCAGTTCCACAGTGCTGTACACAAGCCACCACCGATCAAATGGAACTCTCAATGAAAAATAATCTTTCAATTTTAAATGAAAAATTTGAAATTAAAACCTTGAGCAACAAATTTATAAAAAAATCAGAAAAAAAACTTACAGTCCGAACACACTCTCGAGCATAGATAGGTTCTTTCCTGATGTAACCCAGAGGAATTGCTGTTTCTGGGTAAATAGCTTCAAATTTCAGAAGATGGCGCTGTAGTGCGTACCTAGAATAAATCAGAGATCATTACTCTTACATATACTGGAGTAGCATAGAATGAAGTTTGCTTTTTATTACAATTTATTTTTTGACAAAAAACTTTTATTTGTTATTTATGGGCTTTGTAAAGGTTATAATGGAAACACAAGTTCTTTAAAATATGTGGAGAACATAGTTGTATCTTACAATGGGTGGTTCTTGAATTCAGCTATACTTGTCGGCATTGGTCGAACTAGTAGGTGACCTGGGGATTTTTTAAAAAAAGGACACAATTCTCTGGATAAAATAAACAGAGTATAATTTTCAAATGGTTTCAATTAAACCCTGAAAACTATAATCTTAAAGTTGCAGTTAATTTCTAAGTCCCAGTTAAAATCTAATTTTAAAATCCCAGCTAGCCGTAAAAAAAAATTTTTTTTAATTTAAATTTAAAAAAAAAAAAAAAGGTGTTTAGTTAATAAAATAGAAATTTTTCCTTTGAATTATCTCTTACTTACTTTTAATATCATCATCTTCCATCAAATTCTCCTTGAATGGTGTCGAGTCAAATATAAATACAGTCTGGGTCCACCATTCTGGATCAGTCCTAAGTTTCCTTGTGTGTGACAGCCATTGTTTTGCATAACGGGCTGTGACATCTTTGATGCTATTGTCTGTGATAATAATGATGTTTTCATACAATCAATTCTGGTCAAACTCGCTAAAGGGCTTGTTTTTTTTTTTTCTACAATTATAACGGAGAGAGAATTCGCAGTATTTATTTCATGTCAAGTTTTTCAGTTTGTTTGACCCACCATTTTTAAATCCGAGGACGTAGGTCAATGGCTGAGTAGCTGAGTTTTCTAAAGAGTAAGGTTTTCCAAACTGTGACTTGAAGCAATCAAAACCTGGCCACAATATTAGAAGATAAAATGAACATGAGCGATAAAAATTGAACAATACATAAAAAATAATGTTTTTCAAATAAATCCTTGTGATTTTTATTAGAAGATAAAATGAACTTTAACGATAAAAATTAAACAATACTTAAAACTAAGTTGTTCATATAAATCCTTTATATGCATTTTTGGGGGGGATTTATGTAATGGTGCATTATTTTTATTAGAAGATAAAATGAACAATAAAAATCAAACAACCCCTATAGAGTTTTTTGTATAAATCCTTTGGATGCATTTTTCTTTTCCTTTATGTAATTGTGCTTGATTTATAATTTATGTGACGGTGGCAACTGATTTTTGGTATGGGAATGGTTTTTATCAAACCTAGTGCATGTAAAACCTACTAATAGACTAAAGATATATTCATACCCAAATAAGTCATAAATACAAAGCACATAGCAACAGACATACAATTAATCTCCACACCAAAATACACAACCATTGAACAAATCATATTTCATTCATCTCCACCTTATAAAAAAGGGAAAAATAAATTTTGGAGGTTCGGGTTGAAAATTTGGAAGAATGTGTTGTCATCAGTCGCCTAAGACCATCTGAAAACACATATTACTCTACAGTTATAAATTTTCAATGAGGAGCTGTAATAAAGGGTCGCGGCATTAGAAAGGTTGAGAAACATTGTTCTACTGTTCTACATGCTTCAGAGAATAAATATTCTCAGAGAATAAATATTCTCATACTGTTGAAGGTTATAATTTACTTTAATAAAATTTAATAAACATGACATTCTCAGGAAGGAGAGACAGGATGATGTTTGTTTCATATAAACTTACAAATCCACTTTTGCTTTTCAGGGAAATAAATCTCCAACCAAAAATCATGACCTGTTCAAAAAAAGAGAAAAGTGTGATGGAATAAGTAGTACTTTAAATGTGTCATTTACAACTTGACAATTACTTTTATTAAAGAGGCATTCAAAGTTGTTCTTTTTAAATAATTTTTAGTTTTATAATTAGAGTTAGAGATTTTAAAAATATAATTGACTTGAAATTTTCAAAATTGATAATGGGCTATTGTAAAAATTTGCTTGAATATATCAAATTTAGTTGTTATTTATTTAAACAACTAGAGTTTGCAAATAATTATTTTGAGATACGTGACTGCAAACAAATAAAATTTACAGGCTTATTATAATAATGCTAAGACAATCTGACCTAGAGCCCCCGATCTGGATCTTGCTGGAGCATCATCACTAGATGACTCTGAGAGAATTTTCCTGTTAGATAAAATTTTCAAATCTTTTCTTGGGTGGCTTGGACTTTGAAAATAAAAACTGGTCTCTTCAAAATCATTTTCTGAACTGGGTGAATAAAAATAAGACAGTTTTTGTCTTCTTTTAAAATCTATTTTTCCCTCTTAACCATTCTTTAAATATAAACTTCTTAACTTTATAACATTCACTATTTCATAACTGTAAATTTAAAAGACTTTCTATGACAGGCAGATTTCTCTAAATTGTGCCTAAAATATGCTTTAAAATCAATGCTTATGATCTTCAATTATTTTTAAATAAAAGAATAAATATTGATTTCACAGATTTTATTTCGATGAAAATACTACATTAAATTGCATTATTTTATTCCCTTCATAACATACAATTGTTACGAACCCGGTTCTACCCGAAGGTTCGATGGGTTCGTTCTGTCTAGGGGTTTAATTATATTCACTTCACAAACCATAGATTATTAATATTAAAATACAGTATCTTTATTAACTAAATCTCAACTGCCATTACTCCAATAAAAACACTCCACAATAATGCTACGTCATTTCCCTTTCGCGCAATACGTCACAAAATATCAAACATTTAATAACAACATCTACCCAAATACTCTCTACACAACACGCAATCACAATATGCATTCAAGTCCTTAACAACAATGAAAGGTATGAGCAGAGAAATCTATTAAACTCAACAAACCTGGACTCATCCCTTGCTGTATCTTTCTTGGATTGTGCTTTTTTCCTTCTGGCTCCTTTCTTTAACCCGCCATCAGAAAACTCACCGTCAGAATTTGAAACCTTTCTGCTTTTGGCATCTCCGTCACTGTCATCTTCATCACCATCATTGTCATCACCAACATCAAATTCTTGAAGGCTTTTACGTGTTTTCAGTGTTGCATTCTTGCTGGATTCTCTAGATGACAGTCGACGCCCAGGATCTGAATCGGCTGTCTTGGGTTTAGGCTTCTCAGATGAAGGCTTCTTTACTTCTTTCGTTTTGGTTGCAACTGTCTTTGAAGAAGCTTGGAATGAATGGGGAAAAAAAACAGATATATTTTTATAAATAACACAATATCTAGTTTTAGTTAAATGATCCAATAAAGAAAAAAGAAGTGATGTAATAAAATAGATCACTAGCCACTCATTCACTAACCACTCATTGGCAAATATTGAAAAAATAATTCATAGCAACATTTTTTTAAACATTCCAAATGTCTATTTAATATTTTTTTGATAATCACATAAACAATTTATATGACACAAAATTCATATCACATTTAATAATTTTGCTTTGCGCGTACATTTTTCTTTCTTTAGCTTGCCAGATTTCTGTGGTGTCCGTTTCCCTGCGTTTTTCTCATCATCGTTAGAGCTCTGGGAGAAAGATAAGAGTACAGCTTTTTCTTCTCTTACACGAGTTTCCAATTTTAGTAACACATTCCCCCCCCCCCCCTTTGTGACTATTCAACCAGATGATAATTGTCCGTTTCCCTGCGTTTTTCTCATCCTCGTTAGAGCTCTGGGAGAAAAATAAGAGTACAGCTTTTTCTTCTCTTACACGAGTTTCCAATTTTAGTAACACATTCCCCCCCCCCCCCTTTGTGACTATTCAACCAGATGATAATTTATATCAGTTAATGTAAGAGAAAAGATGTTTTAACATATAAATTAAACACACACACACTGACCTCAGCTTTGAAAGGTATCGGCTGTAATGACAAGACGAGTCTAACTGTGAGCCCTATAGTTCTTAAGATGCAAATGAACACCTGTAAAAGTTTAATCATTCATATTAATATGACATATGTGTTAACAAAAAGATTTTAGGTTTTTAAATTAAAAATGGCTTCTCACATACTTTTGTTTAACTGATTAGCTACAGCATTAAGGGAAATCATGGGGAAAATCGTGTGTGGCTGAATTAAATGTAGGTTACATTTTCCCACACGCAGGTCTATGTACAAATTCAGTTGCAGTTTTCTTAATTATTAACATATTTTTTTAAGCTGTACATCGTTTTGTAGAAAAATGAATTTATAGCTTTAATATAAATCTAAAACACATTTTTGATAATATTGTTGAATCATTTTCAAGTGAAAAGCATTAAACAAAATTATTAAAATGTGCCAACTTACCTTCAAGTTTTGAGTTCCCAAAATATATAATTATTATTTACACCTCTAATACTTTATAAAATCAGATCTACACCAAATTAGAAAAGGTTTCCAAATTTATACAAATCAACAATTCAATAACATATCTCCAACTTATTTACAGTATGTTGGCTTTTGTTAACCTTACCTAGTTGCCATGAAAAATACTTGCTAACTAACCTCAAAATATGATAAATTTGACAAAAATACATTTTTTTTTTACATTTTGACTGCCCCAATAGTTTTTTTAATTATCTTCCTTTCGGTAAATTAAACTATCGAACCGTAACGAGAGTAAGAATATAAATATATCACTATCTTTACTATGAAACAAACCATGTCTCTCACACCGGCTCATGGCCATGATAGAAGGAAAGTTTGCGCTATCAGTTGCTTATAGTATTTAACCAGATAATATCTCTAATTAAACACTTTAACCATTATAATAAAAATATTGTCTACGTAACCTGTATACCAGAAACAGATTTAATTTAACACTAAATTTACCAATTCTTTGTGTAATCATAAGAGACAAAAACAAAGGGGAATCATTTTTTTTTCAAAATGGAATGAGCCATCTTCATATTTGATAATTACGTTTAAATTTGAAGGTAAAAAATTATTTTTACCAGAACCCAAACTCTTGCATCTGTAATAGTCTCTTTTGCTATGATGGTGACAAAAGATGAAAGTGTGACCTTTTAAAAAAAAAAAAAAAAGAGTAGGTAAAAATTAATAAAACAAGGCATTTACTAATTAAATTTGAAGTTAAAAAATTATTTTTACCAGAACCCAAACTCTTGCATATGTAATAGTCTCTTTTGCTATGATGGTGACAAAAGATGAAAGTGTGACCTTTTAAAAAAAAAAAAAAAAGAGTAGGTAAAAATTAATAAAACAAGGCATTTACTAATTACAAGCAAAGAGCAATATATTTAATATGCGATGAGCAACAGTTATTCAAAACATTATAGATTTAAAAAAAAAAAAATTACAGTAGCAATTAAACACACAGGTTCTCTACCATTTAAATTATTCCATTGCATGACAACAAAAAGAAACCCCTACCAGTCTTATATCAGAGCAATGTGTTATTTTGTCCAAAGGAAACGTTCTCTTGTACCAAGACAACAGATTCTCTACTTTCGGCTCAATACTAGATTTCGATTTTAGTGAGAACTGAGCTGGCAGTAAGGACAGGACAACAGCTTTAAGCTCTGGCTCATTCAAGACTTGATTCTGTCGCAGACCCAGTGACAGGAGACAGAGCAAGTGAACCTGAGGTTTATAAATAATATAAATTCGTCAATGTCTTCTGAGAGATGAATTCAATTTATTAGAACTTTCCCCTTGATTATTTATATGTGTTGAATAAGTAGTGCTTACTCAAATTCTAATACAATATAAAGTGATTCATTCTATCACAAACGCATGTATTAAGAAGAAAATACACATAAAATTCATTGTTAGTTTCAGGTAGGGCTGAGGGATCGATAATTCTAAGAAACAATTTATGCTTCCTTGTGTTAGTGAAACAAGCTGATGTCAAAATGTATTGTAAATGAGTTATCAGAAAAGAAAAAGAACCGGTGTCAATAACAGCAGAAAAGATTTGGTTTTATCTCCATTTCAAACAATTTAATTGGTTAGACTTTTTAAATTACCAGAAAATTAATGGCATTTGTATACCAATTTATACCTTGTGCATATCCATCGCAACTTCTTTTTTGAAGCGCTTCACTCGTCTGACTAAATAAGCCTTCCAGTCAAATGCCTTCTTTTTTCTGTAGAGAAATATTTGGTTTGCAATAATCCTATGTAATCACATAGTAACGGGTAGCAAGAAAAATATATGCCAAGTCAGCCTCATTTAATTTTTATATTGACATAGAATTAAATAAAAGCATATCTCATGTGTTTTGAAATACACCAAATGTATAGAAACCTCAAATAATTTCCTATCAAGAACATTTGTGCATAAGCGAAAAGTTTCCAGGGACCACCATGGAAGTAAAATAAATGAACTAACTACAAGTTAAAAAATACAATTTAAGAATTATAATTTTTTATGTTTTTCCAGAGTTGGACCTTTAAGTTAAAATAAAAGTAGTTGCATCAATAGTGGATTTAAAAAAAAGTTGTATATCTGTTGGTGAGACATTAGTTCTAGTTCTGGTAGGGTACGTTGCTGAATCCATGAACTGGCATAAGTGCAACGGTTGGGGAAGTAATGCTGCTATCCTAACAGCTTTGTGTTAATGTTCATGAAAACATAACTTTACAGCACTCCAGATCCGGATTATTTCAACCTTTATATACCAAATAAAAGAAATTTATATTAACTTTTTTTTGTGTTTGAGGATGTCTGGAAGTTCTAAAGTAATCTCGACAGGTTTATCAGGAATCTGTGACCTTTCTGTGTCAATGGTATGATCTGAGGACACATTAAAATGCATTTATATAATTACTATTTTAAGGGGGTTGGACTGCAATAAAGCTTTTAAGTAGATTAATGAGACACAAACAATTTGTGTAAATAAAACAATTTATGTTCAGCTTTAAATATTATGAGACAAAATACAAATTTATATAAAAACAAGTAGAACTGATAGAAATACTTGTATGTAAATTGAGTTAACAAATACTGTAGTGATTTATTCACAATTTCCATGCCCTACTACCAAATAGCTGTCATTATCCAAAAAAGAGATGGTTTGTCTGAAATATTTATTAATTAAACTATCGTGAAATTTCTTTCATTCAATATTAGTGTTTGCTTTGAAAATATAAATTTCGCTATAAATAATACTGCTTAAAAAATGCTGACAACGTAAATTTATAGAGAAAAGCTTACACTTTCAGAGCTGCGTCATTAAAAAAATTATAATTAAGGACAGTGTAGGTAAGTTTTGGAATCTTACTGTGGACTTCTTCCCAGTCTGACATTCCTTCAGCTTCAGAGTCTGTTTGAAATGTGGCCTCATTGTCTTCTTCAGATTCTTCTGTGTGCTGGGATGTTGAGGCTGAACTCTCTCCAGTATTCAATGACAAACGAGATGTTGATGGTTGTGGATTCTTTTGACCTTCCATCATCATCAGCATGGCCATTGGGTCACTTACATCTATTGCTTGTGGCTGACCACCAGAAACTTTATTAATATTATGAGATTCTTTCTTGATTTTCTTTGCACTAACAAAAGCTTTTTTATTGGTTTTTGTTGTTTTTGAAATACTCTTCAAATTTTTTCGAGGGGATGATATAGGCCTATGTTCAGTCACATTATTAAGCCCCAATTCAGCTTTGGCTGCTTGTGTTTTTACTTTGGTTGATTTGACTGCTTTAACTTTGTCAACATCACCGGAATCTTCAGAAATGGAATTCTTTTTACTGCAAGTTGCATTTTTCGTCACTGACTTAGGAATGGATTTAATTTCAGAATTGGATTTTTTAATTTTTGCGCCAGGAAGTTCATTTCCACAAATTTTTTCAGTTATCTGCTTTCTTTTTTTTGCTTTAGCTGTAATAGCAGTACCATTAAGGGAGCTGTCCGATTTTTCATTGATGGATTTTTTAATTTCTTTACTAACTTTAAGATTCTCAATTTTTGTGTGTTTCTTGTTGTCCTCAATCACTTCAGTCTTCTCAACTTTCAATTTATGATTTCCAGCTTTTATCTTTTTGACCACACTCATTGCTTCGCAAAGTTCATTATTAGTCCTTTTCTTGGAAATGCCTTTCTTGGTAAAATCTTCTTTATGCTGCTTGCCAATATCATCTGTTTTGTCTTTCCCATTATCTGAATTTTAAAAAAAATGGTAATGTCAATAAAATATATAAAATTTTCTTAATGAATAAAAAAACAAAAAAACTTTTATATCAGTTAGGAATATAAGGATACTTTCAGCTGGTGTTTTTAAAGTTAAACTACAAATTTGGTAGGTGGGGGGGGAACCCACTATCTTAATTACCGACTGGACTAAATGCATTATATATTTTATAATTGACATCTTTAGAGCTGAAGCAGAAAATGACACTTACCAGAGGAACGAAGTTTTCGAACATTTGTAGTTTTGGCCATTTACATACACCTTCCACATAAGATTGGTGATGAACTTTGAATGTTATCTAAATTAAACATTTATAAATTAAAGTGGCTTTTGCTTTAACTCATACATAGCATCTGGTCAAAGAAATAAAGTTTTCCCTTAAAAGTAAAAAAATATATTTTAAAGGCTAACGAATTCGGAGAGAGAAATAAGTAGGCCTGTAATAGTAAATGTAAGTGACAAATTAGTTCCATGTGAAAAATATTATTAAAAACCTTTTCATAATTAACAGACCTTCTAATATAACTGTTAAACCTAACATAGAGATTACCCCTCAGATTTTTACTTTGCTTTCTAAATTTCTTTAAACCTTTAAGTATAAGGAGATTGATAATCAGTGGGGGCTCTTGACTTAAATTAGCAGGTTTGTTACTTCAGAAAATGTGTAGGCATCATTTTAATATTGTGCAAATGGAAATACATAAACACAGAGAAAGAAAGCTGATATATAATGATAAATGCCTGAACAAAGGTATGACACACCACAGAGACCACAATCTGATGCAAAATGTAAACATAGCCTCCCATGCAGACAAGAAGATTGGAACTATTTGAGCAACAGTGCTTCTCTCTGCTGTGGACCTGCTTCTTCCCTCTGAGCATACATGGAGCAACCAAACACAGTTCCATGCAAGCATTTTTTGTAGTTTTTTCACAAATGAGATGAATGAAGATTACCACTGATGTTGATTATACATTCATATTCATAGTATTTAAATAGTGTTATATATTATGTACAAGTATGAAAGAAAGAAAGGTACAAAACAAGAATTAAAGACATATAGAAAGAAAATAATTACACTCAGGGTTTCTTTCAGCTAATATATCGGGGGGGGGGGGGGGGGCCTGGCCCCCCCCGGGAAAAGAAAGGGCCCCCCCTGAGAAAAAAATTTTTTAAAAAAAAAACAAAATTAATTTTATTTTTAAAAAAAAAAAATTTTAAATTTTTTGGGGGGGGGGGGGGGGGGGGCACTGACCCCCACTGGGAAAGTCAAGTGCCCCCTCTGAGCAAAAATATGTTCAACAATAAACCAAAGTATATTTTATTTTTAAAAAAACTAAATTGTAAATTTTTCTAAAATTTTAAAAGAATATTAGATGGTGTCATTAACCGATAACAATTAGTGGAATCTATGAAATATCGCTACGCTCAATATATCTGATGATCCATATAGTTAAGGCTAATATTCTTAGAAGCTTACATTATTCTATTATAAATATCGCAATGTTTAGAAAATTTGCCAATTATGAGCCGAAGTATTACTTCCCGTTCGCATTTATCTGTATTTTTTGTTTAATTATTTTTTTTCAAACTCACAAATTTAAAGACTTAATAACGCTGTATTAAACTACATTTGCATCAATTTTAAGGTCTATTATTTTAATAGAGTTCTCACTAAGTATCAAGCGTGAGCAATCTTTTCATGTTTTCAAATTATATTTTATAATAAAAGTATGACTTTTAAACTAAGGCCAAGGCTAATCACGTATTAGTATTCGGTTATAAAAATCGCACAAACCGGTCCAGTCTTACTTCCTATTGTTCGCATATGTCGCTATTTTTATCTATTTATTATTTTAAACTACACAAGTTTAAAGACTATAATGACACTGTATAGTATTAAAATACATTTACATACCTATAAAGGTCTACAATTTTAATTATAGTTAATCAAGTATTAAACATGTGCAGTCTGTTTTCAAATTAGAGTTCATCCTAAAAGCCTGACTAAAAAATTAGGCATCATGCTTTTTTTTTTTTAAAATTTAGAATTTATAAGGCGCTAAGAAATAGAGCTCGTTTTATAAATTATTATTAAATCAAACGTGATTTTGTTTTCTTTAACAGTGCTACATTTGTTACAAAGTTTCCTGAATGACAGCTTTGTTGTTTTTTTTTTTAAATATTTATTTATTATTATTAACTTCCAAACTCCTTTTCTCCTTTTAATGTCAGAATAACAAACAAAGTGCCCCATCCATTGCACTCATTTTTTTATATTATTAATTTTATTTTAGTTGAGAATCGAGTAGAAAGGCAAGAATTTGTTTTTGTGAACTAGCATTTCGATTTTCATGCCGATTCCATTTTTGGGTACGTGTATAAAAAAAAATTCTTATTCCTAATTCGTCAATTTAAGATAGATTCTGTGGATTTCTATAAAAATATTTTTAAGTATAGCAAAGAGGCAATTTAAGAAAAGTTATAGTAGTTTGAAATTCCAAATAAAAATTTCAATCTACTGAATATTGGGAAATTTATACGTTATTTGCATACGAATTTCCCTTAGATAAAATCACACATTAGTAAATATATTATATAATGTCTTCTGTAAACAACTCATGTCTTCTTAAACAAGTTATGCCATTCATATGCAATTTATAAAAATGACCAGTTTTCAAAACCCATAAAAATGTATAGACCTTTCTAATAAACCTGTTTTATTTTTCGTGGCTCTAAGGTTAAGTGACACCTACATTTTAACAAGGATCTCTTCAGTTGCTCTCCAATTAAGTAAGGAGTGTTGCAAAACTAAATTCTGATAAGTGAAAAAATACATTCTTGTATTTTGAATTTATCACAAATTTTCTGGGGTCTATAATGATTTAAGGGCCAAGAATAATCTAGGGCCAAAGCGTATCTTCAAGGGTGACATAACTAGAGTGAATATAGTTTACGTCCCACTGGTGCGAAATTTAAGCTGTCTTTGGTCATTATTATGGCTAATTTTGCCATTTCCCACCCAAAAGTTTGAAATGCCACCTCAAAATTGTCTGATAAAAACAACTAATTCAAGTATGCGCCAAAATAATGCACCACTGCATTTTGAGTTTGTACGACTGTCACTAGCACCCTTAATTATGCATATTTTTGACGTCCTCCCTTTCACGATTCAAACTCTGCATTTGTCCAAAAATGCCACACCAGCATATGAAGAAAAAGTGACACCTGGGTGGACCACTCAATCCGCCCTATTTGGACACCACTAGTAGGGGTGAATCTACAGTGTTTGGCTTCGGGGGAGTATTCTACTTTACCCCCCCCCCCCTTTTTCCAACTCTGAAACCCATTATTTTCAACCAATTCATTCCATCAAACCCCATTTTTGCTCATCCCCCCACAAGTCTGACGTATGTCCCATCTGCCACCCCTTAGCTACACCTTTTGCAACGGACATCCCCCCCCACAAAAGTCTGAAGTGGGCCCCCTGCAAGTCCGAAGTGCTCCCCCCCTCCGGGAAAATTTATGAAAGAAACACTGATTATACTGCATGTTATTAATAAATTTTGAAAATAGGGGGTGCAGTAGTTGGTAGTTGCACTGTGCTATTTACAATCCCCTACTGATGATGACTAAGCCTATTTTATTTTAATTAGGCTAATTGTTTAAATAATTAATAAAGTAAAAATAACTCATTTTTTGAAATGGCTGATTGAAATTACTGAATTCTTTAGATAAATTTGATCACTATGTCTAGGAGTCTGTTTACTTAGGCCTAAGGCCAAGGGCTAAGGTTTAAATAATTAAGGCAAGGACTTTGGTAAATTAAAATCCATATTATAAAAATAAAAATAAATGCCTAGGCTATTACTATTAATTAGGCCGTTACCTACAAAAAGTATTAAGTAGCGTAAGCAGTAAGTTCAGTAAGATTAAGATTACTAATAGCAATGGCAATAGTATTTATTAAATTATTTA
This sequence comes from Lymnaea stagnalis, assembly GCA_964033795.1. Classification (NCBI taxonomy): domain Eukaryota; kingdom Metazoa; phylum Mollusca; class Gastropoda; family Lymnaeidae; genus Lymnaea; species Lymnaea stagnalis. The sequence continues at coordinate 629,237 of CAXITT010000232.1, read as the reverse complement.
TTACTAAGAAATTTGACACAAAATCAATTTATTCATCAAGAGGAGTTGAATAAGAAAATTAGCATCATTATTTAATAATAATTATAATATTAATATAATTAGAGTTAGAGAGAGTGTTTGGAATTCATATTTATTATTGCCACATTTTTTATTATTATATTATTTGAGAGAGTAGTCTCTCTATTCAATTATTCTCTATCATAGTAGTCTATCAACTCTATTTCTATGCCTAATTCCCTAATCAGACATAATGCCAAACTATAGTGACTATACTATTTATGCCTAATTATTTGTATTTTACAACAACAAAAAATGCTTATTAAGCCAAGCAACAGCTAAGCATTCTGGCAAGAAAATCTTATAAAATACCATAGCCGTAATGTGCTCTATAATTTTTATTTTTATTTATTATTAAAATTATTACCTTAGCCTTAGTATAACCGTAACTAGACGATAGCCGTGCCCGTATATTCTTATATTATATAGTATTAGTTTAGCTCCTTATTCCTTGCCGTATACTTTTTTGTAACTTTATAATGCCTAAATTTAATTTAATATAATATATTTTATAGTTAAGTCAGTTAAGTATAGTAATTTAATAAGTAATTTAATCATAATTATAGTTATATTATAGTGCCTACCGCCCGTTACTAAACTCAGACTAAACTAAGTTAAAGTTACTACTTTTAGTGCCAAAAAAACTTAATACCTTGAACAATTTTATTTACTGTCCTTAAAAGACAATAAACATTACCTAGTGAAATAACACTGAATTCAATAATTGAACACTGACGCTGGTGTCTTTACACAACATATAGTCTATATAATACAGTATATTTTCTAGTTATGTAACAATTTTTTTCCCGGGAGTTTGCATGTTAAGAAAAGGGAGTGCTCTGCCCCTTAATAGACAAATAAAAATTCGAATAATTTTATTAACTAAGGAGCATTGATAGGAAAAGTAACTCTTGAGGTTTTTCATTGACAATAATAAAGTAATAATTAAGAACGGTCTCCGCCACTGCAAAATCAAATTAAATGCCTCGGAAAGGGGTTCAGTATGTCAATAATGAAGAACCAGCTTTTATTAAGCAATTCAAAGAGAAAATCGGTCACAAAGATGGTCCAGATGTAAATACAAAGGTAGAACAAATAACTTCTCGAAATGTTCACTTTACTTATTTACTTTCAGACTTAACAATTAGTATTACTTTACTATTACTATACAATTACAATACTATTACTATTTCTTTATTAATTACTTAGTAAACTTAGCTTACCAGATTTTCTGGATGCCAAGTACGGACACAAAGGCCCACAGCAACCGGAACCATACCGGTGGGGGTGGAGGGCCACCCCCCATCACAAAACCCCATATAAACTACAATCATTCTTCCCATGCACTGCACAATAATCGCTTGGAACCACCTGCACAATGCCGCCATCGAGCGCTTTGGACTCAACATCAATCCAGAGCTTCAAGGCTGCCCTGGCATCCGCTAGGAGCCGTTAGGATAGCAGCATCGCTTCCCCAACCGTTGCACATATGTCAGTACATGGATTCAGCAACATACCCTACCAGAACCAGAGAACTCGTATGTACAAGAAGTTTTCAGCCCCCACCCCCATAAAAATTTTTAATAGATAATTGTGACTTACAGGAATAAAAAAATATGCATAGCTTATTTATACCGCCGACAGATTGGCTAGCCCTGTGGTCCCCATAATAAATAATAATATACACCGCATCGCTCTGGGTGCCATGTTGCCCTCTGGCAGAGCCATGAGAATGGGGCAAAGAGGGTAGTCACAGTGGGCACCAAAACCTTCTTTAGATATGATCTTAATAGTGAATTAAAATATCAAATCTCATCTACTTTAGATAGACGAGGGGGGCCAAAAATCGTCACCGGCTTCGCCCCAGGTGCAGCATTTCCTCCTCAGCGAATTAGCAACAGTAAAAACAGAATAAAAATAAAATAGCACTTAACTGAAAAGTAGTATCCCAGAGGGCAGCAAAAGAATGATGAAAACCTAAATTTAGCATGAGCACCGTGAATTGAAACATTATAGGAACCACTGAACTAGCACATTGAAGATACGGTGGGAAAAATCTTACTGTAATACTGCTACTACTGAGTACTGTTGAAAGGATATCTAGCTAGTTCATTTGTGAAAAGAAATGGCAACATTATGACGATAATTCCTACACAACATTGCGTGATATTTTACAGCATTGGAGATATAAATATGCTATTTTTGGACTGTCTAATAATGGAGCTGAAATTATTCACTGGGCTTGCCTTTGCGATAAGATAAGATAAGCAAGTCTTCGCTGCCAAAAGTACTGACAAGCCAGACGATGAGAGCAAAGTATGTATAAATAGGGACGCAAAAATTAGTACGGACAAGGGGGTAGAAAACACGAACTGTCCGTACTAAATACGGACATCTGGTAACCCTATCTTACGTCTTTGCAAAAAACAATCTAATTCAATCTTTGAAAGTCAATTCTTTGTCAAGTCTAGTTCTAGTTTCTTCTTCATTCATTAAGACTAAGACAACTTCACTAAATAAGTTAAGTCTAATTAAAAACATCAAAAGTTCTTGGCTTCAGTTTCAGCTATTACACAAATCTTCCTTTTTATTTTTCGTCACAGACGCACACTTTTTGTTAAATAAATTTTAAAAAATTATTTAACTTTAACTTCAGAGGGGAGACCATTTTTAGAGGTATGGGCAGTGGGTAAAGAAGGCCTGCATTAGACTAATAATTATCCTTAAGTAAAAGATTTGCATTGATAAAAAACAGGACAAGTTATAAGAAATATGGGATGGACAGGCTTTTGGTTTATTACCTTTAAAGTTGTTATATATTTTTACTCCAGCACTTTGGGCAGGGCAGGTATAAGTATTTTAGTGAACAAATTAATAAAACTAAAATGGTTGTCATTAATGAGCATCATCAGCATTTCACTTGTAATAGTTCAGGGAGGCTAGATTGTTGGGAATGTTGGGTAGGGGGAGTTGTTGATCACAAGTGTTTTTGTGAGTTGTTGATCGTGAGGTCAGCGTGAAGTTGGTATGTGGTGTTGAGCTTTAGGGTATGCTGAGTGTTTGGTTGGGATATAAAAGGGCAGTGTGTTAGTTAGACGTGAAGTAAGAGTTCCGCCGATGAGTCAGAGGAGATGAGCTGAGAGTAGTTGGAGAGAAGAGAGTTATTATTATCTTCATTCAACGTTGTGAATTGACATTTGTTGTTTGGATCCTGTAAATAAAGAACTGTTATTGTTATCTTCATTGGACGCTGTTGTTTTGCTCTTTATTGTGGACATGGTGTGACAGGCAAGTTAAACATACTTTAGTATTAGTATACAGTTGTCACCCTAGGCTCTAGACGACGTAGGACTTAGGCCCTAGATGATGTAGGGTCTATCTAACTGTCGAGCAGTTAATGTGTCTGCTGGTTAACATTCGTAAACATTGGTGAAGACAAATGAAAGAAGGCGGTAACATTTGTGATACTAGACAACAAAAGAAAGCCGTAACATTTGTGATTCTAGACAACGAAAGAAGGCCGTAACATTTGTGATACTAGACAACGAAAGAAGGCCATAACTTTTGTGATACTAGACAATGAAAGAAGGCTGTAACATTTGTGATACTAGACAATGAAAGAAGGCCGTAACATTTGTGATACTAGACAATGAAAGAAGGCCGTAACATTTGTGATACTAGACAATGAAAGAAGGCGGCAACAATGACTATGGGTGGAAAGTACACATCTATTTTTTCATAGGGGCATATATGTTAAAGCCTACCCAATTAAAACTATGAGTCGGCAAAGCACAAATACATCTTACCATTATTTAGATTAAACCCTTATAGCGATTAGTTTTTTATTTGCTTAACACTTCTGTTACTGGGCTTATTGATTTATCTTCATTACCACAGAGGCAGATTCCCAATTTTGACGAAGATGGCGAAGATGATGATGTGCCAGAGAAAGAAGATGAACAGCCTATTGTTGTTGTGCTTAAATCGGGTGATCTGACTGCTGAAGAAGCCGAGAGTGAGCTGAAACAAATAGATGAGGGTAAGAATTAACCCTCTTAACAAAACTGTTCCTCCATCATTTTAAAATGTTATCATCATTAGACCTGAACCCCATAGCTCCTAAGCTTATCAAAGAAATGTTTGTCATTTTTTTATGCAAATTAATTTATTGAAACTAAGAGAGTATCACTTTCTAATAGAAATATTTTCACAAAAACTAAACTTAAAAAAAGGGATTGATAAAAACTAATTACGAACTTATTTCTTTTAAGGCCCAGCAAGGTTGGATGAAAAGATAACATTTAAGAAACCCACAAAACGTGTTAAGGATACAACAGACTCAAGTACAGATTCATCGGGAGATGCCAAGAAGCAAAAAGAATCAAAGAAAAAGAAAGAGTCAACATCTAAAAAGACAAAGAACAGTTCTCTATTGTCATTTGGTGGGGATGATGAGGAAGGTTAAGTATTTGGTATACAGAGGGAAAAAAATCTTCATTATTTTCAAGGATGAGAATAAGGATGAGAATGAGCGTGGATTTTAAATGGGAAAATTTGTCATTTTAAATTACATGTCCGTATGGATGGGATTTTTTACTTCATTGAATGGAATTATGCAAGGATGTCATACACCCTTGACAAAATTTGTGTTTACAAGATTTAAAGTTACTTTGAGTGTTACAAATGGGATAATTGTGTTTCAGAATAAGAGTTTAGCACTGTTTAAATTGTAGTTTATATCACCCTTAGTATAACATTTGGACAAGTTTTATGGCCCACCCATACATGTTATTGTTAAGTGTTATTATCTTTAATTACAATTTGTGATGCCAACAGAGTTGCTGGCCTCATAGGAGGTGAGTGTTTTAGACCCCTGGTTTAATTAATGTATGAACTGTTACAAACAACACCACAGATGTGTGAGGCAAGTTAGCTATATTCCTCATTCAACTATTAAAAATAAGGCTGAAAAATTCTAGGAAAACTTTTTAAAAGATTATTTTCAATCCGTTTAATTGATTGCCTGTCAACACTTTATCTAAGACAAACATTGATGGACTGTAGGAAAAAGCTTCTTGTCAATACCATTTTTTAATATTCACATCTATTTTTAGCTAACCCAAATTCATTGTAAACATGACTCATTAATTGCTATTCATTTTGTGTTTGGCGAAAATTGTGTATTTGGCTAAAAGAGTCAACAATAAAATTGTGAGATTTCATGATAAAATATATTACATGCATTTCATTTTGTTATATTTTTTCTAAGAATGTGAACAAATATAAAATCAAACAAAGGATCTAAATATTAATTCAGATAGCAATACACTAGATTAGAGGCAAATTTCACATGAATAATCAAATAAATGAGGATTAAAATTATCTTTTAACTCTGGAGATCAGACATAAGTATACTGAAATTAACCTGAGCTAATAGTAAATATTATTTCTTATTGAATAAGTCAAACTCTCTACAAATAATGTGATAAGAGATTATGATAATATCATGTTGATGTTTCAGGGTAATTTTAAGTGAAAAACAAATCCCAATAGTGATGACCTTAATGTTAAAATGGATTAAAATAAAAAATGAGGTGTGGCTAAGTGCTATATAAATCTACAAATGAAAACTCTTTTCTATACTATGTGGGATAATTATGTGTTTAGTTGAGAAGTTTGTTCTTTTAAGATGAGCCAAGCAATAAAAAAAAAGTGCAAAGAAGCCTTGCTTAAAGCAAAAATGCATAATATTTATATACATAATAAAATAAGAATGGGTGTGCATTGATATGTTGACATGTAATAGGTAATAAAAATCAACAAAAAATAAAATATAAACTTGAATAAATTTACACATTAATCAAATAATATGTAGACAGCTGATGATAAAAATAAATACTTTGAGATTGGCTTTTTAACTTTTGTTGTAAATTATCATGTTATGATGCAAAATTTAAAAAATGGAATAAATCTAGCAGCAAATAGTTATCTTTTGTACCAAGTACTAATTCAACTTGGACAAAAATAATACTTAATACTAGTAATTGGAGACATGGTCAAATAATTTAAGTGGATTAAGTTATACTGTTAGCAATAATGAAAAAATAACATGATTCTAAATGATATCACATTCCTGAAATTGAATCGTCGTTAATGATGGGTATCATTGTCGGAGAACGGAAAAGTATGATAATTTAATATTAATATGGCAATTATTTTAACTGTGTTGAAATATATTTTTATAAATAAAATTGTCCTAAAAAGAATGTGAAGCAACAAAAACTGGTTAATTCACTTTAAAGCTTGTCTGCAAATTCACATAGTTCTCTCAAAGAAGAGACAAAGTGGTATGCCTGCCTAGTATCTCATCTGTGTACAATAAAACATTCAAAAGCTACATATAGGTAATAATAATTCACTGATCTTACAGTTACAAAGGAAACAGAATCACAGAAAAATTGTGAGCGTGGAGAAAATAATTATCATGTAGAGATTCAAACAGCTAACGTGCATCTTCATATCATTCAGGATATTACAATTGGTATAAATAGTTTAAAGTTTGGCACAGTGTTCAGAAAATGCTGATGTCATTTAATTGTATCAGAAACAAGCTGCTGGTTAGAGATACTCGGCTAACTTGAGTAAAAATAAAACAGATAAATACAAAGGCTTTGATTATTAATGGAGAAAGTGTTTTCCATAGGTTTAAACAAATTAGTTATACAGTTCAAGTGTTTTCCCACACTGTGGATTTGATATAAATATAAAATAAAATGCCTTTGTGTTTGCAATAAAATTTAGCACAAAAATAAATGCTCTTACATTTCTGATCAATTTTTATTTTAAAAAGTTTGTGAGAATAAATATTATATTTACCAGGTATATGATCAATTAAATATCTCATAGATGATATGACATTCTTATTTTAATGTAAATTTTGTATTTAAATAAAAAAATTATGTTCAAGTTCAATAAATTTTTGAGGTAAAAAAAAATGCATCACGCTTAATTAAAAAGGAACACTTTATAAGCATCACTATTTCATCGAGAAATGGTTTAAAAATGTGTACTAGTTAATTGTCAAAGATGGATTTCTATATTCTCAGCATAAAATACTTTTTAAATATGAAATGATTTAGAAATCTTTAATATCACTGAGTAATGATTTAAAATGGATTTCATTATTCCTTACATCAAAGTTCAGCATCATATAAAAAAAAAAGCAAGTTGAAATCGTTTTATTTCAATTTGGAGTTTTATTATGATTAAGGCAAGCCTCTGTGCCATCCTTATTATGTCAATAAATATTTTCATTTTGTTGGGTACCAAAATTCCTTTACTTTGCTAATTGGAAATTATATTCCACTTTGTATCATTGTGAAGATTTATACATTTCGGTATTAATTAAAACACTGAGCATAAAATCAAACATAAAAACATAATGACCTCAATTCACAAAAAAAAAAAAAAAAAAAAAAATTTTTTTAAAATGCAAGCCGTATTAATTTATTTAATGCCAGAATAAATAAATGCTGAACATATTTATATATTTTGTTTCCAGGGTTGGATTCTTCAAATAGTCATTTATTTAGTGTTTTCCGTGTTAAACAAAATTATGAAAGCCTCTCAACCATAAGTATCTTACCAGAAAATATCTTATTATTTGAGGAGTTTGAAAGAGTCTCATTGCTCTGTCCGATTTTGGTGAGTGAGGGAACATTCAGGATTAGAACAAGGGAGCGAAAAGATCTTAAACCATCATGTGAATATATTCTGTAAAATTTGTAAAATTTTGTAGAAAATAAAATAACATGCTTATTTAATTCAATTATAACTAGATCTAATTTAAAGTTGGAAAAAATGGAAAAGTTAAGTTTATTTTCAACCAGCAAAATTTGAACTGTGCAATCAAATTGATCGTGGGCCCTTAAGATATAGAAGAAGAAGAAGAAATAATTTTAATCAAAACAAGAAAGTGCATTATTTTTAGATATTATATTTCTAATACAAATTATTTTGCCCTGAATAGCACATACTATTTATACAATATTTTTAGGGGAATGACAATTTTAAAAACATAATTCCTTTATTAAAATTGCATGGTCTCAAAGTCCTTGATAAAATATTTAAATTTACATTTGATATTCATTTCCATGCATAAAACATATTGGAGAAAGGCCTAAAAAACAGTTTTATATATGTACAGTGCTAAAACTTGAAAACAGCGACCTCTGTTTGCCTGCCGTGACTGGTGTCTTGTTACCCACTGCTTCTGTCGGTTCCTTGGGAGGTGTTAGCAGGATTTGATTCTCCCAACCATCCTGGAGGAAATATGAGCAAGTTTGATACAATTAAGTTTAAAAATGAGGATACTTATATTTATATATACCGGTATATATGTTTCCCAGTGCAGTAAAAATAATAAAGCTTTTCTGTTCTGATTAAGAAATAATATTGTGTGTCATGCTTTGATACCGGTACCAACATTGTAGCCCAAAGTTAAGTCATGCCACCTATGATTTTATTTAGCTACAGTACTTGGATTCAAAGATGATCGAGTCAAGAGCAGTCTTTAAATTAATGGGAATATGGACAGTTTACTAGTGGTACTGGTACAAATGAACATAAATACCTAAGAGTAAAAATTATTAAAGAAAAGTTAATTGGTTATGTAAATGTTGGTATAAAATTTGTTACAGGTTTGAACCACATGTTAACAACCTAAATAACACTTTGTAATAAAGACATGTGTGACGCATTGTACGTTTGTCTAGAGGTCGGTAGCCTGCGTATAGCCACAGAATCAAAAGTAAGTGTCTAAAGCGCCTTTCTTTCGAGCCCCTACAGAGCTGATGTGCTGAATCAAATAACACAAAGCAGTGAAACAGTTCATATTCATGTATGTAATCCTTTGTATGCATGTGGGTTGAAAATGAATAAGAAAAACAACAAATAATTATATCCACCTAAAAGCTCACTCCTACTCCTGCGTCCGCAGAAAATGTTCACTCTCTACAAAAATCATACACTCTATCAACAGCACTCGTCACTGTCTACTCAACACTACTTTCATTTCACACAATCTTCTCCTTACATGCTTTTTTTCCCACACACCGCCATGGTCATAAGTGGCTGAGACAAATTGTGGGATTTACTGTGGTCAAATCTAAAGGGAAAACCCATTATGGCTCACTCAATGCTCAATATCAGCAAAACAGACAGAATCATGCGATTTGACCGTGACAACATGTTAACAACTTGGAGAAAACTTTGTAATAAATAAGACATGGGGCATTAGATGAGCAGGTCTACTTCCTCATAAGTATACACAAAAAAGATTCATTAACTTACCGATACCAATTTCATGAGCTTTTCCTCACACCACTGCTTGGCTGCCTTCTCAATGGCTGAAGACTTCTCTTTCTTGCAACTGAGCACTCGAATCAACAGCTCTGAGAAAGTTAGTGGGCCTAAAACACGACTTGCCTGTTATATTTAATAGAAACAGGTTGAGATTGCAGGTCACGTTAGTTTACTGTAAATCATCGTTTCCCAACCTTTTCTATCCTCCGCACCCCCTAAAAACTTATTTGACTAGTCCCACACCCCCTAGGGATTGTTTTACTAAGTCTGGCTTACCCTAAAAAAGGCAATAATTCATTTGAAAATAAATGGACCTCTAATTTTTTTTACTATTGAATTGCAAAGACAGTTGAAGATCTTAGAAAATGAACTTGTGACTTGTTACATAAAAGAAAATGTTAGGAAGACAATTTTAAAAAATTATTTATTTGCATCATAACTTGGAAAGCTAATGTTTCTCCTCTGTTCTTATTCACACCCCTTGAAATGCCACCTGGCAGCTCCTGCTAGCAACCCAGAAACCCTGCTATATAAGTATAAGTAATGTTATATATTCATGAGTGAAAATAGATGAATTAGACAATAGTAGTGGCAATAGTAGTAGCAATGACCTCAATCTTGGGCAGATATCTGGCTTTGTCTGGTTCACTTTTAGAGTAGACCAAGAGTCTCTCCACTGGGTTCTGGTGTTTCATGCCAAAATCCAAATACGTGATCTGAAAAAATAGTGGAGGCAATGTTTACTTTTCATCGTGGGTTGCATACAGAGAAAATGACATTGTTATCCAATCACTGGTGAATTTATGGTGACACTTGATTGGGCAAAGCGGAGATGATTTTTTTACTTTCTGAGGACCAAAGTTATGGCTCAGATTATAAATAATTTGACCAGGGTAAGTAAATGTTGAGTCTGCAGAGCTGGATTATAACCGACACTTACCTGTACAACAAGATCTGCTTCTGTAACTTGGCCACCTTCAGCGGCTCTAGCTTTCTCAAGAACTTCTGCCCTTATTTCATCTGTAGTCTATGAAAAGAATTTAACAGCAATTCATTAAATGTGGCAGCAGATATACAACAATGTTGACTAGTAACAATGAACTAAACAGAGTTAATAGGAATAAGGTTAAGATAAGCATCGATAAGTAAATAAGTGGGAGAGAAAGAAGTCAGGTTAGGTATAAGGAAATAAGAGAAACAATTCATGAGAAAATTTGGAAAAGGGATGCAACATGAACAAACAGCAGTAAAAACAAAATAGAAATAAAAATAAACACTTTGCTTCAATGTAAAATCTGAGAGGACAGCAAGAGGAATGTGATGTACCGTTAGTAGATAAGACAGGAAAGAGGGGGGAGGAAGAGAGGAAATGTCATGTTCCCCTTCACTTGTTAAATCTCCGACCCCTGCGACCAATCACCTTGGACTTACTTTTCCTCTCTTCCTAACACCTATTGCCTACATTAGCCCTCTTGCCATCTAATGATCTATCACACTCCTCTTGTTGTATGCTCGGATACTACATTGAAGCTGTTTATGTTAACTTTTATATTGTTTGTACTGTTGTTTGTTAGCTGAAGATGGCTTCTTGCCCACATGTTTCTTGTTTTGTTGTGTTCTTTTCAGGTTTTCCCATACTTTGTTTCACTTATAAGTTATTTCCTAAGATAAGGGTTATCAGAAGGAAGAAATAATTCATAAATAATGAAATGGTAAGGGAAAAAAAATCCCTTATTCACACAAACTTATAAGGTAATGAGATTGGCCTACCCATTTGAAACTCTGAGCGTCCACAGGTTTGCTTTGGCAGACACATACGTAGAGGTCTCTGTTAAATATACGTTGTATTATGCTCTTTGCTTCTTTCATATCATTTTCTTGACTCTCCGAGTAAAGGATTTTAAATATGACTTCATCGGTGAGTTCAGAGTAGACGCTCATGTCATCTATGCACTCTGACATCTTACAGGTGGTGCTGGGAAGTGTTGAGAAAGCTTGATTATAACAGCAGGTCTTTGAGGCCTCAATCAATGGCTTATAGAGGGGAGCACTTAACAATGGATAAGTATTTTTTGTACAGGTAATACCTTGAAGTATGCAGAAACACTAATGTAAGTAACCACTAAAACTACAGGTAGCCACTTGTTTCAATTTTATTTCTGACACTAATACTTGGTAAATTTTTTAAAAAATTGGTAAACCTATTTGCTAAATATTTCTTTAATGTTACAACTATAATTTCAATTCCTTTCTGATATGGTTTTTCCATCATTTATCTTGTCATGAAAGAAAATCCCAGTACCAATTAACCATTGTATTAATGAACTAAATTCAATTCAGTAAATAGTGGAACAAGGCATGCGGGAAGCTTGAAGTCAAAGGACAGGACAATAAAGGGAGAACAATTTGGCTAAGAGCCTAAGGACAAAACAAGAAACAAGTAGATATAGAAAACAGTTCAGAAACTTAATTTTTGGAGTTGGCCATACATGCCATCTCATTGCTTCCACATACCTTGTTTCACTATTTCTTTCACATGGCTTGAACACGGTCCTTCATTTATTATTCAATTACAAAAATCAGAAATATATTTATCTGTCTGTATTCTTAATTCATGAACAACACAAAAATTATTACCTTAAAAAAGAAGATGAGATAAAAAAAAAAAAATTAAAAGATCACCAGACTTACCCATCTTTCCTGAAAAATTCTAGGTGATCATTGGCTTTGATCAAAGCATGGGCCACCCTGAAGGATTTCGAAGTCATTTAGTTGGGTGAAGTCTTTGCTTTAACAGGTTAATCAAAACTTTACAATTACAGTTCTTAACAGTTAGTGCCCAAGACAGATGATAACAACTTGATAACTACATCTCTGGAAAGTTGGCATTGATGCTGTAAACTATCTTTAAAAAATTTACAACTTAAAACGCGCAGGTTATCTGATTTAATAAATTAAAAAATAAATGCTTTAAGCAGTTTGTACAGAGCTAACTGGAACCACTGTTCATTCATGGGACATAAGTATAGAAGAGCAAATTTGAACTTAAGATCTTATTTGCCTAAAACGGACTTAGATAATCTGAAAATATTTGTTTACATTGTTTCTATGGCGCTGCTGACTCGATGTTGATACGCTGTTCTGTGTAATGTGTAGCGTGTATAGAACATGTTGTATAAATTTCCAATTTCCTACAAAAAAAGAGTAAGGGAGAATTTAAGTTTTTAAATTAGCGATACATTTCTAAGTTAAACAGCAACCAAATTAATATTTAAATGCATAACAATTTACTTCTTTAAAATATCTTACACTTAAAATCAACACAAAACAATTTGGACAAGTTAAATAAAATTCAAAATGAGTGGTTTCCTGCAAAATATTTTTTTTTGCGATTTTGACCATTTTGTTTAGTGAAGCAAGCTGTAAATGAAAAGTTGTATGTGATAAACACAGAAAGCCTTTTAACCTTGTCTCTTGTACAGATTTGCCATGAGCCCTCATGTTCTATAACTCTGGCAAACTTCATGAAGCGAAAGTGATCAAAGTTTTGCTGGATGCCAAGATGGTGGCAGTCCCTGGCAAAGTAATCCCACTTGTCCACATCAATCTCATTACGTTTGTTGGAAACAATCTGCAGGAAAAGGTAATTGGAAAAGGTTTACTTCTGTGAACTAAAAAAGAATTTGAAAATATCTGTTTAATTATTAAAAATTTCTATGATTTAAAAAAAAAATTATTTATTTCTTTAGTTGAACATTTTTATAGATCAAAATTCACCAGCATTGGACCATCTTTAAAATTTGGTAAACTCATGTTAGGCAAGCAATTAAATGCTTCATACAATATGCAGAAAATGAAAGGAAGACACATCTCTTTTATTTATAGCAAAAACAGCTTCATTAGAATTGAAGGCACCAGTTATATTCTCATTTATTTTGTGCTGTCTCATATTATCAATTTTAATTTAATCTAAAGATGAAGATTCTGTCAGTATGGGAAGAAAGAAAAAGTTTTCAAACAAGTCATCTCTAACCCAGTACCTCATATAAATAATGCTTGTGTTTTGGTCTTCCTTTTAAGATGCCATCACCCTGGGGGATAAGATAAGATACCATAAGTTATAAGATAAGATATTTTTATTGATTCAAATAAATTGTGGTTTTTTTCATTCATGGTACAATTTTTTTTTCCTTCCTGAAAATCCTTGTTTGAGTTTTTTTCATTGTTATTAAAAATAGTCTGTTGCAAATTTGATGGAAATTTTCAGTATTTTGAGTTCTACAATTTCCGTGAATGTCAACAAAGACAGTGTCTAAGTAACTACATTGATAAAACACTGCTGCACAGTTTTACAAAGATAATGGGAATTGAACATTTCCCCACATTGTTATCTTTGTTATGGTAAAAATCCTGTCGAATTCTACTAGCTAAGTTCGTATTAATCCTAAAAAAAAAAACAACAACACCGATCCAAAATTTAAAATGTCTGAAAAGTTCAGAACCATACAAAGTGGCTGGTTACATGTGGTTGGTTACATGTGGTTGGTTACATGTGGTTCTCCCAATCAGTAATAAGACTGACAAAAACTCAGAGCGTGTTTACAATGTTTGCAGGGCACTAAAACTGTTTTAAAAAAGTCTTATATACAAGAATACATTTTTTAAAAGAAAATTCCCCTTATCAAACAAAATGAAACAATGGAATAACTTACATCAAGAGGCCCATAAATTTGTTCTTTTATAAAAATTATATCAGTTTGGTCGATTCCATATTGGTGCAGAGCGCCACCTGGTTCCATCAGTTGGTTGTCAGCAATCAAGTAATCCAACATGTCCAGTGAAGCCTTTTCATGCTGAAGATATTTATTTTTTAATCGTAAAGATTGAGTTGCGACTCTGAGAAGATTTTTTTTACTATTGAATTTTACCCAAGGATTTTACTGGTGAAACAGTTTCGTTTCTAAACAAAGAGCTACTTGAGATCTTCGAACACACACGTTTTTTTATTTCTATTTTTTTTTTCTAGCTTTGTCTTGTCTGCTGTAGAAGGCATTTAGCCGAAAGTCCCTTTATTTGTCCTGTCTTTTCATTTCAAGCTTAAACATATCTTGTTCCAATATTTCCTTCACATAGCTTGAACCCAGACCCTCATGTATTATCCTTTACTAGTGGAGTATCATTGACTGGCCAGTGACAATAAAAAAGGCCCCTGAAAGCCCTCACAGCAGCAAACATTGTACCTCACTTTTGAGGGAAATGGCAGAGTTAGGACAATATAACCAGCTTCTCTGCCACCTGGTCCTTACAATAATGTTTTGATAAAACACTCTCTACGGCAAAAATAATAAAACTTTAATGGACAGGTTCATAATCATGATTATTAGATGAGATGTATTATAAATAATATTTAAAAAAAAAAACCCAGCTAACTAAAAGCAAATGGCTAGCTTTATAATATTTAACATAAGAGACCTGCCTTAAGAAAAAAAAAAAAACTTCATTAAATCTATCATCATAATCATGATTGGTTGATGAGATAGTATGTATGACTGACGATTAATTTTGTGTGTATTGAGTGAACTTTGTGACCCGATTGGCCTGTGTTGTTGTCATATGGTATGACTGGTATGACTGCACGTGGTGAGTTGTCTTCATTCATTAATGTTTAAACTTAAAGGCGTGAACATCATGTGATGTGAGGTATAAATAGAGTGTAGAATAAAGATTGGTTTTTACAGAGACGAGTTGGGATCATATTTTACTATTACAGTTGAGATTAGCTTCTTTTAAGAACGCTTCAGGTATAAGAGTGAATGCAAGAGAACCACCTTTTAAACTTGCTTGGTAAGAAACTTCAAGCCATTCTGGATATAACATTTTGAATCTTCAGTTGTTAAATACACTTTAAAAAGTATCTTTAAAAAAACATGAGCAATTTAACTACAAACTCCCACCTAAGAGTGACTAGTTAAGTATGATTTACTTGACTAAATGGGAGGTCAATCTATTTACCTTCCATTTCCTTGCAGGGTTTACTGCAGGCATGAACTTGCCATCAAATAAATGAGAAAATGGGCCATGACCTTTTAACAAAAGAAATAGAAATTTTAAAAAAATGAATATAAAATCCTGCAGAAACAAGAAAACAAATGATAACAAGATTATTTAATTTAGTTTAAATAAATCCACTCTTTTTCTATAAAGATATTATCTGTACTAATTACAAACAATTTTTTCTTTCTTGGAAAGCTGGGACATTTCAATAAAATATTACAATGATTACAAAACTAAATCATTTATCAATTAAACGCACCTAGATCATGGCACAGGCCAGCGATCTCCACACACAAAATGTCCTTGTCTGTGATGCCAAGATAAGGCTGATTCTGGCGCAGTATCCTCACAAACTGACCTGCCAGGTAATATACACTGTAGACAAAAGGTTTTATGTCCCATGTTTAGAAAAGTTTTTAAAAATTTGACTGCAAGCTAATACTGATACTCTCAGAACTGAAGGTAAATTTGTAAATTCCAAGTAAGTTGAATCATGGTTTTTTTTATTTAGGAATCCCCAAAAATTATAATTTAAAATAAATTTACAGAATACGGTTCTTTCATTATGATAATCAGAGTTAAAATTCTTAAAAGGCTATCATATCGTGGAAAAAATTGTTCAATTATGATTTGAATAACAATTAGATTTTATGTAGGTTCAAGATTTTACATTTACCCCAAGGAATGTTCAAATCGATTATGTGCTGCCCCAGGAAAGACAAAGTAGCACATCCCAAGCTGCTTCAAATATCGCAGCCTCTGAAATTGCGGTGTGTCAATGATGGCTATACAAGCTGGATGGACTTCAATGTGACCATGGATCGGGTCATTAAACACCTGGCCAATAAGAAATTTAAGGGGTGGTGATTCAATCAACTTTTCTTCATAATTAAACACTTTTGCTCAGAAGATATTGTTATTAAATATATTTATATATATATATATATATATTGTTATCTCAATTACTACAAAAAGCTTATATTTATTTCAGGCCAATCCATTTGTTTGATAAAAATAAAACTTATTTTTCATTTGCTTATAAATAAACAGACCTAAATATAAATAAATACACTGTGCCTGGAACACAAAATGAGACTCCTTTTGATTTTGACGAAAACTAATGATAAATATTTCTAAAATTTTTTAAATTCCAAAACTCAATTTTAATTCTAACATAATGTTGCATTTTATTAAACTATAGTTTGTGTTTGAAGTGTCCACCATTCGCTCGAACAAAGGCTTCAAGACACACTCTACATTGACCAGTCATTATCCAAAGTGTTCCCTTTTTTTAAAAAACGCACTGATTATTGCTATTCTATGATGTACAAACTTTTGAGTATTTCTCTTCCAGCTTATCAACAGCCCCAATGGATCCCAGGACTTTAAGAATGCTCATGCAATCAATATATGACCTGTTTAAGAAAAATTAACATTTTTTTTACAAGCGTATACACTTATGTAACATGAAACTACCAAGCTATTATTTTGGAAACTATTAGTTTATCAGTATTTTTTACTTAAAACTTGTATAGCATCTGAAAATAAAGTAATTCTAAAATACTGTGGCTTCAACTAAATGATGTTTTCATTCAGTTGAAAGGCTGACCCAATTATCTGAAGTTCCTCATAAAAAGTTAAAAATAGTTTGCTTAAATAGAAAACTAACTATTCTAGAAATAGAAAAAAATAGATATATTAAAAAACTAGAACACAATACTATACATCATGGGGAAAAATTTCATTATGTATCTATTTAGCTAGCAGTAATAATCATTTGTACTATGATGCGGTCTCTAGAGTACAATCATAATATGGCTACAGCTTTCCTGGCATCCTAGATATTTATCAATCAAGCAATTTTCTGGTCATCTTTGGTGTATTGGGATTTTTATGCAATTAAAATTTTACAAATCACTAAAGAAAAAAATGGTAAGTTATTCCTCACTTTGCTCCCATTGTCATTAGTGCATCTACAGTAAGGCCTTTCAGATCCCTACCAGTAGATTTATAATCTGAAAAGGACAATAATCATGATATTATTGGTAATAGAAACTTAAATGGTACAAATGTGAGAAAAATGACATTAATAAAATAAACAAGATTCTATCAAAACCCCATAGATTTACATCCATCTGGATACCGGAGTCATTTTGTGGTATCACAAAACGATCAGTTGATAAATCAGTTTTAAAAAAGGCTCCCGCTGATTAATCAGCAAAATCAAGCATACACATTGAGGTTTGAGGTTAGTTTGTTTAAATAAAAAGATTCACTCTCATTGCTCAATGTAAGGTTTAATATTTTCAAAGCAGAGACTAGTTATACTCAAAATTAGTATTTTAGAGCACCGTTTCTCAAACGGTGGTCCATCAAACGGAGCCGCCCCTTGAGCCTTATGTTGTCGGTCTGCACCACATGGATATTTATGGTCAAATAAAAATAAGATATAAAAAATAAATAAATTATTTTTTTCCCATTTTCATCGTATTTGACAAAAAATACTAACGTTGTGCAGACTGGGAATGTAAGACTAGTGGACCAGCACTATTCCATGAAGACCACTTTACTAGTACACATTTTAAGAACATTAACACTACAAAAGAATTTTAAAACAGTGTGTTATAATAAATTACTTTCAAAAATGAGTACGATGTTCTCATCCAAGCCCTCGCTTCGCATTTTTGAAATCAGTTGATCATTATTCCAATCCTGCCAGTTAATTCCATTTTGTATAACATCTGGTGAAGTAGTATCACCATTTGGTCTGATACACAATCGTTTACAAGGGGATGCTTGTTCATCTGATCCGTCAAGGTTTGACATCTAGAAAATAAATTGATGTGTTACTTAACATGTCAAACATAAGCTGTCATTTAAGTTTCCTTGAATGGTTCACATAAGGTATTCTATAAATGCCTTTTAAACATAAGTGTTTATTCTAGGTTCCTTGTCTGACAGTAATTCATGTTTCAAAAATTGTTTAATTTAATGATTAAAAATAATGAAAATAGTTGACTGCCATACAAAATATATGAACACAACAGTCTACTTGAGTCAACAGCTTAGGGTAGG
Organism: Lymnaea stagnalis; assembly: GCA_964033795.1. NCBI lineage: Eukaryota > Metazoa > Mollusca > Gastropoda > Lymnaeidae > Lymnaea > Lymnaea stagnalis. The sequence continues at coordinate 610,688 of CAXITT010000232.1, read as the reverse complement.
TACCTGACGTGAAGTTTAAATATTGTCTGATTGTCATAAATGATACATATTTTTTTTTTATTTGGAGGTGGGGGGGGGGGGGTCCCTTTAGACTTTTTTTAGATTAATACTAAATGCTATTCGGATGTCATTTTTGTTAGTTTATTTTAGTTAAACTGAAGAAGTATGTTTACAAACATGTAGTCCATTCAATTATCTTTCATTTGATATCAAAATTTATCTCACAAACCCAACAATTATAATTTTAAATATTTTTTAATCCCAACCTTTCACTTCTGTTACCCGGGTCCCAGCCACTTCGTTTAATCAATGAAGCCGAATGAAACTCAGCACTAGGCGTCAGACGGCAAGCGTCGAAACTGTCAGGGAATTATTAATTTAGGACAACATATGTTTAAAATTATAATTACCATGTCTGCTTTTTCAAAACAGAAAAAAACGTTTAAGTTTTAAAAAAGCAATGGCTAGACTACGTGTCTGTTCTTGAATTGTCTGCATTTCAGTCTTTGTTGATATGGTGCTTGTTTTTATTTTCATTAGGTGTTCTTCAAAAGTAGAAGTAAGTGAGCAGAAAGAAATTTAAACAATTATTACAATTAATCGTTCTTAAGTGTTTTTGTTCTTTTTTTTAAAAATTATTTTTATTGTACAAATTTTTCAGGGTAAAATAATTTTCTGTAATTGTGGTTTATTAATTTTAAAGTATTCAAAGTACAAAAATTATTTTTATACTAATACGAATGAAATTTGAATTAGTCAAATCAACAAGTCACAAGAAAAATGTACTTTCAATTCTGTTGGCGTGTTGACACCTATTCTTGGCGCTCTAGAAACCCTGTAGCGTAACTAATCTAAAAAATGAACGTTGCGTCCCAGTCTATCATGATTAAGATATTTTGAACAACACCCCCTCCCTGTGCGATAACCCCTTTCCCCACCCAGGCGTCTTCATAGGAGTTGAGGCCGGGAAGGGAAAACCATGTGGACACTTAAGCATATCCAAGACCCCCCCCCCCCACATTTTTTTTCCATTCCGAAATAAATATGTATGTATTTAATTCTTAGCAGAAAAAGCAAAGGAACGCCATTCCCGTGCGTTTCTGCAGAACTCGAGCCATAACGAAGTAAGACCCTTTTGTAGCTAACGGGTCATTCATTTTGTAAATACGCAAAAAAGTCAAGTTGCACGTGTACTTTTTATACCCCACCCCATATTCGCACGTACAAGAAGCTCTCTCCCACCCCCCCACCCAGAGGCGTAGCGAGGGGGCAGGGGGCAGATGTCCCCGGGCGCCAGCTAGTTAGGGGCGCCAAAATGTGCTTTGATATTATTTTATTGATGAAAATAATGGGCTTGAGAGTTGAAAAAAAGAAAAAGGGTCGCTTTAAAATGGAAATCTTGTCCCCCGGGCGCCAAACACCCTCGCTACGCCTCTGCCCCCACCACCCCCGCCAAAAGACCAAAAATCACCAACGAAATTAAATAATTTATGGATAATTGTTACGTCTCAGCGATACATTTTTTTTCTTTCAGGCAGCTCTCCGGGAGGGGGGGGGGCGGGGCGGCAGTTCTCTCCCCCCCCCCCCCCCCCCCGGGAAAAAATAAACACCACGAAAGCGAATATAAAATCTATTTTAAAAAAAAAAAAGACTACTAAATTGTCATTTTTATAACGCTTTTAATCAAATTAGTGAAATAAGGGAAGTAATGAAATATCGCTCCATTACCCTCAATATATTTGTTTATCCGATATATTTAAGGCAAATATGGATACCTGTACAGCATGAGTATTCTATTCTAAATGCCATATTGTTCCAAAGATAGGCCGATCGTTACTTTAAGCCGCACCACCACTTCTTATTGCTCGCTTATTTTGATACTTTACAAAATCCATTTTTTGTTTGCTACCAGTGTTTATATCAGGCATGTGGGGGCATAAATTAGCTACACGTACACCCCCCTCCCCAGAGACTCTTAAAAAAAACAACGAACATATAATATTTTTAAAAAAAAACATGACATTATTCATTTTTATAACAGTTATAAAAGGATGCAAACGTACGTTTAACCTGTTTGAGGGAAATGGTGGAACCAATGGACAAATCGCTCAATAAATTTGTTGGTGTTCACATATTTTTGTATCTTATAATTTATTGTTTTGTTGTTGAAGAATATCTAGTAAAAGACAAATCCCCCAAATGAGGTAAAGATTGAGATCATGGGGGTAATGAGGGCTCGACTGGCATAAATAAAATGTCTTAAGCGTGTTTTTAAAATTTATTTTTATTTTATATATTTGTAACTGGAACTGGCCCGTGTAATGGCGAATGGCCCACAATAGCTTGTGGTTACAGATGGCACGGCAGCTAGCGCCCACGTCTCGTCTTTTAAATGTTTTTTTTTTTTTTTTAAGTAGGCGTCAATTTTTTGTTACTCTCACATGCGTCACTATATTTGGCTCAACCCAGTGAGTAATATCATGGTGTCCCAACATCCGGATCTCACAAACTCTATAATATGAATCTCACAAACTCTATAATATGGATCTCACAAACTCCATGGATCTAATAAACTCTATGGATCTCACAAACTCTATGGATCTCACAAACCTTATGGATCTCACAAACTATAAGGATCTCACAAACTCTATGGATCTCAAAAACTCTATGGACCTCACAATTACATTCTATGGATTTTACAAGCTCACAAACTCTATGGATCTCACAAACTCTATAGATCTCACAAACCTTATGGATCTCACAAACTCTATGAATCTCATAAACTCTATGAATCTCACAAACTCTATAAATCTCAAAAACTCTATAGCTCTCACAAACTCTACGGATCTCACAAATTTTGTGGATCTCACAAACTCTATGGATCTCACAAACTCGAAGGGGTTAACCGCCAGCCAGACCTCATATCCATCAACGGCAACAAGTCATCATGTCATTGCGTTCCTCCCGTTGCGTTGGAAGTCATGCAAGTGGCCGGGGTTTTCGGCTTCGGGAGGAGAACCCCCCTGCTAGTCAGGCACGCCACGAAGAGGCCAACCGGTGGTGCGGGACTCTGACTTAGAGACGTTCAGTCGTCGTCACCCCTGAGCGCTCTAGTAACAAGCATTCCTTTTTTTCCCCACTAAACCATCATAGAGGACCAGGGCTTTCTCAAAAATTATCGTCCGAGAAATCACACCAACAATCAGCTGTTTCCCCGGAGTTTTCTGTTTGACTGACCGGTGGACAATTCTTGACATCGCACCAGATACCGGCGCCGAATGGATTACTTATTGTTTTTTTTTTTTTAAAATTGTATTATAAATAATCCTGTTCTCGGACCGGTGCCATGGCGCATACACTAAGATGGCACATATACTAACGTGGACATATACTAACATGGCACATATACTAACGTGGACATACACTAACATGGCACATATACTAACGTGGGCATACACTAACATGGCACATATACTAACATGGGGCATACACTAACATGGAACATATAATAACATGGCACATATTCTAACATGGCGCATACGCTAAAATGACGCATATACTAACATGGCGCATACACTAACATGAACTTCAATTGACTGATATATTTATAATTTATAATGTTTCTTTTAATCTGAAATAATTTTTTTTTTAAATATAGTATTAAAAAATAAAACATAGCCTATACCTTTCAGTTTTTCATACAAATCTCTAATGATTATAAAGAAAAACTTCCCAGCGTTGACAGGGCTCCTTCCAGGTCCAGATAAAGTTCTGAATGCTGAATCGAAAGACGGTGAAGTAATATTTATTACAGTTTTATCAAAATTATTAAAAAAAATTCAGCTTCCACAAACGCCTCGATGGGATTTCAGTAGTGACAATGAACTATGGTTAACATGTTTCAATAAACTACGTCCTTCTCAGTAGTTTTGACGTCTCTGTATTATGACAATGGCGGTGTGATGTGTCAAAGGTCAGTCTTGTTTGGAGTAACTGGCTTGCTGTAAACCAGCTATCGTTGGTGTGATGTATCCCAGGGGCTGACTGCCTTTGGTTAATATTTTTTTTTTAAATAAGGAGAGAGCTGCGATCACATTGAAGCAATACACACGTCATGGTGTTAGAGGAAAGTCAGGTCTTTCGGCACCCAGTGTTTCCTACTTCCTGTGGTAAGCGTTTGACAAAAGAAAGATTTCTCATTTCTCATTTCCCATTTCCCATTTCTCATTTCCCATTTCTCATTTCTCATTTCCCATTTCCAATTTCTCATTTCTCATTTCCCATTTCTCATTTCCCATTTCCCATTTCCCATTTCTCATTTCCTGGCCTTTAAGTCAACCACACATGACGCACAGTTTTTGGTCATTTATTATTATTATTGGGGGGGGGGGTCTTTCGCGTGTCATTGATATCAGCTCTGCGTGCCACGACCTTCACCCGAGCCATAGATTGTCGACCACTAAGGTGGTCAAACAGCCCAGTCGAAGCATACAGTAGTTTTTTTTTTTCCATACTGACAAGGAATATATCGTTCAAATGTACGAATCAAAGTTCTTTCTATAAACTGTCTGATAGGGAGCATTGAAGGGGGGGGGGTCATATCCTTCATCGATATTATTCCCCATTCTCATTTGAGATGCCGCGGAATAATTAGAGAACGTGACACCCGGGGTGGTCCTCGATTCCCCCCCAACCCCCCCCACCCCCCCCCCCCCCCCCCCCCCCCCCCCCCCCCCCCCCCCCCCCCCCCCCCCCCCCCCC
>CAXITT010000232.1:576738-600830 GCA_964033795.1 Lymnaea stagnalis | reverse complement strand
CCCCCCCCCCCAAAAAAAAAAATCTGAAGTGCCCTTTAACCCCCCCTCTCCCGGGGGAAAAATTTCTGAAATAATCACTGTCTGAGAGGGCCTTGAAATTGATACAACGCACAAAACAGTTGTACGATTTTTAATACCCCTCTTCCTTTCGCCCATTTACAGTTTGTGGTCATAATCAGACATCAGTTAGTTATCAGGAAATAGGCATAATAGATATTATTATTTTTTTTAAACAGCTTTTCCCAAAAAATAAATCTCAATTTACTTGGTAGCTTGTTGCTTTTTTTTTTTATGATGCCCCAATTTTTTTACCGTGTAATTAATTCTTATTTAAATACATTTTATTTATGCTGATCTGACTTCGAGTTTGAACCATGTTAAATTTCACTAGTAACTTTATTTTTAGCAATGACTGTGATAATGTGACCTGCACTTTCACCTAAATATTATTTTATAAGGATGGCTGATACACATCTGCAAAACAAAGTGACCACAGTTTCCCAGTTAACGTCAGTCATCTACTGTTTACTTTAATTTCCTTTTTTTTTTACGACAGTTTAACTCATCCCACTAGACACGCTAAGCTAGTTATTGTATAAATTATATATACTGTATGTTTATTTATTTACTATTAAGATACCGTATTGTACGATTTTGAGACATGTTGTACGATTTCAGGAGTATGTATGAGGGTAAACAGGTCTGAAAAACATTCCAATGGTCAGTGGTGGTATAAAAGAAAAGTTCACTCTAGTAACAACAACAAAAAGGGGAGTGAATCCAACACAGAAACTAAACATAAAAACATAAATGACGTCATGGCGCTAATTGCCTGTTCCAGCCTTAGAAATATGGAATGTGTTTTTTTTGACACATCAATCACCTTTATTTGGCCTCTGTTTTTAGAATTGTACAGATTTGCTACAGGATAGTATTGATTTGGTGATGTCCTAAACACGAAGGCCATTATTATGTTTTACTTCATTTGCTTCCACAATAACAAGTTTCCCATTACAAAAATTTTTCTCTTTAGGCACCCTAATGGAGACTAAAATAACACAAAAATTGCAAAATGACTAAATTTAGAGTTTATTAAATAAAGCACCTGGATCTGGTGGGATTGTATGTACAGGCGAATGCATGTGTTTGTAATCCAAAGTTTCGTTTGGTAAGCTAGACCAAAATTGTCCCAAAACTTGTTAGGTTACCAGTAGTGATTTGTTTGTTATATTGGGTGTTTATTATTCTAAGGTGCACTGTACTTGTAATAACCATAGTCTAAGATTCAAACTCAAGACCCTTTAGACTGAATCACTGAGACAGTGAGTTTCAATTTCTGATTCAAAATATTTTAGTAGTATTTTAATTAGGGCTGCACTGATTAATCTACAAACAATCTGTAATCTGCCTGAACAACCGTAGATTAATCGTAATCAGCTTTTTTTATCCAATTACTTGGCTAATTGGCCATCTAAATATGCTGAAGATGTTAGAAACAAATCTAGATATACAGTGATTTTTTACAAGCTTTGTAAAGGTTTGTACAAGACTAATTGGCAAACCTCCTGTCAATCCACCATCATTTTAAAAAATATATAATTACTTCTGTGACGTTGTCAGTCTAAGGGCTCTACAAAATCTAATGACATCACACCTTTTTCTTGAGCTGTCAAGACTTCAATAGCTTGAGATGATGTTACTAACCCTTATATCGTATTTCTTTGCTTATTTCGTAGCCTTTAAATTTAAAACTTTGCACTTGCTTCCTATTTCACCAAAGACGTAAGATTATTCCAAATATTTGGCCACTTTTTCATTTCAGACAACCAAAAGAATATATATATTTATTTATTTATTTAGGCATTTTTATATAGCACTTACCTTAAAGCTCTAAGCGCTTTACAATTATTAAAAACATGTAAACTAACTAAAATAAAAATGAGATATTAGGATAGTAACTACTATACTATAGAAATATATATTTATGAAAGGCACATTGTCAAAAATAAAAAGAAACCTTAATTAACTAACAAAAATTATTTCAAAAAGAGTAATATAATGTCTAGAATTGACATGCATGATGGCCAGTTTCACTGTGTGCGTTTTGTTAGTTAAATTTTGTGTTGACATTTGCATGACTTTAAATAAGTGATATGCTCCTCACTGACATATGTCCCTAATCTGTACAAAAAACTTTGTCTCACATCAAAGCCAAGGTCAAAGAGACAAAATATGTAAAATAAGTTAGGGGAAAACCTGAAATAAAAGGAAGCATCAAAACATCAAACAAACATGTCAACAAGATACCTCCAGCAAATAGTACAAAGAGTAACAAAATGTAAAACTTAGCTGAAATGTTGAATCCAAGAGGACAGCAAGAGGAATGTATGTTTCCCTACCTTGTTTTACATATTTTATTCTACCTGACCTCATTTCAGTCTCCCCCTTCATTATCAAGGTCAAAAATGGAGGATGTGAGGGGAATACTATTACAGTCTCAGACCAGAGAACAACATTTTGTTAACACAAACAAAGAAAAAATACAGTTCACTGTCCAAGGCTATATAACTATATATTACTATTGTAGTACCACTACTATAAGACCATTTGTTGGCGGCCCGTGGCTAATGCCTCAAGAAGCTATTTGAACAGATAAATGCATCTCTTTACATTATTGAACATTAATATTTTTTAATACTTATCTTTAATTTTAATGCCATTAAAAAAATTTGCCTCAAAATATTTTCTTAGCAAAAATAATATCTGAAAGGTATGGTGACGAATTTTTTCAAATTTAAAACCAGGACACCCTATGACATGCCTTGTCACTCAATTTAGGTTGCTAATTCTATATTAGACACATTAGTATAAGGCTTTAATTGTATGCCATTGTCATTTGTTTAATAGTTTAAAATTTGTCAAAATCATGAATGTAATTGCTCATTAGATTTATTAACTTTTTCCACTAGTCATAACTGGGACACAGTTGTCACTGCTTCATGGAGGAAATATCCCAACCCCCATAATACATCTGTAGTGGGCCTAGATGTTATTGATCGGAGTGTAGATAATGAAGGAAAACTTAGGTCACACCGACTTATGTCAACCTCATGGGGTATTCCACACTGGGTAGCAAAGGTAAACATGGACTTTTATTCTCCTCAGTATGAAGTTTTGAAGAATGGATATATAATAATAATAATAATTAAATGCTGGATCAAGCTTTGTGAGTCACACTTTCACTATAAAAAGAAAATCAAAATGTTCCTTTTCAGTGGTTTAAACAATTAGTTTTATTAAATTATTTTCAGTTTATTGGCATTCAGGAAGTTTGTTATGCTAGTGAACACTCGATTGTCGACCCAAAGAGCAAAACATTTACGCTGAAAACAAGAAATGTAAGTCCTTTTAGCATGATAATACTTTTTAATGTATCCATGGCTTTTCCCTCGCACATGCCAGGTATTTTATCATTTATGTGGATGTTTCATTCAAACATGTTGTAATCATTGATTGTTAAATTATTATGCAAGTTATGATAAATGAATGCTACATTGACACCTATCAATTATGATAGAAGAATGTCACATTCAGTAGCACTGTAATGTAGTTTTCTGTTTAAATTTTTTAATGCAAATATTTTTACAAGCTGGTGCAATGAGGTTCTTTAATATGCCAGAAATCATGAGTTCATTAAATCATCATTTATATGTACTAATTTTATTTATGGATTGACTTGAAATAAGATTCAATTCTTGTACCGGTACTTAATACTCTCCTTAAATTTTATTTTCATAGCAGTATAGCAGGCACTACTCTTTATCCATTTAGGTAACATTAGCCAATATAATAACGATAAATGAAGAACTTGTCTACATACAACACCCAAGTGATCCCAGCAAGTATGTAACTTGTTTGTATACATTGTCAGTGTCAGAACATGTTGAAGAAATTTCGCATGAACTTACAAATTGATGTTTATATTGAAAAGATGAGCCGTCCTGTTAATATTCATGAAAATGTATTTATGTAAATATTGATTGATTGATTATGAGGGACATTTTTGTCTTACAGTAATTAACCATACTTAGATCATTTCTATAATAATTTTCATTCACACCATATAATATAAGTTGATCATAGAGCACAGTAAAGATTGTTTTCTGATTGAATTCTGATTTAGAACATTGCTGAGACAAGAAGCAGCAGTGACTGTGTCAGGACTCCCTCTGTGCAACAAGCTGGAGCAGATGGTAACCGATGCAATGTCCAGCAATGCCTGTAAAGTGAGTACATAGTTCTGACATCACACATTGACTCGGGTTGCATTTGTGCTATGAGAAGGAGACGTTAATATTAAGACTGTTGAATAGTGATGTTATGTTATTAGAGCAACAAAAATTGATTTGTGAGTTATTGTTAAAGACAAAAAACCCCCAAAAAAGATGTCAGTTGTACTTACAAGTACGACGGTATTAAGTATAAAATCCAATTTTTCAATGTGCTTGCAGAGATGTGAGGTGTGTCTTGATACTAGTTAATCTACTTAAAATCTTTTAAATGGAGTTCACACAATTATTAAGAGAACACCAGTTTCCTTTCTTTTCAGTTTACCAGAATTAAACATCGCATTATTTTGGAACTTATATTATCGATCTAAACATCTGTGGCAATAGATTAAACATGGCAATAGTTTTGGAACTTATCTTATCAATCTAAACATCTGTGACAATAGATTAAACATGGCAATAGTTTTGGAACTTATATTATCAATCTAATTATCTGTGACAATAGATTAAACATGGCAATATCAATATCATGCTTTGAGCTTATGTTCTGTACAGCATTTGAAATCATGTTACATGGCTTGCTTGTTATCTGAACATCTTTATTTTGGTACCTAGCAAGATGTTCCATGAAGATGAAGATTCTACTTCATAATGACTTGATCAAAGTGTTCATCTTTTTTTTAGTATACATTATCCCTTTTGATTTTATCAAGCTTACTTATTCAATTATAATAAGTTAATAAGAGTTGGACTGTGATAAAGATTTAAAGTAGATTAATTATACAAGTACTGGGTGTTCTGTGTGATCATTATTAAATCTGAACGAATATTGTTTTATTTACGCAAATGTTTGTTCTAGTTAATTTACTTGCTCTATTGGCAGCATACTTAATGAATAATTTTACGATTTTGTGTCCTCAGGGTCGGCAGGCCATTGAGCACGTGATAGACAAGTTGAAGAAGGAAGCCAGAGATTTTTCATTGGAAGCCCAAAAGTGCATGGACAATGTTTTACCCAAAGCCAATTCTTTATGATGATAGTAAAGAGTTAGGCACTATTGAATCAAATTAAGAAATAATGTTAGTCTTCTTGAGCAACAATGATCTAACATGGTCCAATTTTCTATGATGTAAGGCCCCATGTGCCATGGATGTTAACATGAATGTTAATTTTGTTTATTTGATGGAGCATCTGACTTCTGATTGTGTCAAAATAAATTACAATTTTTGGCACTATGCACCACTTATAGGCATTGATGGTTAAATGAATTTGCAGCTTAAGCTTTTCGTCTTAAAATAATTTCGCGCTTTAAAAGAAAGAACAAGAAAGCAATTTTCTTGAAATACTTCATTTACTTATACTCCATCCTAGCATTTGTCATTGTTTGATGAGGCAAGTTGATCAGATTGGGCTTGTACTCAAATTTAAATCAAACCGTTAGTAGGCAACCTGTGGTTTTTACTGACATACAAATGTCCATAATAAACACTGAAAACTTTCTTTAGATGGCAAGAATTAGTGAAGTAGTGTAAGGAAGAATGGGGCAGCCGCGTACAACTTCAGTTAATCTTGTCTACAGGAACAAGCCTTTTGTTTCACCTGATGTCATGTTAGCTCTGTACTACGTGACTGCCAATCTTGTGCTCAAGATATAGTTAACGTTAACAGGACCAACACATTGTTTCTGTTTTTAGGAGTAACAGAGCTGCATGTATGTGTTCATCAATGTTACTGTTGATCTTCATGAGGAGCTGCTCATATCTTATAACTTGTTTTGTAAAACGTCAGCCGTAGTAGTAATACCTTAAAATCAGCGACCATCTCTTTAGTTTGTTTGATTGACAAATCTTATCTGTGATAAATTAATTTCTTTTGTTCTGCATAATCCTTAATGAATCTCTGGATGTCATGACCATTAAAGTTTTGCAATCTGGGGTAATTCTGATTACATGGTTTGTAATGAGGTTATCATGGCTTCAGGAGACAAACTGACAGTGGTACTAGGTAGATGACACTAGCAGATACCGGTACAATGAAACAAGGCATTCCTATCTCTTCATCATCAGTCTGGCCTCATTGGTATGAGTTAATAAGACTTGTATTGTCTGCAGTGGCAAAGAGGTACTTCAAATGGCATCATCCGCTAAAGAGAAGGCCTAGCTTCTACATCTAATACTTTTATCCTTTCAGTTTAATTAATCATGTGTTTTTGGGGTTAAACTGAAGTTATGAATTTTAGTCATTGGGATGCTTAATTAATGTTTTATGAGCAGTTGTTCATTTAATTTTCACAAAACTTAAATAGTGATACTTGTACAAGAGTTAACTTTCAGTCTTAGATTTGTCTGTGTAGAATATGTGAGGTGCAATGTCTTGTTAAACTTGTTTTTCTTTTGTTCAACCATTGATTAATATAATGTCTCATTCGAGCTACACTTCATATAATCTTGCTCAGCTAACAATTTTGAATTAATGACAAGAGGTTCTCTTCTTAAGTTAAAACAATTCCAACTATTCACATATTACTTTTAGTAGTTTGGGTCAAGAGTGGACACATTATGTTGATTTGTTTAGCATCGTAGCACATATTTATTTTTAAGGACCAGATTTTTATTGCGCAATTATTTATAAAAATTTTAACAGATGAATGTTCATGCCTTGTGCGATTTAAATGTTTCCCATTGTCGCTACATAATGATGATAATGCCTGCACTTCAGCAGAAACCATTCAAAACAAACTCATTTGCAGTGAGCAACAAAATTTTTATATTATCTCTTCATGAAATTAAAAGAAGAGAAAAAAATAATGTTTCTGTTTTATCCCAGATGTTGCTAATTCATTTTTAAAATTTGCTGCAGTTAGTTGATTTACAATCATTAATCCTTTTATACCGTGCACTTGTACAGCTGAATGTTTTTTCTAGTACTATATTTTAAATATTTATTAAGTATCATATAATTTATGTACAAGTTAAGGGCATGGCTAGTTTTTTGTGTGTTTTTTTTAAAGTTTGGCCCCAATGTTGGTCAGGTGTGCTGTCATTTTTGTTAGTTCCATGATCCTAATGGTACAGCAGGAAAACCATCTCTGTGGGAAAGTGAAATGCACATGTCTGAGTTGATGTGCCCATGGTCCATTGTCTGAGTTGATGTGCCCTTGGTCCATTGTCTGAGTTGATGTGCCCTTGGTCCATTGTCTGAGTTGATGTGCCCTTGGTCCATGCAGCTGTAAAATTCTGTGTGTGGGGCTGGCTTTATAATGAAACTGACTTCACACTGAATTAGTGACCTCAAAGTAGCATTGATGTTACAGAACTGGTGACCTTAAACACGGGAGTGCAATCAATAGTGACCTTTAAAAAAAAAAAAAACACAATGTGCATGCCATAGCTGATGTCTCCATACTTAAAATTATAATGGGTGGCCAGTCTTTTTTTTTTCCCCATTATGAATATTATAATCCAAATGACCGTATAGGGAATTAATAGCATGTGAGATTGGAACTGGAGCATGCTTTTCTTCTATCTTACTTATTTATCTATCTGTATATTATGTTTAAATGAGGCTTTTGATCTACCAGTCATGTTATAAACTCCATGTTAAGTTTCGGTACTTGAATGTTTAGTAAATGTACTAGTATGAGGCATTTTCTGAAAATGGTTGTGGCCATGTCATTGTGAGGTCTGTTCAAGCTTGTTAACTTGTTGTTGGATTCTCTGCTCTGTGCCTTTCCCACCAACATGCAGTGTACTTTTTATTGTTGTTACTGGTTTTGTTTTAAGATGGTTCATTTTTTTCCTCTGCTTGCATCCAGTACTTTATTTGTTAAGATTTATCTCAAATTCCCCACCTACACTCAGTACCACCATGTTTTAGGCCCTAGATCCAATACACAGACATGTTTTTATGTATCAGGCACACAAACATCCACCATGTTTCAAATTTCAAACATCTAATTATAATTGTAGTCTTTTACTTGCTGTTTCATTGAAAGTAATGAGAGTGGTCAGATGTTTAGTATTTGATTACAATTAGCTTTTCTCATTACCCTTTTTCTAGAAAATAATAAATCTTATTTAGTGCAAGCTGTCCTTTGTAGTTGTTTAAACCGGGTAGATCAGAAGATTTTTAAACAAAGCTTTCTTGAGTAACGTGATAATCCATTGACAGTGTGTTCAAATACCATTATTTAATTATACATAAGGAAGTTTTTTAAAAAAAAGTCAGTTCTCTCCGTGAGAATTTTATCAAATTAAATTTAAATGGCATTTCAAATAAGCAACGTAAAACAGCAGCACCTGATTAAAAATACTTCTTCATGGCAACTTTCTCGGCAACTCCCAAGATAATAAAGATTTTGACTTAGAACTATTTTTTATGGATACATACGACTGGTAATACCAAGATAATATAAATATATACATACATATAGATTTAAAACTTTTTTAAATCGATGTATTTGATTGGTACCAGCCAAGATCAAATTTTATGGTTTAAAACATTCGGCAAAAGAACTTAAGATACCGGTATTATTTATCTGACCTCGATCCACCAACTAAACTTGTCCAGTGCTGTTTCGATTTGACAGTTTCAATAAAGATCTCTGTTTTTCATATGCCTGGCTTGTATTCTATGTGTAAACTTTTTTATTGGAGTGAAATAAATGACAGTTGAGGGTGGCATGTGGAAAAAAGCATGGGCAATGAGTGACAAAAAATATGTAATATGAACTAATGCTCATGCCAAATATTAATCATCTTATGTCATGTTTACTATACACAATATAGATTGTTGTTTATTTAGTAGACTAGAAATTTGCCAATATTACCATTCATATGTCTCACCAATGCCCAAAATTCCAAAATTGAGCCCAGAGTGTGTACAAATGCCTTTATTTTAGAGAAAAAGATACAAACTTTTAGTATGTAAGTTTTGAAGTCGGTACAGACAACCCAACACAATATTTCCAAATAGACAAGTGGGGCTGAGTACTACATCATCTCTCAGATGGACTTCATCTTCAAACTTATGGCCAAACTAGAAGTTCACATGGACATGATTCAGTCAGAGAAATAAAGGACACCACACCATAGACTTTGTCAACATGCACCAAAGCCTTTTATTTGCTGAATACAACTCAAGACCATCAACTGTAGAGCATCTTGACTCGAATCTAATGTACGACATCTCATAGAATACACAGTCATCTTATCAAATAAAACATGAAGCAATAAAGACATTTGCTCCTGACTATGCTTTGTTGGTTAATAAAATGATAAAGAGCACTGTTTTCTTTAAAATTTAAAACTGATTATTTGTCTGCAAAAATATTTCCTATGTTTAAATCTGAAGAATTGAACAGCCTCCTTTTTTAGTAGAGGGCACTACCTGTCCTATTTAAAGATCAGATTATCCTTTTTTTAAAACTTTCTAACACAGGGTGTGCAACAATTGGAAGCCTAGTATATAATGATACTATATATATTAGTTATGGTAACATCTTCAACATTTAATTCAAAGTTGTTAATTCAGAAAATAAAACTTAAAACCACAATTTGTTTAGTCTGTAGTATAACAAAAGAAATAAATCACAGTTGTGTAGATATGGATATACATAATATAAAGGAATACATGTCATTTATTACAGATTGGTATAGTATATGTAGTGTATACAAAGCAATATATATATATATATATAAAGACTTAACATTTTAGTGTGTGTAGATGGAAATAAAATACAAGCATAAATCTAATGGCAGAGACTTGATTTTAAAAAAACGTTCCGTAATTAAATAATTGCAAATTAAAGTACAAGAAATAGTTTGGAATGATAAAAGAATTGAAATGTTGTGTCACTTGATGAGAAGAGTCACAAAGCTGGAGGTGGGACACCATTTGTTGAAGACTATCTTGGATGAAACTACCAAACTAGAAACAGGAGAGGAGCTTGAAGGTAAACATACAGTAGCACTAGTTTCCGTGAGGACACATTCTCTGGTTATTAAACTACATCTATCATGAGAAACTTACAACAAAATATAAATGTCTTTGTGAATAATCATTGCATGGAAGGAGCGTTGGTAAAAAAACACACTAGCTAAACTAAAAATCATTAGGTTTATGTCTGAATGCATTTACTGGCCAAAGTTACAAAAACAACCAGTGGAATCTTATTATTCTTATTGCTTCTGCTTATAAATTATAAAAGAGAATTTTAGCCGCACCTTCAAATTGGCTAAAATAGTTCTCAGAAACTGGGTCACTGGAATTCCCACTGAGGAAAGGACACTTTAGGATATTTAATGGCATGGAGCGAGGTGACTTAGCAAAGACATCACAATGACACCAAAAAAAAAAATTGTTTTAAAATCAAGAATTTATCTACTGAAGTTATTAAATGGTGATGGAATATTTCTTTTTAACTTATGTAATTTGTAAAGTAAATGACAAGATGTACAATAGGATTTGAAATAAAAAGATCAATGCAATACATTCATAAAAATAAACTTCCACTCATGTAAGTGTAAGGATATGATGATGGCCAGAACGTCCAACAGACCTAGGATGCGGCACATGCATCTAGCTAAGTTATGTATTGAGTCACAACTCACATGCATTTCAAACAATGTCAGCAATTTTACACTGTTTATTTTTTTTTCTCCAATTTGAAATTTCTACTATACTACTATTAATATGACGCTCCATTAAATCTAGTCAAATTCCTCTGTGTGTACATAAATGTATTAAAATAAAAGTACAAAAAGTGGAAAGAGATATCTGATAGTGCTCCATTGCCTAACTTACCATGGCTCTGCATGTTAAATGCTTTAAGTAGAAGCAATAAAAGTGAAATTTTTTCTAGAAACTAACGAACACAATTGGTACATTGGTAGCTTTGGTCGCAATCATTAAAAGTGTAACTTTCATAATGACGCAGTAAAGTTTATAAAATTTTCAATAAGCAAACAAATAATAATTTTCTTTTAAGAGTATATTTAAAATGCTTAAATTTAAGTGATTACCCTAGACAATACTCCTTTAGCTGCATCAAAATGATGTCACATGTATTTATTAATAATACAAAATGTCTTGACTCGCTGAAGAATAAATTAGAACTATTTAAAAAAAAATTTTTTTTGGTTAACAATTGTTTAGAAATTACACAAACCTCATTCTTACAGAAAATAACTTCTCAGGTTGAGATTCTCCTCTGTAGCAGATACAAACTAAACACAGGTTGCACATGAGATGAGGGTAAATAATGAACCCAATAAAAAAAAAAGTTATACAATATCAACTAAGATCAATTAAATACAAGATGATGTGGGTGAAATAAATAATATGAGGGAAGTAATTTTACAAATTCAAAATGAGATTTGCTTTTTTAAAATTTTATTAGCACCATTTCAGCACTTCTTGTTAAAAGATGATTAATTTGTTGTAAAAATTAAGATTCAGTAGAGTGATGAGTTTAACATAAAATTATTATTCTTTAAAATATCAATTTCCATTGCTGCTAGAATTCTACAGTGGCCCTCCCATTACTCTTATCAATAAAGTCCAAGTAAAGCATTAGTATCTCAAGTATCTGTCAGCCTAAGTTCAAGTGGTTATAATAATTTGTATAACTTGTAAACAAATTAATAAACCCCTATGAAGAATATTCATTTAGAACTTGGGAGTGTGACTGAGTATGGTTGGGGGGAACTTTCAGCTTTTGGTGATCCTTGAAATACAAAAACATTTTTTATCAGGAAGAAAACCTCAATAAATATTCCAATACTAAAATATATCTTGTGTAGAGTTATATGTACAAATATCAAAGTAGAGTAATGTGTACACATATTAAAGTAGGGCTTTGTTAAAAAAAAAAATTCAGTGTCCTCTTTATTTTTTGAAGCCAGGAATGACAACTCTGACTATTTCTTCATTAAAAAGAATGCTGTCCCAAAATTAAAAACTTAAAGGAAAAAAATAAGAAAAATAAGGTGATTAAAAAAATATAATATGAAACCATCCTGCCAATGAAGATCTGAAACCATCCTGACATTGCAAATCTGAAACCATCCTGACATTGCAAATCTGAAACCATCCTGACATTGCAAATCTGAAACCATCCTGACATTGCAAATCTGAAACCATCCTTACATTGAAAATCTGAAACCATCCTGACATTGCTTAAATACAAAAGTTGCCAGGAGAAATTATTTTTTAGACAAAAATAAACAAGATGATTATTATAGGAGCATTCATGGCAAAAGTAAGTAAACATTTGTATTAGAAAAAATAAGGTAGGAGTTTCAAACAACAAGACAGTTAAGTTTAAATAATACCATTTCAATAACAGACAATTTCAGCAAAGATATAGAAATAAAATAATATTTCAATCCACTTAAGATATTTGTGAGGGGGTAAGTTCCTTATCACTAGATCTTTGTTTTAAATTAAATTGCCTAAAACAATGATACAGTGTTGTACAGAATCTGGCCACTATGATTGACAATTGCAACAACAGCGATGACATTTAAGAACAATAAATTATTTTAACTAACTTAACACTGAACACCACAAGGATACAACCATCATAGAGAGAAGACACCCACTTGGATACCATGACATTGTTACCTATGTCAACAGTGAAGAGAAAATGCCCACTTGAATATCATGACATTGTAACTTAATATGTCAACTGTGGAGAGATAGTGGCAAGTAGGATGCCCCCACAAACAATGCTCCCAGATCTTGACATGGCTTTAAAAAAATCTTTTAAGTTTACAATAACAATACACTGTCACAAAAATCTGGCTGCTAGATTTTGGTGCTTGCTCACAACTATTTTCACAAGTTACTCAATCTGTTGTACCGGGTATTTTAAAGTTCACTCTAATATCTAATTTGCTAAACTAAATTTTAAAAAAACATAATTTTCTTTATTGCATTTTGAAGTTATCATAATAATCACATTTAATATGACATAAATAATTTCTTACAATTCATTTTTAAAAATTAGTTGGGCAACATGCTGTTAAAATAAAGGCTGGAACCTTTTTCAATCAGTTTGAGAGTGTTAAAAATAAATATGTCATTGCTACTCAGAGAAGGTAAAATTTAATTCTTTAGCTAGGAGTCCAAGCTCATGTCAGCTGCATTATCTTGCCTCTATTCCTAAACAAAGTAACAGTTAAAAAAGAACAAATATGATAAGTAATATAACCAATGAAGCTGCATTTAAAGAGTGTCTGGTTCATGATTTGATATCATCAAGTCTGAATGATGAGATTTAGCAAGTACATATTTCTTTATGCACAAACTTTGCAAAATATTTTTTAACAAGGTTCCTATCTTTAACAGAATTCTTTTAATTTTTTGGTTAAGAAATATATATGTTCCACCAAACTAAAAATTCCATATAGTACTGATGTTTAGACTTTACTTTCCATCAAGATAGTAATTTCCCCCCCCCCCCCCCCTGCTCCCCTTTTTTTTTTTTTTTTGTTAAAAAAAAAATTATTTTCCCCAAAAAAAAAAATTCCCATAATAACTGTTTTTTAACTTTTCTTTCCCAACAAAAAATAATTTCCCCCCCCCCCCCCCCCTGGGTCCCAAGAAATCCTGCCACAAGAACTAGCAATTGTTCCATACCAAGTATACACAATAATAGAAGTGATTGACAAGCAAATAAAATTAATCCCGCACCACAGGTGTATTGAAATTGAAATAAGCAGCTGAAAGAAAAAAATTTAAAAAAAGCAGCCATCATTTCTTTGGAAAAAAATTATACAAAAAAATTTACCGAACCTACACACTGCAGTTAAACATGTTGGGTACAATTCTAAGAGACCCCTAGAGACGTGAGCCCCTAGCAGCAGTTAGAGGTTGCCTCATTATGAATTGATTAAATCTACTATGGTATGCTTGCACTAGGGTTGTTAGTACTGAGTCCTGGTTTCATAAGTGGTTGCAGTGGTTGTCGTAGTAACCACAGCACCCCCAGCTACTGGATGCTGATAGGCTTTCCAGGATCTGTACATGAAGTAAGTGTCCACACCATACACAACCAGAGCAGCAAATGTGAAAAACTGCAAGGATAAATCAGTGGAGAAAATAAATTCAGCGAAAGTTATTTATTTTTTTTTTAAAGTTATTTTTTCTTGAGACTATGAACCAATTTTTTAAATTAGGCATTAAATGAAAATAATTACAGTGAAAGGCAAATTTACCAATTTAAATTGACAGATCAGTTGGGGAAAGCTGATGTACAATGATTACCAAAAAATCCAAAAAGCAAATTAAACAAATCAGACCACCTCAGGTAATTTCAGCAAATTGGTATGTATAATTTTAAGGCCACAGCTTTTTTTCTTATCATGGGGAAACTGGCAGAGCAAGCATAAAGCATTTCTTTTTTTTAACCCCAAACATCCCCCCCCCCCCCCCCCCCCCCCAGTGACCCTGTGGTAAAATGTTACTGTTTTTGCCTCCAAAGTTAAAAGATTTTGATTTTTTTTTTATTGGGGTTCTCCCTACATGGATTAATGGATTATGTCCAGAAACTTGTACAAATGAAATTTGTTAGAGGGAAAATTGTTCTATGGAAGTTTCTACAAAATTAAATTTGTTAATTTGAGATTTATTATTATTTTTATGTTTATAAGGGGAGGTGTTATGAGTGAGCCATGGGGAAAATGTAAACTTTACAAAAAAGCTATTGTATTATGTCGTCTCCCCCCCCCCCCAAATTATTTAATTCAGAGCCAAGTTCATTTCCAAACAAATTTCCATTTCAACAAATTTCAGTCCAACAATTTTCTTTCGTACAAAGTTCTGGTAAATGCACAACAGATACCAACGCAGATAGTGTCAGGAAGGAGACAGAACCCTGAGTAATAAAAAAAAATCAACCATCCAAGTCAGAGGCCTGCAGCTGAAATAACGTGGGATCCTCTGGTCAACACTATCATATTGCATTAAAAAACAGAAACCGACGACGTCTAGTTTTCATACAAATATCCTTAAATATTTTATCATAATTTTTTTTTTTAGAAGTAATAATACTACAACAGTATCATTCAAAACTCATAGACATTTATTATGCTTATTAAACTGTTATACACAGCATTAGATCAGCATTAAAATATTTCATGAATCATGGCAATATCCCAATAAAAATGAAATGCCCTTATTTTTTTAAATATTTTTGACAAGTATGCTTACAGTTGTGGCCCCTATAGCAGGGTGATAGCTCGCTCGGACAGCTGCTACGATGGCTGCGATGATGAACAGAACAACAAAGATGCAGTAGTAAATGAATTCCTGGAGAAAAAAAAAAATAAATCATTCATTAAAGATGCACAACAAGGTCCAGAATTCAGTCTTCACATTGATGTTAGGATGACATTTATTTTAAAATTTAGATTTGTGGATTTCAAAATTAGATATTGCGTAAAAGTTCTTTAAATTACTTAAAGGGCTAGTAGCAGAACTGTTGATTTAAAAAGTCAGACATCGTGCAAACATTTTTGACGATTTTCGTTTTCAGTGCCAAGATGGAATATAATGTAGAAAGTTAATTACTGAATATAAATATCTATTTTAGAACAAGTGGCTCTGAAATTATGAGCTCTAACATATATTGAGATTACGTATAACATATTGGCAGATTATATCAGGAATTAATTACTGAATATAAATATCTATTTTAGAATTCCTGATATAATCTCCAAATATGTTATACGTTATCTCAATATATGTTAGAAATCATAATTTCAGAGCCACTTGTACACAAGATTATATCTGAGCTTCATAAAACAAGAACACATAACTTGACAATTAAAAATGAAAGTTAAAAAATAAAAAAAATAATGTATATATTTAAAAAAAAAATCAATTTAAAAGGAACTAATTGAGTGAAATCAACACAATAATTCATAATGGCACAAAAAGTCCTGTTTCCTGATTAGCCTCGGGGTTACATTTCTAAAAAAAACCTCAAAAGTCTACATTGTGAATCTCAGTATGCATAGAACTGACCTATGGAATTATACTGCACTACTATGTCAGCACAGATTTACACTACATGAAACATCAGAGAACTAACAAGTTGGAAAAAGGAAAATTTCTGTTTCAATAAAACAAAAAGATAGAGGGCGCTGCCCTGAGAGTCAATGTTGACAAAACCCAAATTTAATATGATCAGTGTATGTATCAATACATCTGTTTAAAATAATGGGGTTTTCAAAATTAATGTTTCTCATTAAAAAAAAATAGCAACTACTTTCTATATAGAAGGATAAATTATTTTTTATAATATAAAATATATTTCAGTAAAACAAACTTGGGAAATCCTATACTAAACTGCAAATTTAGTTTAGAAATATGGTGGTAATTTAGCAAAGTGTACAATATTGAAACAATGCACACAAAAAAGATATGACTGAACTTGAAAAAAATTAGATAGGAGAGAGAAGGTAGTTGATGGTGCAATGTCATAAAGCAATTTTTCCTGACATCTGTAAAATATCTTATCTAATGAACTTGCCAAGATCAACAACAACAGCAGCAGCAGCAGGAGGAGGAGGAGCAATGAGAAATTCAAACCCTTTAAATTCATTATTGTTCTGCTTTGTGCAAGGCATCATTCATCCAATGTGTTAAAATAAGAAAAATTAAATTATGAACAATTTACAGACCGAGGCCAGAAGAGAAACAAACAAAAAAATTCAATGAACATGAATTCATTAAACCGAAAGAGATAAACATATTACATGTGGGATAAATCAATTGATGTGTTATCATAACATCTGAGGGTCCCTGCAGTGGAACTGTCCTGTATCAAAACAATTTAAACTGAAAGCTTATCAAGAGCTTATTGTTAGTCTCCCTTCTTGGAATCCTACATTTCAAAATCTTCTCATTTGCACAAATCCTCATTAACTTCCTCACGGACCATGTGACCTAAAACATGGGCACGGAACATGTGACCTAAAACATGGGCACGGAACATGTGACCTAAAACATGGGCTTCTCAGTCAGAACATGTGACCTAAAACATGGGCTTCTCAGTCAGAGAAATGTTTATCATGGCAAAAAGACGGATTTACTTTTGAGGCTAATATTTCAATTGTGAATCTACTGAAATCGAGTTTGTTTAAAAATAAACCAAGCTTCACTATCAGGGGTCATTCTATTCAGAGACAAGATTTTTAAAATACATGTCCGGTATGGGTATTCATTAATAATTGTTGCGCACAAAATTTTGTGTTTTATTGTGTGCTGTGTGTCTTGTGTGTTAGTTTAGTCAATGAACCCTTTTGGGGACCACTAGGCTTGTGAACCTGTAAAAGAATTTGATTGCAGAAACCAATCATTGACAGTATATCACAGCTGATAAAATAAAGTTACGAACAAGAACAGGCAAATAACTGGCAGTGTGATGGTACATCAGTACAGCTGATTGCAGTCTGCACCATCCAAGGAGAGTTAACAACCCAATCCTTGAGCTACACAAGCTGGTGTCTAAAATGTTGGATGACACACTACTTGGTATGCTTTTATTTTCAATAAGAGAGGATAGAAAAATAAAGAGCAAGTTTAGATTATCTTCTAAATATTTCGACACAATGCTCAGTGTCCTGCACAGATAGCAGACTTTAGGAAGTAGAAACCAAGCTTTCATTCAGACAATGCTTTAATTAAAAATTACAGTAGTGGTTCCCAAACTTTTTGGATTTTTGGCCCGTTTGCTAAATTCAGTTATCCCCAAGAAGCCCTATGGTAAATTTACCAAGAGCAAATAAGAAGTTCTACTATCTAGTAAGACAGTATGGCATTCCACAAATGGTGGTCAGGGGACCGGTGCCGGCCACTGAGCCTTAAGTTGCCAGTTCACATTTTTAGATAAAAAAACTGGGCAAAAGGTTACATGATTGAGTATCGTTTCAAAAACAAACTTTAAAAATTGACATTGTTTTAAGCATAATTACATCTAGAAGAGTCTAGGGAAAGCCAGATGAAAATTGTAAGAAATGTGAAACCTATCAATTAAAAGACCAAAATCTAAAAAATAAAATAAAAAAAAAGACAAGGGCAGACCAATTTAATAAACATATTTATTGGCATATCAAGTTCATGTCTAAATTGGCAAACCCAAGTAATATTTATATGGTAAAAATTGGGATTGCCAAATGACGCACGAAACAGTTTGACAAGGCGAATGAATCCATGTGACCAGGGGGAAAGCACTAATGTGTTATACTTTTTAGCTCCTGTGATTTACAAAAATTGTGAAAGTTTTTACTGCTTATTTTCACATGAAACACCAGCCCCCTGAATTGGACACACCCACCCCCTGAATGGGTCACACCCACCCCCTCAATGGATCACATCTGTCCTCTGAATGGGTCACACCCGCCCCCTGAATGGGACACACCCACCACCTAAATGGGACACACCCGCCCCCTGAATGGGACACACATCTTTAACTTAAATCACTGCTGTAAATTGAAAGAGTTAAATTTTTTAATTTGTAAGGGAGATTATTCTCTTCAAAATTCTGCATTAAACATGATGCAACCGATAGCTAAATCCCTTTAACTGAAGAAAACTTTTATCAAGGAGGGAAGTTTTTACCAGTCGAGGACCTTGACCCTATTTTTTTTAAAAAATTAATTTAAAAGCAGCCTTAACAACAACAACAAATTTTAACAATTAGCATTCAATGGTAATAATTAATCAAGTCCTATTGAAGTGGCTGATTACAAAAATGAAAACATATTTTATGACAAATTTAAGGTCAAATAGAACAATAATTTAAAAATCTGGCACCAGTCCCTGGTGTAATGGGAAAGTTGTCATCGGTCCCCCCATACCAAAAGGTTTGGGAAATGCTGATCTAGTACACTTTTTGTATTGGCTTCTACAGTTATTGTTAAGTGAATTACTGGCTCTACAACATTTAGATCAAAATAAAATTATGAACATTTTGTATTATTTTGTGGGGCCACTGTGACTGACAAAGCCATTGCTGCTCAGGGCACCATGACATACACTTTGGGAACCACTGTATTACAAGACATGCTCCCCTGGGCACTGTGATGCTCACTTTGAGAACCATTGGATTACAACACTGACCCCTGATACACAACTTTGATTTATCATATCACCAAGGGATATTAATTACACTACAAATTTAAAAAAAACAACACAATTGAATTTTCTGTAATTCCTAAATCTAAAACTTCTTAATCCAAGTTTTAAATAGTTTCAATGTCTCAGAGGAAGAAAATTTTTGTATACAATTCCAAGAAAACATTTGACTTCAAGGATGCCAAGCCATGAGTTTGAGGGAGCAGGTGTACGGAAAAGTTCTCCATTTCCTCAAAGTTCTCAGGGCTCATGGTTGCCGTACTTACGATGAAATTCCAGTGAGTGGTCAGACGCCCGAAGATGTTGAAGAAGTGGAAGATGAAGATGATGATCGTACTAATCATGGCCGATGCTGCCACAAACTGCACCCACCCTCCTCCAATGGAGTACCAGTTTACTATGGAGGCACATATCAAGACAATGATGCACAGGACCTGTGGCGCAGAGATCGGTATAATAGGATGGATGACACAGATATTATTACATTATGATGGACAGCACAGACAAGAGACAATAAAACAATCTACTATTTTTCTACGTCTTAAAATCTTAATACTATATGTACTTAAATGTATACAACTTTTACCAGCAATTTCTACAATAGCCACTTACAATTATTATTTCTACTATATGTTGTTACATATCTACCATATGTAATTGCCTCTATTTGCACTTAAAATGTCCACTATTTGCACTTACAATTTCTACTATCTTCAGGATACCCTCAACAGATCTGACATATTCTGGGTGTGGCCTGATGGGGGCGGTGCCTGTCCTTGACTCTGTTGTGTGTTCATATGCTGTGGGCTCCATGATAATCGGTAAAGCTGGTGCTTAAAGTCTGAGAGAAGAAAAAAGTTTAGTTTTAGCAGAAATATACAACTACTTGTAGTGATAGTAAAGCTGGTGCTAAAAGTCTGAGAGAAGAAAAAAGTTTAGTTTTAGCAGAAATATACAACTACTTGTAGTGATAGTAAAGCTGGTGCTTAAAGTCTGAGAGAAGAAAAAAGTTTAGTTTTAGCAGAAATATACAACTACTTGTAGTGATAGTAAAGCTGGTGCTTAAAGTCTGAGAGAAGAAAAAAGTTTAGTTTTAGCAGAAATATACAACTACTTGTAGTGATAGTAAAGCTGGTGCTAAAAGTCTGAGAGAAGAAAAAAGTTTAGTTTTAGCAGAAATATACAACTACTTGTAGTGATAGTAAAGCTGGTGCTTTTTAGCAGAAAAACCGCAAAACTGGCAGATTCTTGCACTTAGCAGCAGTTCTCACACAACTAAATCACCAGTTTTACTCAACAGGACCCAGGGGATCCTTCACAAGATGAAAGACATATTTTAATTTGATACTCAGGCTAAACCGGCATGATCAACCTATTTATGATGTC
Source organism: Lymnaea stagnalis (assembly GCA_964033795.1). Lineage (NCBI taxonomy): Eukaryota > Metazoa > Mollusca > Gastropoda > Lymnaeidae > Lymnaea > Lymnaea stagnalis. Next base: position 580,010 of record CAXITT010000232.1, on the reverse strand, counting down.
TATAGACAAACAAGCTCACAGCAAATAACGAACCTATTTTTGAAGCTAACCTATGTATGATGTATAATGCTCAACCAAAATAAAGAACCTATTTTTGAAGCTAACCTATGTATGATGTATAACGCTCAACCAAAATAAAGAACCTATTTTTGAAGCTAACCTATGTATGATGTATGATGCTAAACCAAAATAACGAACCTATTTTTGAAGCTAAACAACACGACATTATCAACCTATTTATAAAGCTAAAATTACATATGAACCTATATATGTTGTATTAAACTAAACCAATGAAAGAATTGCTACACTGAGTTGAAAGGTTTGGGTAGTGAGTGATTCATAAATTTGCTACTGCAAAGAATTCAATAAAAAATTTTTTTAAAAACCTCTGAAAAAATTAAAAGAATATAATGCCTTGAAGATGAACAGAGGATTTCAGCTGTCAACAAAAGCTCTTCAATGTCTTAAAGAATACAGGTGCTGAAATGGGAATGCACACCTTTTGTGGCACACAAGTTGTTAATCTGCCGTCTGCCCAAACATTAATATTGTTTAAGTTGGATTGTAGAAAATGTCCAACTGTTTTCTAAAACTTATACCCACTGATTCATTGTCCCAACTTACTTCTGAAGGTGATTTCTGACACTACTCGCACATTCAATCTGAGAAGTAAACGAAACACACATGAGGCCCCAGGATAAAGTGCTCACCTTTTAGTTTTAACAAGGGGTTACAAAAACACCATTCCGTTGAAATGTTAGAATTAAATACAATGCAATGAGCTTTTACTTAATTAGTGTCTGCCTAATATGTCTAAAATCTCAAACCAATAGCTGACTTAGCAGATTAATAATTTATACTTGCATCACAAACTTGTTTCGAATCCCCCGTTACAACACTTGGATTAAAAATAGTTATGCATGAACATGTTCCCCCAACTTACAACAGAGGAATGTTGATATCTACAAACTGGGAACAGATGTCAGCATGAGCTGTGTGGCAGCAGACTGCCAACTGTGTGTTCTTAATTATTATTTTTTTTTTTTGGGGGGGGGGGGGGGGGGGGGGGGCACGGCGCTTGTGGTCAAATGCACACTACTAGTGTTTAATGGTTTAATGTAGGGGGCCTTTGGCTTTTATTTATGCTCAATAAAAATAAGTGGTTAATATGTACTGGGAGCTGAGCTGATTCTTTCAAATCACCCAAGCCAATTCAATCCCCCAATCCGCCGCTGTTAATGCTGATATATACAACATAGGCAATGGTCAACTGTGGGAAAGGTGTCAGTGAAAGAAACCAAATGTAACTGAATGCTGCCGGCAAGGGGTTAGTGTCCACAGCAGAAGAAGTGAAACTCGTTGGCAGAGAGATGGTGTATTCGAAACAATGGATGCTTAACATTTTCTGATAAACATCAAATGGGCCATCAGGCCTCTGGCTTGGTACAGCACAGCAGAGAGGGCTTTCAAGAGGTCTGCTGACACAAGGACAACATAATGGATATTCTTGAAGTCTGCCAATACAAGGACATCATAATGGACATTCTTAAAGTCTGCCAACAAGGACGACAAATGGACATTCTTGAAGTCTGCCAACACAAGGACCACATAATGTACATTCTAGAAGTCTGCTGACACAAGGACAACATAATGGACATTCTAGACGTCTGCCGACACAATGATAATATAATGAACATTCTAGAAGTCTGCCAACACTAGATAGAAAAATCTTAAATTAATGGATTTTGAAACATATTCAAGTGACATGCTCAATACAAGAGGTCAAAATCTGCAGTGTAACCACATGGGGGGGGGGGGGGGGCATAGGTCAAGATGACAGGAATCAAGTTGAGCTATTCAAGCCCACATTAAATGCATCTATATCTCCTACAACACTGTGTGATCACATTACCAGCCTCTACTATTGCAATCCTTTTTTTTTCTTTTTTAAAATCTCTACAGTTGTTTTGAACAAGCCTTTCATAGTCTTATTGTGTCTGCCACTTGAAAAAACACACAACAGCGAGTCTTCTATATCTAACAGAATATTTTGTGCAGAATAGAAACCATCTCATAAAGTTGATGGTAAAAAAAAAAAGAAAAAAAAGTTGATGTTAGACGATCTAAGTCTAGGATGACACATATTAAGTGGCAGATATGTCAGAGATGTGCACATTGGCCTAATCTAACATTTCCAGGTCAATCTGTGTCAGCCTTCTAGAGTGGTTGAATGGCATATCGGCGGCGTTTTGGATGGGAGAAAAATGCCAGCGAAATGATGAGATAAAAATTTAGTTGGTTATTAGTCTCTTGAATGTTTTTGTATTATGCGTCACAATTTTAAATTCGTCTACACAAACGTCTCTACCAGAGTTGCCCACTCAATATTAGTTTCCCATCCAAACAGGTCACACACAAAAATATATCTATATTTTCATAATGTACATTGTAAGATTGTCTTCTTTAAGGTCTATCTCCAAGTACATTGTAAGATTGTCCTCTCTAAGGTCTATCTGCATTTACATTGTAATGAGTGCCCTCTCTAAGGTCTATCTCCATGTACATTGGAATGAGTGCCCTCTCTAAGGTCTATTTCCATGTACATTGTAATGAGTGCCATCTCTAAGGTCTATCTCCATGTACATCGTAATGAGTGCCTTCTCTAAGGTCTATCTCCGTGTGCATTGTAATAAGTGCCAATATCTAAGGTATATCTCCATGTACATTGAACGATTGTCCTCTCTAAGGTCTATCTCCATGTACATTCTAATGAGTGCCCTCTCTAAGGTCTATCTCCATGTACATTGCAATGAGTGCCCTCTCTAAGGTCTATCTCCATGTACATTGTAAGAGTGCCGCGTCTCAATAAGGTCTATCTCCATGTACATTGTAAGAGTGCCGCGTCTAAGATCTATCTCAAAATAGTGTTTTCTGAAATGCGATTTCCCAGGAATCACAATCTGACTGACAGGGGGCATAACTATTCTTACTCATTGACGGCATAATAACCCACGTTTCTTCTCGGGATAAAGTTATTCCGCTTTAATTCGATTACACGTCAAGAAATACGTCAGAAAAATGGATGTGCGATGTTTAAAGTAAATGTACGTCTTTTACTTGCTACAGTATCAACATGTTTGTTTATTTGCTTTCAAAACATAAACTGAGGTAGTGTGTATTAACAACACCCCCCCCCAAACATGTTTATTTGCTTTCAAAACATAAACTGAGGTAGTGTGTATTAACAACCCCCCCCCCAACATGTTTATTTG